>OY744602.1:21196742-21204242 GCA_963556255.1 Allolobophora icterica
TGCAGTGCAGTAATTCACGTTTAGCATGCATGATATCGCTAAAGCTCAACTAAGTTGCTCTGGATACCACTGAAGATGATGATGATGATGATGATGATGATGATGATGATGATGATGATGATGATGATGATGATGATGATGATGATAAAGATGATGATGATGATATAGTAGCTATGAAGGCGTTGCAGATGAGTAGCGGCATAGCTAGAATACTTAGCGCTCGGGGACGAACTATAAAATTGGCGCTCCTCTTTTTTAATTATTTCACATTTTCCAAATACATCGTAATTTATAATGAGGACATGATGCCCTTTAGTGCTCAGTGGGGCGCCAAAATCATACCTGACAACTCTTTTATAAGTGTGTTGAGTATATAACTGGATTTTTTGGCACCAAAATTAAATCTTATAAATTTATTTGGGATAAATTAGTTAAAATTGCGTCAAAATTATGAGTAAAGTTACAATTATTAATTTTAACCATCATTTTGGTGCCCTCCTTTGGCGCCCGGGGACACATGTCCCTCTGCACCCCCGTAGCTGCGCCTCTGCAGATGAGAATACAGCAGAAGCTATATGTCATTTCCGGATCTCTTTACCACCTTGAGCCGCGAACGACCGAGTTGCACCTATGACTGCCGTGCAATAACTTTAGCACAGTAGCTGGTGAGCTTCGCAGTAGTTTCCGCAGACTACAGCGACATCAGTCTTCCACCAACCATTAACTGTCAGAGGTAGGCTAATTCTTCCACAAAGTTCTCCAGTTTATGCTGGAAGATAAGCAGCATAAACAGTGTCCACAGCCAGAACCAGTGTCTGTCTGAATCTTCAGTTCAGTTTGCTGAAGCTGATACAGAACCTGTTACCAGCAGAAGTTACCAGTAGTTCAACTAGTCAAAATCTGCTTCAAGTTCTTGTCAGACATGCTCTTGTGTAAGAACAAGCGATACCCACTAACGTCGACGAGCTTCATATACCACTACCAAAGTGACGAGACTTAAACCACTCATAAAGTGGGCCCTAGTGCCACCAAAGTGTTCTAACAGTAATTGTACTTGTAGTTCTAAAAGCTTGATCGCGTGACGCGTGTGTCTCCAAATTTCTAAAGCGCGACTCGAAGGTCAAGCGCAGGGCACCAGCCTATTCACGAGAGCTGCTTCAAATCAGAGGAGTTTTCCAAAGAGTAGTGCAAATCCCTACTCAATATCGCAAACACGCCCGAAATAATAAGCAATTCACTGAAGAGAGTTCAGTTTTATCTTAGCGCCACCTATAATAATTAGGCCTAAATAGTACATGACGTGTTATATGTAGGCTATTTCTAAGACGGATCAACAACAGATTTTCTTCCTATATACAAATCAAGAAATACAGAGTAACAGACGCATACAAAGAAAGAACACAATGCATAGTTAAGTCCCGAAAACAATTTACATAGCGGCATGTATACGTTACACTTTACGACACGGTAACCGTTTGATTGATTCGAGTACTCGTCTTGTAGCGCGGAGAGTATGCCATGGGTTCGAGCCTTACATGAAACGGTGAATATATGTAAGCCATTGTAGGGACCTTTAGTAAGACCTTCAATCACAATTGCTCAGCGCCATCGATTGATGTTTGGTCATCAGATAGTGGCGCTTAATAAATGCGTAACAATAAGAAGAAATACAACTACTACTACTACTACTACTACTACTACTACTACTACTACTACTACTACTACTACTACTACTACTACTACTACTACTACTACTACTACTACTACTACTACTACTACTACTACTACTACTACTACTACAACTACTACTACTACTACTACTACTACTACTACTACTACTACTACTACTACTACTACTACTACTACTACTAATAATAATAATAATAATAATAATAATAATAATAATAATAATAATAATAATAATAATAATAATAATAATAATAATGATAATAATAATAATAATAATGATAATGATAATGATAATTATAATGATAATGATAATATGTAATATAGCATGCAGGTCGTCTAAACTCTAAAGATTACATATAGGGCTTCTTATGATCCATAACCTAAACGCACCAGTATGTAGGCCTATGCACGGTAGCAGAGGTGCACCGCCTTATCGTCTCATTATCGTATACAGCTTACACTGCTTCATACCTCGGGGTATTACACTCGGTCAACAACATCAACCACCTTAACAGTTGAGCGAGCGTATGCAGAAACAGAAACCGGAGTCTTCTGAGTTATCCGGAAAATGTTTCATGTCTCCTCTTCTTAAGCTTTCAACCTCTGTTGCCATTTTTATCCGGCCAATGTAAACGATGCCGTTGACCGGGACAACGCCTTTCCATTTCTGTTATACGTTCTCACGTACTGTACACAGGTACCAACACGTTTAGGTATATACGATGTGGATGGATCCAGAGTTTAATGACATCGTATGGCAACAAATAATTGACGTCGGCAGAAATTATTTTGAACAGCTCTCAGTGTTCGTAAACAGCCTCTGGCATAATACAGAGCGCTTCAGGAAATGAGCTGAATAGTAATCAACAGGCGCCCATCACTTATGCAGTCATCCCTGGAGGAACAAATAACAGTCACTCAACTAAACGACACTGTCATGCATCGTAAACAATCCCGTGGATTGACAAGAGCTCGTCAACCCTTAGCTCCAACCTCAGCGTGTCTAGGCATATTGACGAAGTCCTGACATCAAGTTCCACCTCCCTGTACGCGCTCAGGGTTTTAAGAGACCATGGTCTGTCCTCTCAGGCTTTGCATGAAGTAGCAAGGGCTACGACTGTTTCTCACCTTATGTAGGCCTACGCCTCTCCAGCCTGGTGTGGTTATGCCAACAGCTATGATACGGATAGATAAGTTAGAACGCATGTTATACAACGAACCATGCCCTCAATCCCAAGTTTGGATAACATGATTGATGCATGCCTGTGTATCTCTGCATGCATTTATGTATGCATAAATGTATACAACATGACATTTCTAAGGCGCCGCCTGCACCAAGACATTGCCTTCTATAGATATACTAGAAGGCAATGATCAAGAGCACAATCATGACTGCGAAAAATTATAATACATACATACATACATACATACATACATACATACATACATACATACATACATACATACATACATACATACATACATACATACATACATACATACATACATACATACATACATACATACATACATACATACATATATTAGGATGTGCCTTAAAATTGAAGTTTCCAAATTAATATCGGCCAGGTTGTGTTTACGTTCCAACTTGAGAAATATTAACAATTGCCAAATTAGATGAAAATCGGAATAGATTTAGAACTTGCGCAAAGCCCCGGAAGAATTATCACATAGAAAATAATGTGATACATTGTAATTTTCAAAGATCCAAACAATTTTAACACTTAACATAAAAAAATAAGGCAATAGCAAAAGAAGAACTCAGTTAATTGTCATTAATTCATTTCCTTTAGTGCTTTTTGGAAATTTGTTTCGATGTTACTCAACCATTTGGTGATCAAATTGCTACTCTTCCTCATTTCGGGCCAGGGTTTCATTAAAGGACTGCATAAGCCACTCCTTTCTCCGCCGCACCGTTCATCACTCGTAGGACCGATACGATGTCTTTGCGTCACTGTATACGATTGTTCTGACTCTCATTGTTGCGGGTCTCAATCAAGAAAAGTGTAATCCAATTCGAAGATCTGGAAAAGTTTGGTGGTAGAAGTAGTGAAGAAATCGGGTAGTGCTTTTCTAGGTGGATCATGTCTGGGACGGTCTCTTTGGGGGTTCGTCGAATCCCTGATTGTTGCGCATACTGTAGAGTGTAGACCATGCGCTGCTTTTCGTCGACGGTGACTAAATCGTCAAAAAGGCTGAGGCCAACCAAAGTCTCAGAAAAAGACAAAAGGTGTTGAGAAAATGCTGTTAGGGCGACCTGTGAGACTTCCTTATCTTGGTAAATATGGATTTCCTTCAACAATTGAAGATTCGTTCCTTGGGGCTTCATTGAGTGACGTACAGCTGAACCAGTACTTCACTGAATCTCAGCTGCTAGGGCTGAACGGTTATCTTTCTTTCCTCGGTGGTTCTCAGAAGGACTTACGATCAGCCCACCAGCTGTTGTTGCATATAGATAGGATGCAGCGAGAGCAGAGAAAATGTCACAGACCTTCTTGCTGCCGGTTTTGGTACGATCTAGAGCTGATGCAACATGACAGAAAACTACAGAGATTGTTCCCCTGTCCCGCTTTGGTGGCTTAGCAGGCGTTGAAGGTCCTGGCTCGTTTTAGGAGCTATTTGGTGACGCTTCTTCCTCAGGTGACGTTTCCAACAGAGAACTTCCGTCGCTACAACTGTGCTTGCACGATATCGTTCCTCACGCTCTGCAACTGCTGCTGATCCTGCCAGCAATCTGTCTTATTGTTTTGCAAGTGTGAAAATACATCAATGCCTGCCGTGAAACCATGGCGTCCTTTCTCACGCTGTACTTTGAAAAACTGCCGATCCTCTTCTGTCTTGCTTATAGCTATGGCATCTTAAATAGGCGCTCGTGAATAGGCTGGTGCCTTGCGCTTGGCCTTCGAGTGGCGCGTTACAAGTTTGGAGAATACGAATTACGATACGATTACGAAACGTAATATTATAGAGATCCTGCTGGGAATCCTTGAAGTATCGCGCTTTCCCTCTTCGATATCAGGCGTCCTTGAAATATATTTTTGGAGATTTGTCATTCCTTGCGAAGACGTAGTAGCTGATCCCAAACATGAAGCTTATCCCGCGTTGGAATCCATGATCTTCCCAAATTAGAAGTGTCTAACACTATCGTTCTGACTCTGATTCCTTTGTGTATAGAAATTGAACAACACCCTGAAAGCTCTACTCGTGTATAGGTAGCTTCGCATGACTGAAGTAATCTTTAGTACTGCCAGTCAACCAAATTTCAGTTATTTCGAGTCAATTTTGCCTCCTCACATACGAAATTACACAATAATCTAACAAAATAATTAATTCCTAATAAGAAGAAGATCGAAAACACGAAGAACAGACATCGTGACCTCAAACTTTTGGCCAAAAGGTGAAAGATCACCGGGTTCCTAATTTCCGTCGACTTGCGCAAGTTCTAAATCTTCATCTATCAAGATACAATTTCGGATATAGAGTTTATACATGAATTGGCATGATAATTCGACCTGGCCGTTAAAAAATCTTTGATTTGAAAACATCACGTGCACCATAAAAACACCCTTATATATATATATATATATATATATATATATATATATGTTGTAATGTTGTAGCTATATATGTATATATATATATGCATATGCTGTAAAGTCGTGAAAATAGCGAAGTCAACAGCATAAACGCCTGCTTTTATGAAGACACGCAATGAAAGACGTCACAAAAGATGTGAATGCGTGATATCTGCTCATATAAGCCAATAATTCCTTCAATATATCTATATATATACATGACAGAAACCACCATCCATATATATACATATATATATGTATATATATGTATATATATATATATATATATGTAATGCAGTGGTAACTGTCAGTCTGAAAAGGAGGAAGGAGGATATATCATCGGGGTCATCGGGTTCTGAAATGGAAGCCAGTTCAAGTGCGAACATCTAAAGAGCACGTAAGCCTTCCTCTTCCGCCGCATACACCGTCAAATTAACCACGCGCTGTTTACGCCCTGCTGGGTTTTGACGCTTTTTATGTCTGATAGACATCGGCACAAGGCGGCAAAGGACTACATTGTCTCCCACTCGAAAAAGTGGGATCAGAGGTGCTCTTGAGGGTATTAACATGTATTATACAGACTTCATTCCTGCCTTACTTACCCTGTTTTATGCACCAAAACAGGTCGTATAGGCCTAAGTATGGTAGTATAAATGTAATATGCATATTAATATGCATACCAGCTGCCAACCTACCTCTCGATCATCTAGACCACCCCATTCTACTTAATACCTACCTCCATCCTCCTTGCATACCTACATGGCTGCATATCTTTCTTCAATCAATCTTTTACTTCCAAACTTCATCGTCCTGGAATCTGTGAATGATCATCTTTCTCTCGTATACCCCCTTCTGCAACCGGTCAAGCTGCGGAGGACGTCCTACGGCTACGTTTTATAGCGCATTTAAAATCACCTCTTGAAGCTCTTTGGCCACCCAATTCACTTATCGACTCATCGTTTTCTAGTGTACGAAGGGGAGTCGATGGGGGATCAGAGAGCCACGACCTTCAATTTAAAAATGCTGTGGCCAGAGGTGTTTTTGGCTTCCACAATTTCTTACCCTAAAGGTAAAAATATTTTATACACAATTTTGGGTAGGCCTAAAATCATATAAAATCAACGAAGAAAGAAGATTTGGATCTTAGTTTGAATGTTTCATTGATGGTATAGGTGTGACAAGTGAGCGCATTCTGAAAACAGTAATTTGCTCTGTTAAAGAGACGCAAATAAGTTCTTCAATGCAACACAAGACTATTCAATGCATTTACAACTGAAAGCGATGACTCATAAAACCACGAAGGTCAAAGAGGTCATCCGAATTGACGAAAGCTTTAGAACGACGATCGTTTAAACCTCGATGACTGAAAATGGTCGTAAAAATTATTGATGTCGTAAATCACAATCTACCGTAATGGTCGTTGCCTTTCGATTCTACCCGCCATTGCCCCTCGTCGATCTCAAAACTGCGTCACGGACGCCCTTGGGGTTGACCTTGACTAGCAATTGACCTTTGCTGAGCGCGTAAACCTAGTCTACGGCGCCCTTGTATCTATAAGTTGCCGGTTATTGTCCAATCGTTGTCATTCATTGCTGCAGTCGCTCTTATTCATGTCTTTGTTAGTACTGAATCGCCAACTGTAGTGCCACTGATAATGGCCTTCTCTTTGTGGTCGATCGGCACCGATGGGTATACGCCCTATGGCTGGGCGCACGGAGCTGCAGCCAGGGTTGTTGGATGGATCTTTTTATTATTGAAAGCTGTAGAGTGATGGACATGCAGTCAACAAAGCACATCTATACGTTTGATGTCCTCTGTTATTTACATGTCCGGGGAACATGCATCGAAGTCAAGATTTCGCTCAGCTGGACACGTACTCTACATCGATCAGTGGCGCCTTGTAAGAATTTCCTGAGGCAGCCTCCATAACAACCACATCAGTTCAGCCACATGCGAATGGTACTGGAATAGCCGGAAACATTCACAATTGACGGTCATTAGCATGCATCTAAGATCGAGTTCACAAGACAGCCTTGGGATTCGAACTCAGTTCACTAAGGTCAAAAGCCAACGAGTTAGCCACTCTGCCAACGTGACAGCCTCGAGCACACACATAGAAATCGATGTAGTCTATTTTTATCCAATAGTAGGCCTAATAAATAATAATAATAATAATAATAATAATAATAATAATAATAATAATACTATTAATGAT
>OY744602.1:21206742-21246742 GCA_963556255.1 Allolobophora icterica
TCATCTCCCAAAAAGTTTTTGACCTTTTTTTACGAATTTCTTCTTCTTTCTGACAATTTTCGGGGGACACTTCTGCTCAAAAATTGAGTGTTTACCTCATCTAATCAAAAACGCAGCGAAAACCCTCACGCGCAATTACATTTCTCCGCCTTTCTTGGTGTTTCATCAAAATTTGGGGGGGGGACAAATGTATGGCGTGCCACCCACTCTTTAAGGTGGGGTCATGTCCCCTCGACCCCCTAGATCGCCGCCCATGCGCATTATAACGCAGGTTTAAGCGATACGTATACAGACAGTATACATGAGTCAGAGGAGACTGCTCCAAAATGCATTGCATACGCGAGACATAGTTCGAGGTTTGTGGATGCAATGAACCATCGGTCCACTTACGTCAAAAGAATCACACGGCCATATGTTATCACGCAGCAGCTGTTTCCTTCATCCAATTAGGGACGAAGTCCTTGCAACAAAAATAACTTTTCCTTCATATCGGAACTTTTGCACCATCATTTGACGAACTGTTTCACACCGTAAATGCAACGGTTTGGAGTAATCTATAGTTACTGAACAGTTATAACAATGTATGTTTCAGCTACATCGAGAGTGACCCAGAATGAACTAACTTTATGTGTAAACTCATTGGTGCCCAAAACGCAACATTTGCAGAGCATCCCAAACGAACCTAGTGAGTTTTTGATATCCAATGGGTGACGGCAATTAACAAAAAAATCAATTTCATATCAAATAAATTAAGGGTTATGAATGGTCTTAGCCACATGAAGACAGGAAAAGCATTAACATTTTAGCAACGAGAGCGTACTAATAGTGACTGGGAAAGCAATGCTGCTGGGAGTGACTGTGTTAAATCTTGTTGCTCAAAGTAGAAAAAGCTGTAAGAAAAGAATTGCAATATAAAAGATGCGAATACACTAAAAGTTACCGTGCGATGCCAAAAATGTGGTATACGCGGTCCAAACCGAAATCATCAGAACTTTATGAGCTGCAGAATGTGGAGAACACCTTTCTTTAGTAAACGTACTGGAAGGCCAAAATGCCGACTTTACTTTACGCAAGCATGTTTCCAAAATCAAAAGCCGTTCTAGACCAGTCTTTTTGTGACCAGTGCTTGTAATTTGACTCTGATCATTTCTTGTTTCTTGACGAGCCGTTTGAGAAAAAATTTATGCAAGATACACCTTAGGAATATTATTATTGTACAGAATGTCAATGTCAAATTTATTGGTCTTTACACTGTATTTGTTTCTAGCTTTTTATATTCTTGCCAAAATGCTCACAGAGGTCCAATGTGGGACAGTACAGGACCTAAATGATTTCCATCAATTGTTGTTGGACATGATGCAGGGTAATTTGGCGGTACTGTAAGTGTGCAAACAAACTGTTCCTAAGATGCACCCCTAGTTCCATCGATGCAACCCAGGATGAGTTTTGAGAACACCTTATTCCAAAGATGCACCATATCTTGCATTAAATCAATTGAGGGCCATTTAACTTTTACAATGCATCACTGGTCCTCTGTAACGGTGCACAAGCCTTGACCGAGGGAAGTCAACATAAAGTGCAAATGTAGAATTGTCGTACTGGCATTCATAACAATGTTACAGGTTATAATAGAACAGGGGTGCGTCTTGGGGCACTCTCCCTTGCCATATATATATATATATATATATATATATATATATAAACTATAGATATATACATGTACATTCTTGTGTTCATGTACTGAATTCTATAGCACCGTTTTCCATGTATGTAAGACTACTCAGCATTTTCTACCCATCTGACTTCATCTTCTCTTGTAAATACTCATCTACCTTCCCAGCTTATTCCTCCGTCTTTCCCTTCCATCCTCCCAATCCTTCTCTTCCTCCTCTTCCTCAGCTATGGCGAAGGTGACAACAAAATCCATAAACCATCGAAAGCCTCTTCTGACACTATGTACCGCATACACGTCTTTTGGTATACACACATGCACACATACACACAAACACACACAGATATTTACATATACATATATACACATATATACATGTATATATACATACATTCATATATATACATTCGTGTGTCGAGTCGTTGCCATGACAGCTAGATTCTTCGGTGAGCCGAAGAAGTGCCAATCGTAGCAGTAATGGCGACGTGAATTGGTGCAAGGATTCTTAAGAACGAGACGAAGTCGATGAGGGAGAAGAACGAAGGAAGGAAGGAAGGATGGCGGAAGGGCGGCGCAGTCCATTAGGTCATCTCTCGTCATCCACCTAAACAGCCACCCCAACACACCGACCAACACTACGAGGCAGGCAGCAACGCATCGCGTCTCTTTCAATGTCTCACAGATGCGGCAGCAGCACTGTATATATAGGTCTACATATTACAAACCACTAGATATATGCCCCAGTTATATGCATATATATAATACATATGCACCACATACATGTATATATATGACATATGTGTTGGTTTGTATATATTATATATATGTATATATATATATAATACAGGGACAGAGGTAGAAACAGAGACACAGATATGTCTTGTATATATAGGTATGTAAAACCTATATATAGGGGCGTTTGTAATATAATTGTTCTATATGGACTTCTACATTATAGTATTGGAGGATATGTGTATACTACATAGAGGCATATGGAGCTTGTATTCAATTATACGAGTTTTTAATACATAAGTAGGCCTATATGCATGTATGTTTATTTACATAGCATGTACTATTGTGTTGGTCTTTATGCTAACATGTATACGGCCATGAACTTCTATATGATAACGAATTTCTAATGCTTATAATTCGCACAGCAGTAGGCCGTTCCATTAACCTTATCTAAAGATATCGTTCAGTGACAGCATTTGCTCGCAACGTATCAATGTAGACAATGAACCGATATGTTGATGACGCGTCTAGACACACGAGCGAAGCTGGATGCACTGCAACTGAAAGAAAATCCTTTACATTTCACATCCTAATTTAGAAGACTGAAGGCTTACTGCATGTGCGCCCTGCATGTGGTTTCAGGGAAACTGAACACAGCGTGGGAACATCTGTCTGTTAGGGCATCTACAGCGAAGGGTTGTTATTGTCTGTGGCTTCTGCGGTCAGCGATTGACTGTTAAGAACCCTATTGTTGTAAACAATAAGAGTAGCTTACGGCTACTGCATGTGGTGGTGCTATATATAGCAAATGTCGTCGTTTATATTATTGCAACCCTTTTGTGAGGTTCTTAGGACTATAATAAACGCCAGAGCGAATATTAGATGGAGCTCCTCTGCCTTCTCTATAGCAACTACTCTGCCTCCTCTCTCTCGTCTCTCTGGCAACCGGACTCACGTCGTCACTTGACATTTCTAGACAACCCCTCTGACGCGACCCAGTGTCCTAGAATAGCGGATTGGAAATTTAGAGTTTACGATTATTAAAAGGCGCTATATTAAATGTCTTGATGCATCCACATACGTGCTCTCTCTCTCTCTCTCTCTCTCTCTCTCTCTCTCTCTCTCTCTCTCTCTCTCTCTCTCTCTCTCTCTCTCTCTCTGTGTGTGTGTGTGTGTGTGTGTGTGTGTGTGTGTGTGTGTGTGTGTGGGCGTGAATATGAAAATGGGAAGCATGCAGATTGACTAAGTCCAATTTTAGCTTCCATGCGTCCTTGCTTGCGCGTCTGACCTCCGATGGTTCTGTGCTCATCACATCTTGCTCTGGACAATAAGTATATCTCGGCTTCGAATTAGGATTGACTGACTCATTCTTCTATGAACTGGTCCTCCTGTCTTTCGCTCCATCTGTATTATCTCTGTGGAATTGAAGTGTCTTGAATACTTTTTGTAGGCTTACCTATAATTTCAGTCAGTCAGTCAGTCAGTCAGTCAGTCAGTCAGTCAGTCAGTCAGTCAGTCAGTCAGTCATTCAGTCGGTCATTCAGTCAGTCAGTCAGTCAGTCAATCAGTCAGTCAGTCAGTCAGTCAGTCAGTCATTCAGTCGGTCAGTCAGTCAGTCAGTCAGTCAGTCAGTCAGTCAGTCAGTCAGTCAGTCAGTCAGTCAGTCAGTCAGTCAGTCAGTCAGTCAGTCAGTCAGTCAGTCAGTCAGTCAGTCATTCATTCATTCATTCATTCATTCATTCATTCATTCATTCAATCAGTCTGTTTGTCTGTCTGTCTGTCTGTCTGTCTGTTGATCTTTCGATCTGTCTATCTATCTGCCTGTCTTTGTCTGTCTCTATCTCTACCTGTGTCTCTGTCCCTGTCTCTCTATTCCGTGCCTTTCTTACCGTGCCATATATATTCTTGTGCCTTGGCTCGTTTATATGGTTATGCAGGCTGTATCAGGCAGTGATGCATTCCGAAAGGCATTAATGGATCTAAAGACACATTATGACCCCATACATAAGCATCTTCGGCTGACATAAAAGGCGACTTAATGCTCACCCCCACCCAACATAAACTTGCCCGGCCGACGTGAAGACATTTTCCTAGCGTGTTTTATTGTTAAGTTTCACCAAAGCACAACCGCTTCATACGTTCTTCTATAAATTCCTGATATAGTTTCCTCGATGTTGATTACTGACTTCAGTATCACCATCTCGCATGATATGCATCGTTGCACACGTCGTAATAACAAATGTATGGAAGCCAATAATGTTGCAGTTGGTCTTTGATATATTCAAGCTTATGCCTCTTTGAAATATTTGTCGAGTTGGGGGTTATTGGGTTATAAGATGCAGTCCATGAGAAGAGCTACAACCTTTAAAATACTGGGATATTATGCCTATTTTATTGAAGAAAAAATTGGGATAGTGTATTTACAGTGCCGGATTTAGGCATAAGCTCAAAATGCTACAGCTCACAGGGCCTCAAAATCCGCAGGGACCTCCAAACAAATTCAGAATGTTATTTTGGGGCTTTTTACAATTTTATGTATATATATACAGTATGTATATATATATATATATATATATATATATATATTATGAAGAACCTTTTTAAACTGCTTGTATAACAAATTCCGTCTCGCCCGAGTATATGCATTAATTTGAAAATAATTTGAATTTTTCACTTTAAATGCCTTGCTATTAAATAATTAAAAGCCATATATGTTTCAAGTTTTGTGAGACTTTCTGGTGAAATTTGTAAGAAGAGACCTCCAAATTAGGAGAACTTCGTACACGAACAGAGTCATATTACGAACACTGCACAGACCATTTCCATGCGAAAGCACTAAGTAGGCACTCTGATGTATGAAAAATAAAGTGGCCCAATAATAAAATGCTTTCATCTTTGAAATTGGTCAGCAAATATAAGCAGATCTATGCGTGCGATGGGTGCGTGCTGTGTACAAGTCACACGCATATATGCTCCTTAGTCTAATGCCACAGTCTGCGTGTTAAAACACAGATGTTCTGAAAAGCTGTGAACTGTTGAGGCTTAAAAATGGAAGGAGGAGGAGAAGAATAGAGCAACGATAAGACATAATAACCAGAGGCTGAGGGAGAACAGGATACGGAGAATGAAGAAAAAGGAATGAGGGGAGGAAGAAGAGAAGGAAAAGAAGTGGGATTTGGAAGGGGTGGAAGAGAAAGGAGGTGAGTAAGGTGAGGAGGAAAAGCAGAATGAGGAAGAAGCGGAGGAGGAGGAACGTATAGAGCTGTAAAAAGGAGACGTCGGAATCGGATGAATATAGGAAAAACAGGAAGAGGCGGAGAAGCAGGAGTGGGAACAGGAGAAGGATGAGGGGAGAAGTTAATTAGACAGATATTGATGCAGCTTTTGTGAGCTTCCACGAAAGAGACAGAGAACAGATTGGACGGATAAACTCATCACAAAGCAACTTTCGTGAAAGGCTCAAGCACGCACCCGGTCTCACGCCGACAAACATATCCTCCCGAGGGAAAGGGAAGAAAAGGAGCAGAATAAGCGACAACAGAGACCGAGAAAGGATGAGAAGGTAAGAAGACACGAAGGAAGGATATTTGCGAAAGGATGGGGCAAATATTGGCCAAAGAAGAAAGGAATTACATAATAGAAGTAATTTAGGGACAAACACTCAAAGAGGGGTAACATAGTTACCTTACTATACTATACCGCTTAGAATATATTATGCTGGTTAAATCAAGATTCACTATTGCAGCGGTTTTCTATGGTGGTACGCGTACCATTAGTGGTACGCCAGGTGTCGCTAAGTGGTACGCGAAAAAATATTTTTTGGAGCTTATCCCCATCTTTCTGTGATTAGCCATTGACTGTTGAAGTCACTGTTCTACATCCACGGTGGCACACCATGCGCTTCTTTGTCTTTAAATTTTCTATCATCTGTGCTGGTCGAAACAATCCCAAAGCTCACACGACACATTAACACTTTCTCATGGTGAGTTTACTTATCCTTTTTGTTGATATGCTTACATTCTTAAAATTATAGGCCTATATTAATTTTTAAATTTGTCTACCTTCGGTCCTACGCTAATTGCAAGGGAATTTGAAACCGCTACTGTTTGGTACTGGAGGCCCACCAGACTAGAACATTAGATTTAGAGGAAAGAGAAAAGAATGAGACACGGAAATAAATTGAGAAGAACACGAGAAGGATAGAAAAAATTACTTAACGCAATTCTAGTGCTATAGATTGTAATATACCTTAGGCCTATAATTCTCTAATGTGCACAGATTCGGTAACCATGCAGACTCCGTTATGGAATTACAAAAAAATTCGCCGTCGGTAAACGGCGAATGCAGTCCACAACACTATATATATATATATATATATATATATATATATATATATATATAATATATATATATATATATATATATATATAGTCCTCTGCATGAAATCTAATAAAAAATGAATTATTTAGCGCCAGCACCTAATGCACAATTTGGCAGTTGACCGGGTGTAAGTTTAGCAGATGGTCCGTCTGTGCAGCGCTATAAAAACAGATATGAAAAGGTTACGACTCGTGTAAAGATGCATAAGCGTATGTCTCGGATGTTAGACGCTGTTCTAAAGTGCGCAAATGTGTCTGCATACGTGTTAAATTAGCCTAGACCTCATAAAGTCATAAAAGACTATGAATATATGGCTACATTAGTCAGGGATTGTTTTAACGTGCAATGACACACAAAATGTGCAGTGATGAAAGGCTGTTAACCGTTGTTTGTGCACAAAAAGAATTGTAATTCCTAATTATTTATGATTTGTATGTGCTCCGCCGCCCGTCATGTGCAGTGATAAATTTTCCTTAAAACATGCCCTGACATTAGTTCCCGGCGGCGCCGCCACCCGCCACCGCCGTCTCCACTAAGCCATCAAGTCAAAACTAGTCGCTAAGCTATCGACTGCTAACGTCGACTTCGTTCACTTAATGTGTTGCTTGCTGTTTGAATCGCGGTTTCCGAGTTTCGATTTGACGAAGACATCATCAGCATGCAGGACAGGAGCAACAATTGCCTATAAGGTACGAGTCACAGTGCAACAGACTAACAGTCTAACAATCATATATTGTATATACCGCGAGAGGCGCTTTATAAATGCCCATATACAAAATATACAATACAATCAGTAGATACCAGATCACCAGTTATTTACTTACTACCTTACTACATACTTACTACTTTACTAGCTAGGGGCCTATACTTATTACCATCTCTCAGATGCCTGTCATGTTTCCTGATGCACTTGCGTTTATTGACAATGGCGTCTCCGTACAAACGTCTATAGTTGTAAAGACGCTGGTTTCAACGACTTCAGCCAGCGGTGAGCGGAATAACTGCAGAAGAAGCCAGGAAAATTGATAATAGGCCTGTGTTTGTAAAATTGGGGAAAATAGGCGGCCACTTGCGTTCCCGAGAGAAATCCGGCCTTGGACTTAGATAGCAAGTGGGTAAGTCAGTCGATAATTCTAAGCGACTTAGTCAGTTTACAAGCATGTGTCTTAGTCGACTGAGTTGTTGAGTCAGGCGCTAACTCATTAAGGCAGTCGGTAACTCTTTAGCGACTGGATATTGGCGTACGATATGTCTGCGTATACGAACCCCTTTAATAAATCACACAAGCACGCGCATGCACACACACGTGAGCACACACAAGCACACACACCTACAGAAACACGTAAACACACATATAAACACGAGCACACATACATACATACATACATACATACATACATACATACATACATACATACATACATGCATACATACATACATGCATACATACATACATACATACATACATACATGCATGCATACATACATACATACATACATACATACATACATACATACATACATACATACATACATACATACATACATACATACATATATATATACATATATGATTTTGAATTTCGAAAGTCTGGACTAATAAAGCAGATTTGCGGAAACTGGCTAAGAGACACAACCCCAATATATCGACCATTATGTGGTCACCCGAAGAGCGTGATAAAACTTAGAAGCCGCTAATACCACGCACGGATCTCGTATTATATATACTCAACAGGCATATATACATAGCTATTGCTAGCCATACACATAGGCCTGCATGACGCCAAACACCTATATATATATATACACATATATTTTATTCCGGATATTTCTATAGCGCATCTCGAAGTCAACTACTACTCAGAGGCGCTCCCGACTACAGCATTTGACACTGTGCCGGAATTTTCACGCCGAAGCGCCACGAGCACTTGCGAGTGAAGGACTTGCCCAAGATCCGTACGCAGCGGCTAGAGTGGGATTCGAACCTGCAACCCTCCGGTCGCAAGGCGCCGAACTTACCACTGAGCCACCACGCCCCACGCGTGGTGGCTCAGTGGTATATATGTACATATATACATATATGTACATATATATACATATATATATATATATAGTTTATACAAAACTTCTGTTACACAATAATATACAGGTTGGCATTCAGTGTTGCCTCCAGCTTTTTGTGCCATTTACACACGCACCTGCCTTACATCTACAGGACACCGTTGTCGCATAAAATCCAATCCGGTTTTCCTCACAAAGTCCTACATGCTAACGACATGTGTACGTGAATTTAATAAGGATATAAATCCTGCGAAATGAGAGAACGGAGAAGACAGAGGATTGTTCAATCACAATTCTGAGATCTGTTTATGACTCCACAGCTGTTGTCGAAACAATGGATCCTGAAGCGAATTTCATCTAATTTACTATAGCCACACAGGCTGAACGTTTAATGCCAAGGCCTATGCTTTGTTTGACATAGTATAGTCAATTGGTTGAGCGTTCGCCTTCTAACGCAGAGTGTGCGAGTTCGAACCTGGGGCTCGATTGCCGTATAGGGACCTGAAGCAGGTTTAGATGGTTCTAGGACTGTTCATCAAAGGACGATTCATCAAGGGACTGTTCATCAAGGGACCTGTTTACGACATTATGAAATAGATGTTGGATCAGCGATAAAAATATAATTCGAACTATAGGAGCTGGATCAGCGATGAAAATGTTTCATACTAAAACTCAGCATAGAAGTTGGATCAGTGATGTTTAAATTCTTATTAAAATAATGGTCCCTTGATGAACAGTTCATTGATGAATTATCATTTGATAGTCTAGGGGGCCTACATACCGGTTTAGTCGCCTACCGCGGGGTATACCCTATAGACTATATACTTGCAAAAAAGATAGTTTCGTGATGGAGATTTCAATCCTCAGTGGAATTGCTTGATTGGGGTCGGAAAATCCACCAATTTACAGTCGGAGTCGTTAGTTAAAGGCGGATTTGCCCAGCGGCATAGACGAGTCCTGTGCATGAATTTTGTGATGGACAATTTTGCTTATCATGAAATGTCAGTGCTATTGATGACATATATATATATATATATATATATATATATATATATATATCGCATGACATTAATGCTCAATTTTGCTTAGCAACAACGATTACTAGGGCGTCAATGTAGGCGCCAGATAAATGTAAAAGAAAGGAAATACGATATAGATATTATGTTTACGAATTTTTCCATGACATGTGAGCATCTAATGATGGTCTTCATTTCTATAGCTCCACTTTCTAAGACTAGTTGACGACGTTGGAGAAAGTGATTAGATAAAGAATAACGTAATGTATATTCAGGCCCCATTTATATGAAATATATGAATGAGTAGGTAGGTAGTACTTGATCGATAGATCTTGCTCTCTCTAAGCATTCCCTGCTGGCCCAATTAACTACATTGGTCAGGGCGTAGGCTACATCCTATGCAGCCCTGTGCGTGCATTCCCGGTTCGCCTCCCGATGTTGGCTTATTTCAGAGATTTAAATCTCTGGCTAGCACGATTAGTAAACGGGAACCTTAAGTGGCCTGGCACCCAGTCAAAACGGGCATGAAAAGTCCGCAGGAATTTGTGTATGGGGCTGCACAATGACATTTTGCATAGCTATTCATGAACAAAGAACACGTGACAACTTTAAGAATAAATAATGGTCAATGACTTTACCTAAATAATTAAGTGTTTTTTCACAGTGTAAATGGTGGTGGGACTGTTCTAATAATCATAAGAATCAAAAGATTTTATTTTTGTAAAATATGCGCAAAATCCAGGGGCAAATGCTCCCTGGGCCCCCTCCCGACGTCCATGTAAACGGGCAGCAGTGGTGAAGTACCTCACTAAATTAAATCACTGAAAAATGATCAGGGTCAAAGCTCTGCGTACGGTCGCTATACAAAAAACATGTCAACCCAATTCTTCCGTTGACAATCCTTCTGATTAAATCCTTGTTCTCTTCGTACTTAACGCCTATTTAACGTTCACCTTTTGAACACTAATTCTACGTATAAGTATAACCTGAATTAATCAGCAACACAGTTTAATATCTTTTCGTTTAATAAGAAACAAACAGACAGGACTCAATTCGATTACAACTCAACTAGTCAGCCACACTACTACAGCGAACACACTCGAATTCAAACTTCTCTAGTCAGCATAATTCTTCGCGCCTCTTGACACACCTGTCTTCTGTGCGCATAAGCGAACTCTAATAATATACATATAGCGCGCCGCTGCCGATATCGGCCGGCCGCGCGTGTCACTAAGACTAAACGTTATACATCTATCATATATACATATACACGTGAAACTAAAGTAAACGCACTAAATATATACGCTAAATATCTCGCACTGCAAAACTGTACACAAAACACAGTTCACATTACCTCCTTCCTTTTTCTGGAATTGAGCAAATTAAATTTCAAAATTTGCGAAATTACCAAAATACATGAAACAAATATATATATAACTAATCAATCAAACAGTCTTACGATTACTTATAATCTTGACAAACAATCAGCAATAATATTCAATCTGCCCTTCTTGTACTTCACCTCAACATCAAAAGTTTGTAAGGCTAACGCCCAACGCACAAGTTTAGCAGACTTAGACATTGACTCAGTCAAATATGTAAGAGGATTGTGATCAGTAAAAATGAAAATTTTTGATCCAATTATAATTTCTTTTAACTTGTTTAGAGCCCAAACAATAGCATAGGCTTCCTTTTCCACAGTAGCCCATCTCTTCTGGGTATCAGTTAACTTCTGACTGATAAATGACACAGGGCGTTCTATTCCCTTGTCGTCCATCTGTGTTAAAACAACACCGACTGCAAAGTCACTACTATCGCAGTACAAATTGAATGGTTTTCCCACTTCAAAAACATATAACACTACTTTGGATCGCACAGCCTCTTTAAGTAAATCAAATGCTTGCTGATGTTCAACAGTCCAATCAATCTTATCAGAAACACGTTTACTAGTTAAATCAGATAAAGGTTTCGCAATCTGTGCAAAGTCCTTAATAAACTGTCTGTAATAATTAAAAAATCCAAGCAGTTGCTTAACTTGCTTCTTAGTTTCTGGGATCTTCAAATTAGTCAAACTTTCAATTCTGTCTGGATTCATCTTTATCTTACCAGACCCAACCACATGACCGATAAACCTTACCTCACTCTTACCAAATATGCATTTTTTCAAATTCAAAGTAACGTTATGCAATCTCATTTGCATCAAAAATGCATCTAGATGCTGCAAGTGAACTTTCCAACTGTCAGAATGCACAGCAATGTCATCAACATACGGTTCTGCAAAGTCACTTATAGGCTGTAAAACTAAATTTATCGCCTTAACAAAAGTTCGTCCAGAATTTATCATTCCAAAAGGAACACGAGTAAATTCATACAGTCCATTATGTGTTACAAAAGCTGTCTTCCATTGATCAGATTGTTTTACAGGACAAGTCCAATAAGCACTTCGACAGTCCAAGATGGAAATCACATTAGACTTTCCAACTTTGTTCAAAACGTCTCTGACAATCGGCATAGGATATTTACAATCCACTGTGAATGAATTAATGTATCTGTAGTCACAGGCAAGTCTCAAAGATCCGTCTTTCTTTTTAACAATAACCAAAGGGCTTGCCATTCTGCTCGATGATGGTTTAATAATGTTTGTTTTTAACATTTCTTTGATCTGGCGTTCCACTTCTGCTCGATAAATCAAAGGAATTCGATAGGCTGCAAATTCCTTTCCACGAAATCCTGGTTTTAGTTCAATTTCATGTTCAACCAATGTACATAATCCGGGTTTTTCTGAAAATCTGTCACAGTATTTGTTCAAAACGTTCAACAACTGTTCTTGTTGAGTTACTGTCAAATGGCTAATTTGTTCAGGATCGAGGTTAAGTGAATTCTTGTCATCTTGAACCTCATTCCTCATTGGTAATTCAACCACTGAACCAAAATCTTCATCTTCTTCAACGATTAGACCACAACTTAATGCTCGAGTAATATATTTTCTGATCTTGTTGGCGTGAATTATTTTTCGACCATTTTCACCCATATCGACTAAATAAGAGTACTTTGATCTTCGATGTATGATCGTACATGGACCATGCCATCGAGAAATAAGTTTGTTTGTTGACGTTGGATACAAAACTATGACTTTCTCACCAGCTTCAAATTCTTTGTGCTTTGCTCTCTTGTTATACTGATTCGTGTATTGTAATTGCTTTTCTCGAGAGTAGGATTCTGCAAACAATAATGCTTTCTCCATATTTTCTTTGAGTTCTTTCAGATACTTTTCTGGTTTAACTCCAACATGAGGTGGTAAGTTTATTTCTCTAGTCCAACTCTCTTTTAATATTGCCAATGGTCCTCTCGGAATTTTCCCATAGACAAGCATATATGGTGATACTCCAGTAGTTGCATTCGGCACTTCTCGTAATGCCCACACTGTGAAAGGAATTATCTTGTGCCATTTCCTCGGGTTGTCTATTATCACATGATGGATCATCTTTTTAAATGTCTGATTCCATCTTTCTACTAATCCAGCAGCCTCTGGGTGTCCTGGTGTGTCGAATCGTGGACTACAGCCCATTAAATTGAGAAATTCTCTTGTCAAACTGGCTGTGAAGTTCGTTCCTTGGTCACTTGTAATCACGGACGGCACACCAACGTTCATGAACAGTTCCGTCAACGCTTCACACACAGCCTTCGCTGTCAGCGATTTCAATAAGAAGATTGTAGGCCATCTGGTGCACGAGTCCACAATGCATAAACAATACTTGTGACCTGCAGCAGATACTGGATCGATCGGGCCAACGAGGTCCATCGTCATTCTCTTGAAGGCGACCTCTTCTCTTGAGACCGGAGTGATAGGTACTCTATCCATCACCAGACTCCTTGCCTTTAGTTGACACTTCTCGCAAGACTTACAAAATTTCACAATGTCTCTTCTCATCTTTGGCCATACAAAAGATAATTTTATTCGTTCTCTTGTTTTCTCTTCTCCTAAATGTCCTCCAAATACCGATTCATGCGCCAATTCCATCACTTTAATTCGTCTCTCTTTTGGTAACACTAGTTGATATATCGTCTGGTCTAATATCTGATATTTCTTATGCAATAAACCGTTGATCACACAGAATTCAGATTCTTTCTCTTGTGCTAACTTCCACCACGGCTTCAACGATTCATCCTTACTCTGTTGCTCTTCGAACTTCTTCGAATCGGCAATCTGCACCTTTTGTTCTTCATCCATTTCTTCATCTCTATACAAGTCTCCTATCCCCACATCACATTCATTGTCTTCTTCAGTTTCATTTAATGTGCCATTCTCCCATGCAACCATCTCTTGCTCATTCATCTCTGATGTTACACCATCTCGCGATAAGCTTCGTTGCTCATTACTTTCGTTTTCCTCATCACTTGAACTTTCAGTTTCACTCTTCTCATCAACATCTACCATTTCCTGTTTCCGACTCTGCGCTCTCGTCATTACATTTGCTCGTACACTCACATCTCCTTGTATCGTTTTGACCTTCATCTGTGGTACGGCTTTTAATTCGGCAATTATCTCTGGATGCAACAAGAATCTTTCTGTACTGCCCATCTTTGCAATACTAGCACACATCAAGGTGACATAAGGTGTAAGTGAACACTGGATTTTACGCGGAAATCCCTCTTCTTCCACGTCACTATCACACAGTCTAACATCGACTTTTACTAACTTCGCAGGAATGGCATCTCCTGCCACACATTGCAAATTAACTTTTCCAATTTGTTCCACCTTCATGCCTTCCAGTAATTCCTCACTAATCACCGGAATTTCTGCACCCGAGTCGCTCAGTGCTTTGACTTTCACTGGCTCTTTACCGTCTACTGCACGAATTTCAACCTCGACATATTGCAAGAACGATTTCTTCAATATTCGACTGTCATCTTTTCCTGCGACTTCTCTCTGAATTCCAGCATCCAATAGAATTTCTTTTTGAATACCACATTTCATTACTGACTTTACTTCAGTCTCTTGATTTTCTTGACTCGTGGTTTGATTACCTGTATCACTAACCACTTGAATCAAATTCACCCTTGTGTGTTCTTGATTTCTGCTAGAACTAGCTGCTGCCACAGGAACTGGACAAAATTTAACCAAATGTTTATCTGAACCACAGTTGTGACAACGCTTCACCACTGTATGGTATGGTTGTGAAATACCTCGTTGTTCATTTCCTTCATATCTCTTATACTGCGTAAACGATGTGTTGCCTTCCCTCTTGGCGAACGGCGCTGACGATTTGTTAAATCCCTGACGACCAAACGTCACTTCTCTGGTCTCATTGGGTACAGGGACACTAGCTTTGACTTCTTTACCTTTGAACTGACTCCCTGTTTCTGGATTACTTTTCCACTTTCCACTCTGGCTTTGGTTTACGGAACGTTGAGAAGGATAACTGTTTATATTTGGAAATGCAAACCCAATTCGATTGTTTACATGAATGTCTGCTAAGTCTGCCACTGCACTAGCTTGGAGACAGTCAGTTCCTTCCTTCGACAATACAAACTGTAGTGGACCTGGCGGTAAACATTCTTTCAGCTTATCCGCTACCAGCAAATCAAAGAGCGTATCATACTCTCTGTTCACGTTTCGACTTCTCACGTAATAGTTTAGCAAGTTCTTCAGTCTTGCCGTAAACATCGTATAAGTCTCTTCTGTCGTCTTCTTAGCATCCACAAATCTGGCTCTGTATTCTCTCGAGGTCAATTTAAATTCTTTTAATAAGTGCTGCTTGACTTTATCGTAATTGTCTAGATCATCGAATGACAATCTATTCAGAACAGTTCGAGCTTTCGGCGTCATCAATGGTAGTAATAATTTAACCCAAAACGGCTTCTCCACAGCAAAGCTACGAAACGCGTTCTCGACTGTTTCAAAATATAATGGCACCTCCATCATATCAGTTGGCATTTGAGGCAATACATGCTTCATTGCATCACCTATTTTCTTAATTTTTGACACCAAAGTTTCACTTTCTTGCTGCTTCCTTCTTTCTGCTTCCCGTTCTTCTCTCATTTGCGTTTCTTTCAATGTCAATTTTGATTTCTCCAGTTTCAGACGTTCTTGTCTTTCTGTCTCTGCCTTTTCCAAACTTTCTTTCTGAAATTTGAGTTCTTCTTGTCTTATCTGTTCTGCGCGTTCTAACTCTAACGTTCGCGCTTTTTCTTTTTCTTCTTCACGCATTCTCTTTGCTTCAATCTGTTGCTGACGTACCTCTTCATCACTTTTTCTAGCTTTTTCAACTTCAATCATCTGCTCCAATCTTCTTCTTTCAGCATCTTCCCTATCTCTTTTCAACTGTTCTAACTGAATCTCAAACTGATTCTTTTGCAATTCAAGTTCTGCCTTACGCACTTGTTCTGCTTTATCTTCTCTCTCTCTTTGCAAACGCAATTCCTCTTGCCTTGCAAGTTCCGCTTTCTCTTCTTTCTCTCTCTGCAAGCGCAATTCTTCTTGCCTTGCAAGTTCCGCTTTCTCTTCTTTCTCTCTCTGCAGACGTTCTGCTTTCTCTTCTTTCTCTCTCTGCAGACGCTCTGCTTTCTCTTCTTTCTCTCTCTGCAGACGCTCTGCTTTCTCTTCTTTCTCTCTCTGCAAGCGCAATTCGTCTTGTCTTACACGTTCTGCTTCTTGTCTCAGCTCTTTCTCTTCCTGTCTACGTTTATCCTCTCTTTCTTTCTCTTCTTGTCTTCGTCTCTCCTCTTTTTCTTTCTCTTCTTGTCTCCGTTTCTCCTCCCTATCTTCTTTCATCATCATCCACTGCATCAACATCTCCATAGACATAGGCGCAGGAGGTTTTTCAATAGCCTTTTCGACGGCACCGCCAACGGCACCTTCTTCTTCGACTTCTTCTTTCACCCACACTTCAGCGAGTTCCTGTATCATGTCACCACGTGACATACCTTCTAATTGTTCTTCTTTAAAAGCGGCTTTCAACAAACGCTGTTTTAGCCTTTCCGTAGACATCTTCTTAATATCTGCTTGTCTTTCAGCACTTAATTTCTCCATCTTACTTGTTTACTTTGGTGATTTCTCTTTTCAAAGAAGTCACAGTTTTTCTTGTTGTGTGAATCGATAAACAAACGGGATTTCTTTTGTATTTGTTCGTGAAAAACAACGAAATTTTTTATACCGTTTTCTCGTGTTCCACCGTCGTTGATATCGAAGACACGTCACACAGCAACAACGCGTAGATTCTTCTAACACCGTTGTAAATTCTTTTATCACCGTCGTAGATTCTTCTATCCGCCGAAGGAGGTGATAACGTGAATTTTAATCCACCGTGAGTTTATATCCACCGTGAGTATTTATTCCACCGTGAGTTCTTTATCCACCGTGAGTTCTTTATCCACACCGTCACTGCCACCAATAATGTCAACCCAATTCTTCCGTTGACAATCCTTCTGATTAAATCCTTGTTCTCTTCGTACTTAACGCCTATTTAACGTTCACCTTTTGAACACTAATTCTACGTATAAGTATAACCTGAATTAATCAGCAACACAGTTTAATATCTTTTCGTTTAAAGCCCTAGGTTTTAGGTTTGGCGGTTTCCCTCGTAGAATGAAGTGACCAACGACTGTAGGCGGTTCAAGTAAGCATCTGTCGGCCAATGGGCGTTGATTTCATTTTGGTTTACACATCTTACAAGCATAGGCTGCTGAATTTAATTATATGCATAGCCTAGGCAACATCGTCCGCTTTGTGGAATGGAGGCGAGGCGCAGGGACGGTCGGTCGATCGGTGGTAGCCCCCACCCTAGGCCCTTCACCCTCCCTCTGGCCTACCCCGATCAATTGACCACTTGTATATATAACCTAGCTTTGGGTCGTAAACCTGTATATAAATGCCAGCTGTTGATGCTGTCACCGTTGCCTTATTATACCCGGAACACTAAAGACAATAAGCTGTATTTCATATTCTAAGAATTTGCACCAGTATCAGATGCTAATATACAGCCTAAGGAAGAGAGACTAGGTCACATGCCAAATTATGCTAATGAACTTAGGAAATGAACTTAGGAAATGTCCTTTCACAATTGAGTCTTGGTTTGCAGTACTCATTCTAGTTTGAATTTCGCTGCAGCAGAGTTGAGCTTCGTAATTTCTTCACTTCATAGCCATTTTAAATCGCATAGTCGATACAGCTTATATCTCGTGTCTGTATATTATATTATTATCTTATTTCAGTAGTGGACCTTATAGTAGTATAACATTGTATTTCGTTAGTGGACATATATTAGTATCATTATATCGAACTATTTCCAAAGATGGATGGAGACTACGCTGTACCAACGACACCGACTTCAGGTGTTGCAGTTGGCAACATGCGAACATTTAAAAAACGGTTGTCTGATGGATCTACCAAGAGTTATAGCTACCCTTACGTTTCTGTAAGGAAACATTTTGAATTAACTTTTACAACCGACAGTGATAAACTTAAATTTGAGCAAAAATGTGAGGACATTCGCTTGGCGTTGGGAGTAAAAAGTTTGAGAGAAGTTCTGGTGAAAGTCATAATGGATGTTGACACCAATAAGCTCTCTTCTGCAACTCAACATCCGCAGCAGACACTCACGATGTCTTCAGTCACGGAAGAAGTAAGTGAATCAACTTCACTGACTGATCCAGCATCTGTCACAGCAGCAATATCAGCAGCTCCAGCAACAGCTTTGGAGACTGCACATGAGAATTTTGTTGGGCAGTGCTCCAGCATTGCCCAGTTGATCGACACAATCTCACAACATTCATCCACATGTGTGACGCCGTATTCAGTGAAGTCATGGACACACAGTGGTCATGTGCTGTCGGTGGATATGGAGTGTGCGAAAAAACACTCCTTTCAGTGGAGTTCCTCATCCACAATAGACAGCGAGCGGAAGGAATTTGAAGTCAACCACCGAGTGATGTTGAGCTACCTGGCCTCTGGTATGACACCCATACAGTACGAGCGCTTTAGCGACTTCAGTCGGTTTGGACTATTGTCAGACCTTTTCCGCAGGAGGAATATGGTTACATTTAGTGCCATTTCTGAGAACCTGCGAAAGCAATCTATATTTGGCGCTAGAGCGCAGGAGTCTTCACTGTCGCCTGATGGAGCTATCTCTATAATGACTGACGCACGACATCATTGTAGACGAAATAGTTATCACACCGACCATGTTGCTATCGGGTTGAAAACTCACAAAGTCGTTGATATTCAACACATTAACGGGAATGATGATAACTGTTCACAGCGTCACGAGGCAGTGGGATTCGACAGGATGTACGAGAGCCTGGATCTCAGCAACATTAAAGTTGCCCATCATGTGCATGATCGAAACATGACAATCAACAAGCGCCTACGTGAGAGGAAGCAAGCCAGGAATTCCAATGACCGCTGGCACTGCACCCGTCCTATAACAGCCGGGGTGAAAAAAATTGGGCAAGGAGCACAAAAAAACATTGGAAAAACATGGCATCCCGAGCTTTCTGACAAGGGTGCTGCCATTCGAAACCACGTCTATTGGTGTATGGACAATTGCAATGGAGATGCCCAAACCCTGCGTAAGCTCATAGAATCATGCATCCCTCATTTTCAGAACAACCACAGCAAGTGCCATGAAACTTCCCACTGCAAAGAGCCGGGGCATATGATTGAAGTTCGAATTGTTTCAAATGAGGCTGCAATTACAATGCTCCAGGACTTTCTTCGGTCGTTGGTAGTGTACAAGCACGCTGAAGATTATGTCAAAGGCCACGACACATTTTATGTGGAAAGTTTTAATAACGTTTGTCTGATCTATCTGGATAAACGGATACACTACGGGAATTTAATGTACGAGCTGCGGAGCAATCTGGCTGTCTTGGACTGGAACGAACACGTCGACAGACCATACACGTCTATATGCACGACTGTTCGTTCGAAAAACCCACGTCGCCAAATCGGGAAAAAAGTGTATCGGCGCAAGACCTACGTATTTGTTGAGAACATTTGGAATTTGTACATTGCCGTGTGGTCAGCATCTAAAGCAATATCGGAGTCTGTGACAGAAACTTCTGCAGATAAGGAGACCTGCCAGAGTGAAATCTCTTCGGACGAATCCGATGACGACCAATTAGGAGACAGTGAGAGCTTTTCAAATGAAAGCAATGCACCCTACACAGTAGAATAACCGTAAGAGCTGTGACAATATTGTATGATACACTAAAATCAAACATATCAGTGCTACATAACCATCAACCGTCATTACACATAACCACCTTAGCATTCTGCTGTCTACTCTGCTTGACCTCCCCGGATTTTGGCCTGGCATAGGACAGAGAGATGTGTGGCAGAGCTGATGTGTGGCAGAGCTGACTGCTATCACACGCGTCCACAGGTGGCGGATAGTGGAACGACCTCTAGAAATAGAGGTCAGCTGCGAAATAAGCAGGGTTATATCTGACGAATAAGCAGTCGCGGACCAACAGCGGCAAGGCTAGTAGGGCACACTGTAGAAAAAGAGTGGCATTTTGCTTGACAACTAAAAGCTGCAAATATCCAATAACAGCCTTGTGACATGGGAGCACATGACTCAATTTAAATAAGCCTGATGACCCTCTGCCTAGCGGGCATGTGTTCATCACCAAGACTAGGTCCACAGCGGAAAACTGTGGTTGATGCCACGAAGGGCATCCGATCTGTAACAAGATGCTCCAATCTGTATAAAAATGAATCTGTGGCTTACCCCCCCTCAACGAGGTCCTAATCCAAGCAAGAAAAAAAGAAGATTGAACGGACAAGGGACTGTGGCCATTGCAAAATTGATTTGACATAGCACTTATGAAAAACCTAGTCTCCGTAACGTGGTTTTCGTGTGGCGCCGAGCAATTGAGGGCAATTCAGGTTTAAATCCACCTCTGAGTAGGAATCTTGAAGAGGCGCTATATAAATTTAAAATGGGGGAATGTTATGTTACATTGAATCATAGCTATGACAGGTGTACATAAGCAGCTCACAATCGATAAAATTCTGCTTTATGTCAGAAAGTAAGTGTACAATAAAAATCTCTCTGTCTAAACAAAGTCCGGCGAATTATCCAAAGTATCAATGTTACTCCCACTTGTGGCCCATGTAAGGCGTGCCTGTTGGATTCGGATACAACGATCTCACTTTTCGCACTACGCAATCTGGCATTATTTCCCGCATGTGAAGTACACCGTTCGATTCCGTTAGTTTCTTGGCCAGATATAATGGGCTCGTCCACCCACCCAAGTTGCAAATGATCTTCCAATATTTTCCATAAATTACTCTTCGTATTGGACTGTTAGCTGCATGCGCTGCTTGTCCTCCGCCAAGCCAACCTGGAGATGCAGAACCCACGCACGGAGAGAGAAAACAAAGAGGACAGGCGCCTTCCGATTGATGATTTTCACCCTGCAGCTGCAAATGATCAGCTGACACTTGAATGTCATGACTGTTTTGAGCCTCAATTTCTGACTCTGTACTATTTCCATTGGACGCGACCAAGACCTCCTTCGAAGCGGCATCCATACAAGATTTTCTTCTCTTTGGTGGTTCCAACTCTGCAATTGGAACAAAGGCAGTTTCGATTGGTTGGAGATATATTTATAATGTCATCAACATACAATTAGCTCTTTCGACTTGACTTGAACGACAGCTTAGCTGGGTTATGCATATGTTTATTGTCTTATTACATATCGTAATAATAATAATCATGGTAATTTTAATAATTACATTTTTAATTGGCCATTTATTATCATTACTGCTGTTACTGCTGTTCACATCAGTTGTCATTATACTAACATTGCTGATGTTATTATTACTATGTATTTCTATAGCATGGTTTGAGCTAAATATTTGCAAGGATAATAAATGCAATTTAATTTAATATTTATAAATCTTAGTTCAATCTTATTTGCGCACGTATAGCGCTACCTGAAGAACAATAGGGCCTACTTGTACAGGGTTCACCACACAAAACAATTTATACAATTTCAGTATATATATATATATATATATATATATATATATATATATATATATATATATATATATATATATATATATATATATATATATATATATATATATATATATATATATATACGCATCGTCTTCATAATTACCAATTTTTTCAAAATTCCAGTTGTTGTGAGCAAAAAATGCCCGTATGGCTTCCTCTTGATCGCCATCTACCACAATAGTAAGTTCGTATTTGTTCATGGCAATCTAATCGCATATAGAAACTACAGACTTGTTTCTCAACCCTGTAAGTATCTTCATAGCAATGAACTCCATAGTAATATGAGTGTATGGGGGGGGTAAATTTGGATAATTGGAACAACTTGTATACATTCTAGAAGTACAGGTATGACCTCTAGCCAGCTTACCTGGCTTTCGTATACACAAATTAGTCGACCCACAGCTCGGTTATATATATACAAGTGGTCAATTGATCGAGGTAGGGCCTGTACGGGGTATGCCCTGTCGGGTCTAGTCTGCCCTAGCGATGCATCTCCATCCATCCGTCCGACCGCTAGAGGGCCAGAGGGAGGGTGAAGGGCCTAGGGTGGGGGCTACCACCGATCGACCGACCGTCCCTGCGCCTCGCCTCCATTCCACAAAGCGGACGATGTTGCCTAGGCTATGCATATAATTAAATTCAGCAGCCTATGCTTGTAAGATGTGTAAACCAAAATGAAATCAACGCCCATTGGCCGACAGATGCTTACTTGAACCGCCTACAGTCGTTGGTCACTTCATTCTACGAGGGAAACCGCCAAACCTAAAACCTAGGGCTTTAATAAGAAACAAACAGACAGGACTCAATTCGATTACAACTCAACTAGTCAGCCACACTACTACAGCGAACACACTCGAATTCAAACTTCTCTAGTCAGCATAATTCTTCGCGCCTCTTGACACACCTGTCTTCTGTGCGCATAAGCGAACTCTAATAATATACATATAGCGCGCCGCTGCCGATATCGGCCGGCCGCGCGTGTCACTAAGACTAAACGTTATACATCTATCATATATACATATACACGTGAAACTAAAGTAAACGCACTAAATATATACGCTAAATATCTCGCACTGCAAAACTGTACACAAAACACAGTTCACAGATATATTTACATTTCTCCCAACCTATTTCTTTTTTGTCAGTCCTAATGTTCAGTTCTTAATGAAACAACGCTGTCTGCAGAATTTCATAAAAGAGTTTAATATATTTGTCAGAGTGAAACTAAGCTTACATTGATAACTTCGTCATCGTGTTAACTGAGTTACATAACCTTGTTTGTGCAACTACAGAAGAAGGGGTCGTCCATTAATTATGTCAACAAATTTTAGGCAGTTTTTGACCCCCTCCCCTTGTCAACAACTGTCAAACATTCAAGAAAATTATGTCAAGAAAAGTTACCCCCTCCCCCACTAAAATAAAAATTAAAAAAATAACAGTTTTGTTTCAGTTTAAATAGCACAATGATATATTGACAAAATTATATTACATTAAAACTTATCTTTAATATTAGTTACATTCAGGAACGTAGCAAGCTATAATGTACCCTGTGAAGGGTTGCCAGATACATGGGTAGCCAAAGGACACGGAAAGAAGGAAAAAGAGGACACATTTAATCTTTCACTCCGGAGTCAGAGCCTCAGAGGGTCTCCTATGTAACTAAGAAACGAAGTCACATTGAAACAGCCCTGTGCCAAGCGTAAATATAGCGCAACCACCCACCCCAAAGATCAGCTTAACCAATAACGACCAAATTTGTTATCTCGAATATTATATTTACTATAAATATGTTCAATCAACAATTTTTATATAAGCCTGCACAGTTTCTCACCGTTTCTCACCGTTTAATATTAACCACTGATTCAAAGAAAAAATGTTCTTTCACTGAAGATAAGCTCAAAATATTAGATTTCGAACTTAGATAGACAGGAACCCAGGATATTCATTTAAGAGATTTGTAGCACATTTTCTCATTTAATCTGGTAACAATAAACAAGATAATTTGAAACGAGGAAAATATCGCGTTTGATTAAATTAAAAACAAAAAAAACAGAAATAGATCACTCATAAAGACTTTCCGAATCTATGGTTGCTTTTTGATAAAATTATTGTTGACGTCAATTTGTCTTGAACCCCCTCCCCTTGTCAAACTTTTTCAAACCCCCGACCCCCTATTTTGTTGACATAATTAATGGACAGCCCCGAAGGTGAGAATAGGCCTCTGATGTACTACAAATTTGATTTGTAACTTTCGTCAATTAAAATTCAGTAATTAAAATTCTTTACTTCTTTCTTTCTATTTGTATTTCATCATGGTTGCGCTGCTCGTTATTGTTTGGCAAAATAAAGTGTGTGCACACTTTTTGAATAACCAATCACCCCTATAGGCCTATATGAATGTAGACATGTTCGTGATTTGAGCAATGAACAATGGACACCTTCACGACATTCTCCGTGCATTTGTACGTAATCCTTGACAAGGGAAGGGAACGAGTTCCCCAGTGAGTCAGTGACCCCCAGTGCCCACTCACTGAGGTCGTCGTTAGTTGTTAAAAAGAACTGGGGGTTTAAATTTTTACAGATAATCAAAGTACACGAGCTCAGGTAAAAAATCTAATGTTGGTAATATGTTACACACGAAGCAACTGACGACTCGTGAGATATTTTAGTTTCCTGACCCCTCCACCATCATTTCAGTTACATAACTGCAGAGGGGTTAGATTACCATTAGAAGAAGAGATTGGGATTGAACCCCACCCCCACAAATGATACTAAAGGAACTCCGACAACTAAAACAGTGTGCATTTTTCTTGGCGCATCAGTTTATCTATTGTGGCGTCATCATCTGAAAGGAACAATAGTAGCAGCAGCAGCAGCAGTAGCAACTGGGAAAGCAGATAAGTCTGAATTGCGGTTTGAGGCGACGTCAGCCATCTTTCTAATGCAAACATTCGAACCATTCACGTCTTTTGCTTTCACACCTGAACCGTGAAATTAAAACCTTCACCGACGCATTAGCAACGCAGACCTTATCACCTCTGCTAGTCAGTCAGTCAGTCGGTCGGTCAGTCACTCAGTCAATCAACCAGACAGTCAGTCAGTCAGTCAGTCAGTCAGTCAGTCAGTCAGTCAGTCAGTCAGTCAGTCAGTCAGTCAGTCAGTCAGTCAGTCAGTCAGTCAGTCAGTCAGGCAATCAATCAGTCAGACAATCAGTCGGTCAGACAATCAGTCGGTCAGGCAGACGGTCGGTCGATTGGTCAGTCAGTCAGTCGGTCAGTCGGTCACTTTGTCTCTCTGTCTGTCTGTGTTACTGTCGGCCTGTCTATCTGTCCGCCCTCCCATCCATCTGTCTGTCAATTTTACCGTCGCATATCTCTTTACAGACGTAGGTCTATCTATTATCTCCGGAATGTACCTTGGCCGAAATATCAACGTCTCCCTGTTCTAATCTTTGAGTCTCTAGAGACTATAGATACTTTGTACATGGCCTCTTGTAATTTATATTGATACGGTATCAGCATCAATTATCAGCAGAAATGAATTAATTGGCTGTGGAAGATCGCAGGGATTTCAACAGTATACAGAAAATAAGAAACGATGACAAAAGACAATCATTAGGTATCCAAACAAAGTCGTTCAACGAAGAGTAGAAGACACTGGTGCTTGGACATATATGTAGACTATAGAGAGTGTGCCAGTTGACCGAATCCCACACAATGCAATGCATGCAAGATATGAAGGAAAAAGAAACAAAGGCAGACCAAGACTACGATAATATATATGAGGACTTAGACTAACACTAAAGAGAGCACTAGACATGATAAATGACCGAGGACAATGGGGATTTGGGGATTATTTATTCGTACCCATCACCGCCACATCACCCTTTTGAAATGTTTTCCCCGACTTTATCCTCCATTAAAATCGATTTTTTTCCTCCCCACGAAATTTAAAAAGACGTTAAAAGTTTGTTTACGACAACGTTCGTCATGTCTAATTATTGATCGATGCTCTTTCTGAAACAAAATTTTCTCGCAGTGAATTCTTCCGACAAAGATGCGAAACTCGACAGCAGCGCTGTTACGATAAACAACTTGTGCTTTGCCTTAGATATATCTATTTTTCTGTCTGTTTGTCTCTGTTATTGGTTGTCTCTCTCCGTGTCTGTCTTCCTCTGCTCACGTTTGTGTCGTTTGATCAAAAGACACAAGATACGGATATCTTGTTACTCTGATTCATCATAGTTAGAGCGGTTCAATATCTTGGCACCCAATATCTTACATCCAAAAATTATACATCCAGTATCTTACCAGTCAGCATCTTACATCCAGTATATTACATTCAGTATATTAGATACAGTATCTTACATCCAGTATCCTAGCCTAAAGTATCTTACATCCCGTATTTTACTTCCGGTATCTTAACACTCACCATCTTACATCCGGTATGCTACATCCAGTATCTAACATGCAGTATCTTAATTCGGTATGTTGCATCAGTATCTTACATCCAGTATCTTACATCCAGTATCTTATATCCAGTATCTTACATACAGTATCTTATATCTAGTATCTTAATCCAGTATCTTACATCCAGTATCTTACATCCAGCATCTTGCAGCCAGTACCTTAGTTCCGGTATATTACATCCAGTATCTTAATTCGGTATGTTACATCAGTATCTTACATACAGTATCTTACATCCAGTATCTTACTTCCAGCGTGTTACATCCAATATCTTAATTCGGTATGCTACATCAGTATCTTGCATCCAGTATCTTACATCCAGTATCTTACATGCAGTATCTTACAGCCAGTATCCTACATCCAGCATCTTACAGCCAGTACCTTACATCCGGTATGTTGCATCCAGTATCTTAATTCGGTATGTTACATCAGTCACTTACATTGCTAATAAAAGTTTCTTTGTGTTCCTCTGCTTATTTAATTAATTATAAGACTAGATTAGTTTAATATAGTGTGAAGTTTTTTCACCTTGTTTGAACTATTTTAATTTGTTTTAAATTGTAATTATGTTATCAATATGAAAGGCTTGAATGTTATTAATGTATATAGTGTCACAGCTAATTTGCTCATATCTACAACAATAATGAGACCGAGAGAGAAAGAGAGACAGACAGACAGACAGAGAGCGAGACAGAGACAGACAGAGACAGTTACACAGAGATAGATAGATAGATGTAGATAGACAGACAAACAGACAGACAGAGAGAGAGCGAGACAGAGACAGACAGGAACAGTTACACATAGATAGATAGCTAGATAGATAGATAGATAGATGGATGGATGGATGGATGGATGGATGGATGGATGGATGGATGGATGGATGGATGGATGGATGGATGGATGGATGGATGGATGGATAGATGGATAGATAGATAGATAGATAGATAGATAGATACATGTCGAGATATATATATATATATGTGTGTGTGTGTATATATATATATATATATATATATATATATATATATATATATATATATATAGAGAGAGAGAGAGAGAGAGAGAGAGAGAGAGAGAGAGAGAGAGAGAGAGAGAGAGAGAGAGAGAGAGAGAGAGAGAGAGAGAGAGAGAGAGAGAGAGAGAGAGAGAACAGCAGGATGGACAGACGTCATAACAGGAGACGTAAAGAAGGAGACACGAGAGACTGACAGTCACAGAGGTACATGAGAGGCTTCTGCTGTTATTATGTGAGGTATGGTAAGGGAAGTTGAGAACGAAAATAATACAAGCGACTGAGCGAAGCGCAGACAGAGGGAGAGTTTCAACAAATAGGTCCACCAACGGGAAAAGCTCGTTCACCAAGAACAGTTCTTGATAAGACACAGGATTGACAGCTTCCTTAAGAGAGGCAACACTCTACAGCGTTGTCACGGTATCCTAGTCTGCCACTTCTGCGGTCGCCGGGTGGGCAACGTCCCGAGGATGGCCTTTCGTTACTTTGCCTTGTAGACCCCGAAAAATATGAAAAATAAAGACCACCCTAAATGTGCATACATGCATGTATACATAATTATATAAATACACGAACATGCATATAAAAAATACATGTACACACATGCATACAGAAATACATCCACACATATGCATGCATGATGCAACATACATATAAACATACATCTATATACATACATAAATATATGCACATATATATATACAGTCGTTCCTTTTGTCATGCCTTTTTACCTTGAACTCTTTCCCTACCCTCGTTCTAAATCTCGGACCTACAGCCAAAAATGTGTGACACCATTCGTTTCTGAGTTCCTGCCTGGGACAGGGAAGGATTATGCAGTGTGAGAATTGTAGAACAAAGACTGGAGGGTGGAGGGTAAACTTTGATGAGTTTGATCCATGTGGAGTTGAATATTTTATCCATATTTTACAAACTGAGGAAATTCAAAAATGCAATAGAAAGCTTTAACTCCTTAAATGACATCACCAAATTTATTATTATGCAATTCACATAGTCACAAATCTCACAACAAACCAGAGCATTACTTTAGTAGTAACCCACGAAGCGATTTGTGAAAGAAAATGCTAAAATATATTATATTCATTATATAATCACACAAGCAAAACTGAGGGGGTTGGAAACGACCCTCTGGGGTGTGCAATGAAGACTTAACTGGGGTCCTAAGAAGACTAGGGGTTGAACCCCCAACCCCCGACAACTCTCACCCTTTGATTATGACAAGTTTCTGCGTCTTTCCGCCCTAGGTACCTATATGTTTGGCAACGCATCTTCACACATCTTGTGTAGGGTTTTCGGCCTCACACGTATAATATCTGTCCGATTTATGGAGTAAAGTTCGCTTACTTCGGCTCTGTGTTGGCAGTTCTCGACCAAAACAATTATAAATTCTGCTTTGGAAGACACCGGTATGGATCTCTAAGGAACTCTGACAGTAGGGAAGCCCTTACTTAGTTCCAGCGTCGGGTTCCTGTAAGGGCGCTAAGACTATTAGTGACCGGGAGCGACCACCGATGTCTTTCTTTGATCCGCGACGTCCTACGGCAATTAATTATTGGACGTGGAAGGGAAACTAATCATCATCATCATCGTCATCATCATCAACATCATCATCATCAGCAGCAGCATAGTCATCGTCATAATCATCATCTGCAGCAGTACATCATCATCGTCATCATCATCAACATCATCATCATCAGCAGCAGCATAGTCATCGTCATAATCATCATCTGCAGCAGTACATCATCATCGTCATCATCATCAACATCATCATCATCAGCAGCAGCATAGTCATCGTCATAATCATCATCTGCAGCAGTACATCATCATCGTCATCATCATCAACATCATCATCAGCAGCAGCAGCATAGTCATCGTCATAATCATCATCTGCAGCAGTACATCATCATCGTCATCATCATCAACATCATCATCAGCAGCAGCAGCATAGTCATCGTCATAATCATCATCTGCAGCAGTACATCATCATCGTCATCATCATCAACATCATCATCAGCAGCAGCAGCATAGTCATCGTCATAATCATCATCTGCAGCAGTACATCATCATCGTCATCATCATCAACATCATCATCAGCAGCAGCAGCATAGTCATCGTCATAATCATCATCTGCAGCAGTACATCATCATTGTCATCGTCATCATCATCATCAGCAGCAGCATAGTCATCGTCATAATCATCATCTGCAGCAGTACATCATCATCGTCATCGTCATCATCATCATCAGCAGCAGCATAGTCATCGTCATAATCATCATCTGCAGCAGTACATCATCATCGTCATCGTCATCATCATCATCAGCAGCAGCATCATCATCATCACCATCATACCCGTCATTTTCATCGTAGGCATCATCATCAACATCATCACCACCACCAACATCATCGTCGTCGTCGTCGTCATCATCATCATCATCATCATCATCATCATCATCATCATCATCAGTTCCCGACGCAAGCCATTTGTCGGCATTAGGCACTGTGTTTTAGTTCGAAAAGAGCTGAGGTTCGAAAATTTGACAGATTACCAAAGTACACGAATAACGCATTTAGAAATCTAATGTTGTTAACATGTTGCACACAAAACAACTTACTCATGAGCATCTTTTCAGTTACTTAGCTGAGGGGGTTAGCAACAGAACTAGGGGTTGAACCCCATCACAATCTCCAATGACAACTAAAAAACACCGGCGATGCATGGGTACGAATAAATGATCTCCATTGTCCTCGGTCACTTGCCAAATCCATTGTTCCTCTCGGTACAGCGTTAGTCCATTTTATCCAAGTGTTGTTTAATTCTTCGTTTTTTATTGTCCATTTATATTCGCAGTCTTGGTTTGCCGTTCTTTCTTTTTCCTTCGAATCTTGCAGGCAGTGCATTGTGTGGAATTCATTCAACTGGCATTCTCTCTGCATATCAAAACCACCGGCTGTTCCTTTCTGCAGTCAACTCATTTCTGCTGTGAACATTCTTTTCTCATGTTAATGTAAACGTAAATCGTCGAAATTTCTCAGCGCCACACAAAAGCCGCGTCAGGGAAACCATCGCATTGTCCGTCATCGCTCTGTCCATTGTCCATCGCATTGTCCATTTCGCATTGTCCAGTATTCCGACATATATACATAGGAATATCCGTCGTATCATCATGTCGTATATTTTTGTCTTGGCTTTCTTTGTTATTTCTCTGTTTCTTCATATCCTGTTCATGATTAAAAAAAGCTCCTTATATTCGGCTAGGTATTAACTCTTTGTTTTTTTCAACAGCCATTGTTTTAGTTTTCTCTGAGTTTATTATTACGCCAAATCTTCTACTGGTTTCGGCAATCTGTGGCCAAATTTCTTCTATTTCTGGGTCGTTTCGAGTGAGGAGTAAATGTTGTTAGCAAATCGGAGAGCACTCACAAGTCCTCCATTTACTTTGATTCCTGCCTCGTTTGAGTGGCATTACTGCTTCTAATACAAAGTTAACTTGGTACTAACTTGGTATACATCCTTGTCGTATTCCTGTTTTCGTGTGATCCTTTTGTCTATACTTTTATGGTCCTTGATGATTTTCGATATATCTCTCGTACAAGGTTGATTAGAACTATTATTGATTACAACTCTATAATTAAACTTAATGCTAACACAAATCACTAAAATATCTGAATCAAACTGAAGCAATGAAAAGAGCTGAAACGTCAAACTATTGAATAATTCTTGTATTACTCAAATGATATAGGCCTAATAATTTACAAATTCAATCTGGAGGCCTTGTAGCCTGTTCGCCACAACCTACAGGCACTTAATATAGCACCTTTCCAAGACCTCACCTAAGTGCTCACATGCTTGCATAAATGGCTTTAAAGTTTGCTAAGGACACAGTAGCCGATTGGTTAGAGCCTCCTCTGAGACAGTTACTGTTTATGGACCTTGAGCAAGTCCTTTGCTCACAAGTGCTCAGCGCTATCGATTGATGCTTGGTCATTAGATAGTGGCGTTTAATGAGTGTATACATAATAAATAATAATAATAACTAATTCAAAGCAAAACAGTTTAATTGCAAAAATTCTATATCGGGATACAGGTTTTCGCCATGTCTCCATCTTATAGTTCCATTTCGGTTTCAGTGGAACCACATGCGACCGGTTCCGTTTCATACAAAAACAGTCATTTCGCTCGATGATGGACTTCCGTATTAAGAGGATAAAGAATCCTAATGACTTCATGCGATCCGTTCCCCCTTCACACTTTACTCCGTCTGCAATGCTTGCCTTCTGTGGTCCATAAACACATAATATGCATGCTATACCAAAGCCCTATCATCAGTTCATATATTATGGCTCATATATGAATCGTTTACGACCGTATATGTTAGACAAGTATGTCATACGTGGTCATCAGAAGGACATTTATGGTCAGTATATACAAGCATGAAGATGACTTTATAGCCTATATACTGTATCGGTCTGTTTGTATATAATATTGTCATTGTCAGTGTATATTGTCAGAAGAAGGCTGATATAACTTCAGTAAATTCCAGCCTTGAAAGCGCTACTTTATGTCAGCATATTAAAACCCTGTGCATAGCAGCATATTAAAACCCTAAAGGTCAGGATATCACCATGAAGATGATGCACGTGCGTCTGCAGCTGTGATCCACATACCACATAAATATGCGATTATCAGTCATCACGAATACCTCATTATAAGCATAGAAGGGATGTTATGCATTAGGGCATCTGGCGAGAAACAAACTCTATGATATCAGGATCATTTTAGTTTTCGGGGAGCTATGCAGATTAGGTTTCTGTGTTAGCTCCCAAGGCTCCATTAATTATTAGATGTGTTTGTAAAGGATACCTGGATGGTGAGGATGAATCCGAGTAGAATTCGACGTCGTGCTTTCTGTCTTGCGTCTTTTCAGAGTTGCTGTATTTTGTGAAAGCCGCATCCTGTTGAAGATGCTCTGTAGGGCCTATACTGTTTGTGAAGCAGTTGTTTTCTTGAAACCGCAGAGTTTTGTAGAGTTTTGGTGCTGTTAATTTTGAAAGTCATATTTTTCTGGTGTATTTTTCTGTTCCAAATAATAAGAACTTATACTTTGATCTTATTAAGAGCGAGTTATTATCATTCGCTATATACATAGACATCCAATAATTATACATACGCGCGCGTTAGGATCCATGGTCCTTAAGGGCCAGGAAAAATATTTTCCCGAAATCCAAGTGAAGCATCGTCTGAATTGGTTAACCTTAACCATTATTATTTGCTGCATACGTATAAAAAATAAATAAACTTGAAACCTTTTTAATTTGACTTTTGGGGTCGCTACCATTCATTTTTAAACAGTGCCACAACTATCCGCTTGTATCAATTAATGTTAACTGCCCATGGCATAAACTGCAGTGCTATCCATAAAATTCTTTATTCGAAACAGTGAGTATAGTCTGTTTTTAAATCAGGCACTTGCGTTGAGTCAATTATTCACCGAATCAGTCATGCAACAACAAATGTCGTATTATACTCGGTTTAAAAGCCATCATCTTGGAAGCAGAAATGAAACTTCTAGAGCCGGAAGCGACCTCTTTAGAAATATTATTATTTGAGCTGAACATCTACAGAATCGATAGGAACAAAACTAGAGGATGTCCCGTGAAGAAATTAAAGTTTAAAAATAAGGACCACCCTAATGTGCATAAATGCACACATGCATATATACATAGGCCTATATACATACATTGTGCATTCATGAATACACACATACATACATATATACATACGTACGTACATGCATACATGTATGCATACAGAAATACATTCACCCATATGCATGCAACATACATACATGAACACATACATACATAAATATATACGTAGATACATACATACATACATACATACATACATACATACATACATATATACATACATGCATACATACATGCGTACATGTACGTACATGCATACAGAAATACATACACCCATATGCACACAACAAACATACATGAACACATACAATACATAAATATATACGTAGATACAAACATACATTATATGCATGCATACGTATTTTTTAAGTGCTGCCCTGGCAATCTTCGAATACATCTCATGCTAAATTGCATCACATTAAATCTCCTGAAATCACATTAAATGTCACATCTGCAGCAACACCCATGCAGATGCGACCGACAAAAGATGCAGCAGCAGCAGCAACATCAGAAGAAGAAGCATCATTCGTGAGCGTGGGCACATGTGCCATGCAGGTGATGACGGCGGCTGCTGCATCAGAAGAAATGACGTCCTTTGGCCTCCTTCAGAAGAGTCTGATATCATCGACTCAGATGGCATGATCGACGACTACATATAAGACACAACTGCTGCTGCTGCTATTATCATCATCATCATCATCATCATCATCATCATCATCATCATCATCATCATCATCATCATCATCATTATCATAAAAATCATCATCATCATCATCATTATCATCATAAATCATTATCATCATTATCATTATCATCATCATCATCATTATCATAATTATTATTATTATTAATATTATTATTATTATTATTATTATTATTATTATTATTATTATTATCATCATCATCACCATCATCATCATCATCATCATCATCATCATCATCATCATCATCATCATCATCATCATCATCATCATCGTCGTCGTCGTCATCATAATCATTATCATCATAATCATTAGCATCATAATCATTATCATCATCATCATCATCATCATCATAATCATCGTCGTCGTCATCGTCATCATCATCATCGTCATCATTATCATCATAATCATTATCATAATTATTATTATTATTTTCATTATTATTATTATTATCATCATCATCATTATCATCATCATCATCACCACCACCACCATCATCATAGATTCAGGTAGATAATCATGTCTCGATTATTCGATGATCACTTGCGTTTCAAAACCAACTTAATGAAGCTTCAAGGAGTCCAAAATACGACGATGAGAACTACCACAAAATTCCCAACTATGAACATCTATCAGAGATCCTAAAACCATTGCATTGCTATGGCTGCCAATACCTTCAGTCTTTGCTGACGCCAACGACCTCTCTGTACTCAACCACGTTTTCTGACTTCCTTAAATCAGACTATTCCGTGGACAATGACAACTGACCGCAGGCGCATACGTATATTCTTCTGCTGGCCATATGTATACTCTGAAACTCCTTTGGGCAAATGTTCGCTCTACAAAGTCTTTTCTGCAGGCTTTCAGATCTCGACTAATAATTCATCTTTCCTGTACTCAATTCTTTCGTCGGCTGATTCCATGTCTTTTAGTATATTCCCTTTTTGGCTTTCAACCGAACTCAACATGGAATTTGTCTTTCATAACGATTTTGTTTAATAGCAACCACCGACTGATGCCTTGAGTGAACATTATGACAGTGGATGTATATATATATATATATATATATATATATATATATATATATATATATATATATATATATATTGTTAGGTCCCAATGAATTAAATAGTAATAAGCTCGAACTAGGAGTATGAATTTTGTAGTTTTATTTAAAATTACAATAGTACGAATAAGGCTACCATTTCAAAGGAGCAAACCGTCCAGAACATCAGAAGACGATACAGCAAAGAAGTATTACAAACGTGTCTCTTCTTCGTAATTATAAGAGTTCAAATACGGTAAACTCGGTAATCAGCATTGTTGGTCACAGTGGACACGAAACAACGAAATATAACGCAGTTAAGCCTCATACGGCATTTACTTAATTAACATGCGTACAACTCGAGACTTGGCCTTTAAAAATACTCGAAACAGAAAAGACCTCGTCAGGTCACGAACAAAGGCCAAACTCGACAATCCTAGGGCCTCCTTCCCTTATATAGTACTTTCCCGGGCCGCTCCTCTCAAGGAGCCGGTCAAGTGCGACTCAGACACGGGAGAGTACATATGGACCAAGAGGGCAACATCTAACATACCCCCGGATCCCAAGGAAGAGGAAACCACAGGGTTTCCGACTTATATGCACAAGAAATCTTAACTACCCAAAGAAAAAACTATACACAACAACTAATATACCTATTCCAAAGTATTTACAGAAGAAGTCCACGTATGGATATCTAATTAAGTGGGAACATACAAAGTGGTTGCCGGCCTACTTAATAAATCGGGAAGAAAGTTCAGTTTCCCAGGACGATGAAGAATGTCCAATGAGAACTGAGCTAACTCCAAGCTCCATCGTAACAGTTTCTGGTTGTAGTTAGCCATGGAGTTTATGAACTGTAACGGACTATGATCCGTATAAACAACCACAGCCGCAGAACCGAAGTACACCTGAAAGGCTCGTACAGCCGTCACGAGAGCTAGCGCCTCTTTCTCCACTGTAGAGTAATGGATTTCGTGGATCTTCAGTTTCCGGCTCAGAAAGCAAATGGGATGTTCCAAGCCCTCGTGTACCTGAAACAGACAGGCTCCCACACAAAAATTAGAAGCATCCACTGCCATACAAAACGGTTTATCATAATCAGACGGAGTCAAAATGGGCCTAGAAGATAAACGAGACTTCAAATCCACAAACGCCTTTTCAGCACCATCAGACCATTCAAATTTCCTGTTCTTCTTTAACAACTCCGTCAAAGGAAAAGTTAAGTCGGAATAATGAGGCAAATACTTTCTATAATACCCCGCTAAACCTAACAGCGACTGAACCTGTTTCTTATTAATAGGTGTCGGGAAATTCACCAAAACCTCGACCTTCTGTGTTCTAGGTCTTACACAATTCAACCCAATGTGGTGACCCAAAAAATCAATCTCAGCATTGGCAAAAACACACTTCTTAACATTCAAAGTTAAACCAGCTGTTGACACTCTCTGTAAAACCTGCTTCAAGTGATCTAAATGATTCACCCAATCGGTACTGAAAATGATGACATCATCCAGATAGGCATCGCAAAAGGATTCCAAACCCCTAAACAATTTGCGTACTAGTTTAGAGAACGTTGCAGGTGCGTTTCTTAAACCAAAACTCATATAGCGCCACTGGTAGTGTCCATTAGGCGTCACAAACCCAGTCAAAGGAACCGATTCAGAATCCAACAAAATTTGCCAGAATCCCTTCGTAAGATCCAGTTTGGTTAAGAACTTCATGCCTGCCACCCTATCAATTAAAGCCTCCACCCTAGGCATAGGAAATGGATCAGGCACAGTTACGGCATTTAGTTTGCGGAAATCCGTGCACAAACGTAAAGTTCCATCAGGTTTAGGTACCATTAGAATGGGAGCTGCCCATGGACTATCTGAATCCTCAATGATACCAGATTTAAGTAAATCAGCAATTTCTGTATTTACCGCCTTCATTTTCTCCGGATGCAACCGATACGGCGCTTGGTGAACAGGCTTGGCACCTTCAACCAATTGAATGTGATGCTGTACCACTGAAGTCGTTCCAGGACGATCACTAAAGACCTCCTGAAACTCCATCAACAACTGTCGCAATTGCCTGCTCTGTTCCACCTCCAGATGATCCAACACAACATGTTGCAAAAACAAACAATGATCATTAGCAACACTAGTACCAACATGCACCACCACATTCACATCCGCAACGGACTCACAATCAGATTCTCTTGTCAAATACCTCCTCATGAGATTCACATGTACAACCCGTTTAGTTTTCCTTCTATCAGGAGTACTCACAACATAATCAACCTCACCCAACCGTCTCTCAACCACATACGGTCCACAGTATTTAGCCTGCAAGGCTTTCCAATTAAAGGTAACAAGAGCAACACTTTATCACCTTCATTAAACACAACCATTTGAGCCTTTCTATCATACCATAGTTTCGACTTGGATTTAGCAATCATTTCATTATCATTTACAACTTGCATTCCCGTTCGAATACGTTCTCGCAAATCCAGAACAAAATCAATTAAATTAGACTTCGACAAATCATTCACAATGTCATCCTTTAACCAACTTCGCTTGATTAATTGTAAAGGTCCCTTTACATCTCGACCAAAGGTTAAATCAAAGGCAGAAAAACCCAAACCTTGTACCGGTACTTCTCGATACGCAAACAAAACCCATGGCAGGATTTCATCCCAGGAACCAGGAAACTGCTCCCCAACTGCCTTCAGCATATCCTTCAACGTTCTGTGAAAGCGTTCAAGACATCCATTTGTTTGAGGATGAAATGGCGAACTCTTCATTTGGAAGACCTGACACTCATGCAAAAATATCTGCATTAGATCAGACATAAATTCAGAGCCACAATCTGATAATAACTCGTCAGGAAAGCCAAACATAGTGAAAACACTTATGAGTGCTTTAGCCACTTCCTGAGCGGTATGTGTTCGCAAAGGAAATGCCAACGGATAGTGAGTTGCCAAATCCATTATCGTGAGGATAAATCTATTGCGAGACCTATCACAAATACTCAAAGGACCCACCACGTCCATGGAAAGTCGGGAAAACGGCCTATCAACCACAGGTAAATTAATTAAAGGGGCACGAATCTGTTCAGCACCCTTTCCCAAACGCTGACATACATCACAAGTGCGACAATATTCTCTAACCTGTTTAAAAACACCAGGCCACCAAAAATGTCGCAACAGTCTGTCCAGCGTTTTCTGAGTTCCCAAATGCCCACTGGACGGAATATCATGAGCCACACATAACAACTTAGTTCGTAATCCAAAAGGTACAACTATCTGAGTCAACCCAAAATTCTCAGGCGTAACCCTATTCGTCCAATGTCTTGTCAATACATCATGACGCACCTCATAGAAATTGCGTCGACTCTCTTGTACATTCGAAGACGCCAAATCAAACAATGAACGAAGAGAAACATCCGCACGCTGCAAATTAATCAATTCTTTTCTTGAAACAAAATCACCAACACCTGGCATACTGCTACCTGACTGTTCGAACAATTCATTAAGACCGTATGTCTCCGATTCAAACTCGTCACACTTCAATGACCCCGACGAAAGGTCCTGAAAGTTCACTGCATTATTCACTGCATCCACACAATCCCCTACAGTCTGCGCTCTAGTAACAACAGCGACGTCCACTGGCGGTAAATTTATCAAGTCATTGCCCAGTAACAAGTCAATACCCCCAGGCAATTTCTGAACTAACCCGCACAAGACAGCTCCAGACACATACGCACTATAAATCCGAACCACAACTAAGGGAATTTCTATAGGCTCACCAACCACTCCCTGAATAAGACGCATGTCGTCCGTTTCAACATAGTCGCCTGGACCAAGTCTATCACTGCTTATCAAAGACTGTAATGCACCTGTATCTCGCAGAATTGTTAACCTACGCAGTGAACCCTCATTTTGACACAACAAAGCTTGTTCACAATAAGGCAAATATTTAACATGTACTTGAGAGGAAACCACCTCCTGCTGCATATCCTGTACTAGGCCCACATTAGGAGAATCCCAGCTCGAAAATTTGTCTACTCCTTGTGATCGTTTCTCATTCTTCCCGTTGAACTTCCAACATTGTGAAATAGTATGACCACTTTTATGGCAAAATCTGCAAGAAACTGCACCTCCAAACTCTTTACCAAAAGAAACCTGCTTCCTAGACCCACTTGGACTAATTGGAGGACTACGATATACCTGTCCCAAATTCCGACCACTGTCAACCACATGCAAATCTGATTGTACTTTAGCCTCAATCACAGGTCCAACGTTATATGGTTTAAACAAAACCGCATACTCATCTGCTAATTTAGACGCCACAGCCAAGGATCCGGGTTTCCTTTCAATAATCCATCTATGAATGTCCGTAGACAAACAATTCACAAACTGCTCTAATAGAAAAACCTCCCTCATTTTGTCAACATCATTGAATGCATTTTCACCGTCCAACCAGCTCTGAAAAGGCAGACTCATTCGAAAAGCAAAATTTGAATATGTTTCTAAATCTCCTTTCTTAAGTGTACGAAAACGTTGACGATAGTATTCGGGCACTCGAGCATATGCAGTCAGTAATGCGCGCTTCAGAACATCATAGTCTTGACACTCCTCAAGTGACAGCGCGGAAAACACTTTTTGAGCTTTTCCAGTTAACTGCGTATGCACGAGCGCTGGCCATTTATCCTTAGGACATTTATGAATGAGCATAGCTTTTTCAAAAGCCATAAGGTAATGTTCAACATCACCTTCATCGAATTTAGGCACAAATTTAACAGCCGTCGACATTTGAAACTTATCGGCCACGCGCACTTCCTCTGTTTCAACCCAATATCCTCCCAAGCGTTTTAAATCAAGTTGAAACTGTCTTTGTTTATCTTTCTCTTCAGCTTCAATTCGTATTTTTCGTTCCTCTGCCTCTCTCATTTCCTTTCTTTCCTCAACTTGTTTTTCCTGAGCCTCTCTCCTTTCCTTTCTTTCCTCAGCTGCAATTCTTTCTTTTCTCTCCTGTGCCTCAGCTTGTTTTTCCTGAGCCCTTTCTTGCGCTTCTTGAGCCAATTTAATCTTAGTTAATTCAAACTCCCTCGCTTTGTCTTTCTCCTCTTTTTGTGCTTCAAGTTCTAACGCTTTACACTTCAGGTCGTCTTTCG
>OY744602.1:21251742-21254242 GCA_963556255.1 Allolobophora icterica
GTGGGTTGTAACATCACCCAAAAACCCTCTTTCAGTACCTTGGCATCACTTCTCACCTTCTTTCACCAGGCTTTGCAGTCATTCTGTAGACAATCTTCACTTATCTCTTACAGGAAGTTGGTCTTGCAGTCATTCTGTCGACAATCTTCACTTGATCTGTTACAGGAAGTTGGTCTGAGAACAGTGCCAGACCTACAGCCTCGTCTGAAAGGTACCAAGGTGGTTTTTTAGGACCGTCCTGGCAGCAACGCTAACGTCACAGTCAATAGACTCATATTGTCCTAGACCAATCCAAAGTGATAGATCGTGTTCTTGAGCTTCAGCAGCAAGTGGGGCCTTTGTCCATGCCTTTGCGTAAAACAGGGCACCAAACTTCAAAAATCAATGAATCTGATCGCGAAAAAGTTAGATTTTGATTGCATACAGAAACTTGGCAATCCAATGTGCATGGTGAATTGGCCCAGGGCTCTCCAGTGAATGATTGAAGACTGACTTCCAAGGACAACAAATGTCAGCTCAATGAGCTCTTGGCAGTTGTCTCTGATCTCTGAATTTCTTTCAGCAAACCCCTTGAGAAAACTGACGCTGTTTCATGGGGAGCTGCAGTGCCGGATATGACTTCCAGTCCTCGGAAATTGACACGTGTCACACAGGGCTGTAGTCGAGGGTATACGCGGGTATACAGCGTGTACTCACCTCTAGAGACCGTATACTCACCTCACAAAATATTTATATTTATCTATATTAAAATACTGTAGCGTATACTCACAAAATACTGTAGCGTATAGGCCTACTCACCTCTAATTTGTTTCGGAAAACTAATCGGTAGCGTGTACTCACCTCTAATTTTACCACTACAGCCCTGGTGTCACACTTTCCCAGCAGCTTTAAATCTCTTGAAGATTGGGATTTATGGAGAACAGGTGGACTGCAGCACAAGGTGAATACTTTGGCTAAAATCAATTCCATTACCGGTACATGATGACGGCAGGCCAACCACAAGAGCTCTCAGCTTATTTGTCTTCCAGCAGAACACACAATCCGTTGAAATGCCCAGTGTTGACATACATTGTATCAAAGCTCAAGGCTTGAACCTTGTCAACTGTGAGTTTTCACAACTTCAGAAGAATATGAACGACCATGAATTCATTGCATCCTGTCCCAAAGGCTAATTTGGGCACAAAGAGGAGCTTATTCACACCATCACCTGAAAGCAGCACTGGGAGGCGGTCGACATTTCCTGCTCCAAAGATCTTAGGCAGGGTTTACTCAACCCAGTGTAGTACCAGTGGCTAATCTGGTACAAATTCAGATCTTACAGCTTCAGCATGCTCTATCCTGGCTTTCTAACGCAGTCTGTTACGCGAAAGTGGCAGGGCAGAAGGACCACAGCCAAGCGCTGCAGCAATTGTAATGTAAAAATTCACTTCTGAAAACATGTCAGCCCAAAACACAGGAAGTAGGCACTATGACCTTCAACAAGAACTGTACACTTTTTTTGTTTCAAGTACCAGTAAGTAAGTAAGTCTGATAACACAACATAAACTATTTCAAGCTCATCTCCATGATAAATGTTGACCAAGTTATAAGGCATCGAGATTTACAGCAAATACTACTATATGGTAATATTTATTTGTCATTGAGCACCATCTTCCAGTTGGAAAAAGAAGCTGAAATTTTGTCTCAATAATACTATTGACAGGTGTAAAAAAACTGAGAGGATGGCCTGGTCTCTAGCTCAAACTTTATTTTTGTGGACCACCCTAGTAGGCACTGATGTGAATATAGGCTCTGGTGTGAATGTAGGCCCTGATGTCAATGCAGGCCTTAATGAATGTAGGCCCTGATGTGAATGTAGGCCCTGGCACGAATGTAGGCCCGGAGGGAAATGTAGGCCTTGATGCGAATATAGGCTCTGATGCCAATGTAGGCACTGATGTCAATGTAGGCATATTTTAACTTTGACCATTATAGCCAATGTAACCTACGTTTACCTTATGAGATTCGGTAATGACATATTATAAACATTTTTCAGTTTGGCTTATATATATAGTATACGAATATAGCACCAAGGCCTCTAATATACCAAACTGCCTTATAGCGGCATCCATCCATCCATCCATCCATCTATCCATCCATCCATCCATCCATCCATCCATCCATCCATCCATCCATCCATCCATCCATCCATCCATCCATCCATCCATCTGTCCGTCCGTCCGTCCGTCCGTCCGTCCGTCCGTCCGTCCGTCCGTCCGTCCGTCAGTCAGTCAGTCAGTCAGTCAGTCAGTCAGTCAGTCAGTCAGTCAGTCAGTCAGTCAGTCAGTCAGTCAGTCAGTCAGTCAGTCAGTCAGTCAGTCAGTCAGTCAGTCAGTCAGTCTGACTCTGTGGCTCTGTCTGCCTGCCTGCTTGTCTGTATATATATATATATATATATATGATATATATTATCTATGTAATAATGTATGCATGTATGTGTGAGCGTGTATGCATGTATGCA
>OY744602.1:21259242-21528713 GCA_963556255.1 Allolobophora icterica
CCAGATATCTCGAAGTCTTTTGTAGGCAACCTAAACTGATCAGTATTTTAGTTGGTTGTAATGAAAGATTGAATGAACGAACGAACGAACGAACCAAGAACGATTAGGAAGCATTAGTGAGTGAATGGAATAAATAATGAATGAACGAAAGACTAACGATAGAAAGAAAGAGCATGAAGAAACGGATAGATGGAAGGACGGACGGATGGGTGGGTGGATGGATGAATGGACGGACGGACGGACGGACGGACGGACGGACGGACGGACGGACGGACGGACGGACGGACGGACGGATGGATGGATGGTGGAAGTTTACCAACATGTACGGTCAATACCTACGATCTGTAGCACTAGATCCTGATGAAATTTCTTTAAACATTCTTGTTGTTTCTCTGTTCTGCTGGTTTCGTCGCTAGATCGATATATCCGGTCTGGGAATGCCGTTGTCTGTCATCAAAACCTTATGACAATTCATGATGAATAGAATTTAATATGTACAAAACTAAAGCAGGTAAGTTAGAAAAGAAAAAGAAATTCAGAAAGACAAGAGGAACAAGAAGGCAAATAGGAGGAAAAGGAGAAGGATGAAATGGATGAGGAAAAGAATTAAAAAAACGAAAGGAAACCATGTACGAATTGTTAGCGACCTAATTTTCTTAGGTGTTCAACTTAACTATCTTACCTCATTGCCATAATTTCATTTTCTCACTGTACCATGACCATATTATTTCTTCCTACATCGGTTTACCTGACTACAGCATTATATATATCTTCCTTTTTATCTTATCTTAACAAATCGGAATTTCATAAACCTAACTTAGCATAAACTCGTTACCTAGCGTGATCCGACCTTACCATAGTCTCGTTGTGACATAAAACTTACGTCACCAAACTACTTAATCACATTACACTTAATTTGCCATACTTTACCCAGTGGCGGCGCGTGGGAGGTGCAAGGGGGTGCGGTCGCACCGGGCGGCCACTTGAGGGGGCGGCACTTTGACTACCTGGACTATTTTTTTCGGTGCTTCCTGTGGTCACCGTAGTGTTTCATTTGGAGTTATTACGTAATTCGTTGCTAGAAATTTCAGTTAAACTTTATTATCATAATTCAGTTAACTGTAAATCATGCGAGTTTCAATGTATTTCTTAGTTTTAAAACGATTCAGATCATTTTAAGCCTATAGTCTCTAGCAGCGGCGTAGCTAGGATATTTTGAACCCGAGGACGAACTATGAATTTGGCGCCCCTACCCCGTTTTACAATTTCACATTTTCTAAATAATAGAATGGCAATTTTAAATTTAATTAAATAAAATATGAAAACTCCAGATAGTACATGCATGTTGCACCGTATTGCTGAATAGGGCGCCAAAATCATACCTGAGAACTGGTTTGTAAGTAATATGGATATAAATGGATATATTTGCGGCTCCAGAATTAAATCATTTAAATTTATTTGGGATAAATTAGTTAAAACTGCATCAAAATTAAGAGTAAAATTATTTATCTTAACCCTCATTTTGGCGCCCCTTCCCTTGGCGCCCGGGGACATATGTACCCTCTGCACCCTTAGCTAGACCTCTGGTTTCTAGAAATATTTACTGTGCTTGATTATACTGATAATGTGGCATTACTTTTGATGCACACCTCTCCTTCTCTAGCCACATCTCCAACCTCCCGCACTCCTGTTTCATGCACATTCGTGACCTCCGACGCATCCGGCCCATGCTCGACTTTAAAATTGCCTCCACCATTGCTACCTCTGTTGTTCATTCAAAGCTTGATTATTGCAGTTCCCTCTTGCTCAACCTTGAATCCACATAAATCAAGCGTCTGCAACTTATCCAAAACTCAATAGCCAGAGCTGTCACCAGAACGCCCAAACATCATCATAGCACTCCCATCCTCAAATCCATCCATTGGTTAAAAATCCTAGAGAGAATCCACTTCATTATATTACACTAACCTACAACTTTCTACAATATTCCCGGCCTAAGTACCTCAGTGATCTCTTCGCCATTCAGGCAATGCGCTCCACCCGATCCTCCTCCTATCTCAGTCTTTCTTGACGACCAGTCACTACTCGTCTCAATTCTCCAACCGAGCCATATTCAACACAGCACCACGCCTATGGATTGATCCCCTCCCTGAATTCCGCAGCTTCTCAGTTCCTCCATCATCATTACAACCCGTCCTTCATTCTCCTCCTCATGGTCCTCTATCACCACCTGGCTTTCCACCCAAAACTGAAATCTCACCTTTCAAGTACTTGGACATCTTTTGACTACTCTCTGAAAAATCCCCTCTGATTTGATTTTCTTATGCTAAAAGTGGTTTAAGTGCGCAGTACACATGCAGTGATAGCCTACTATTGTAGCGGATCTGCTTCATCTGCTACTGTGCTCTATACTATAGGCTAAGGCTACTACTATAACTACTATCATACACAACACAGACAAAATTTCCATAGACTACTAGACAGGCCTGTCGCCTTACGGGGTGGGGGGGCGGCACACTGATGCTTCGCACCACCTTTGAAAAATCCACGCGCCGCCACTGACTTTACCTCAACCAATTCTGCAGGAAATTCAAGCTCTCCCACCTCCACATGCAGAATGCTGTCTGGGCAACGAATCGCAAGCCAAACTCGCAGAGAAAAATCTCCAGAGAATCGCCAAAACACGCAAACCAAAGTGTACATAAGTTCTTCTTCAACAATGACGATGACGTCACCGGCGAAGATCGTCAGCAGTCGATAATGACGTCATCGTATTAGTACCGCCTCCGCCGTGAGAATTTTATAATTTATGGCGTAATTTACATGTATGAACGATAAACTTTATTCTTATACTGCAACAATAATTACAACAACAATAATTAAAGTGACGATATAATTAACCACTTAAATAATAATAATAATGATGATAATAATAATAATAATAATTTTATACTAGGCAGAAAATATTTCTGCGAGTTCCCTCTGCCGGATCTTACCTTACAATTTTTCAAAATTATATAGTTCTGTGACAGCCGATAGCTCGAGAGCCAACATCATCACTCACAGTGTCGGGGTTCAATAAATTCTCCCCTTGAGCGGAGACCTTATACCTGTACCAGCAGCTCTCAACATGTAGTCCGCCCGGCCATTTGTCTGGTGGTCCGCGAGCAAGGCCTACAATAATATTTATATTTTTAACAATAATATTAAAAGCATGCAGACAAATTTTGTCATTTAAAAAAAAAATTATAATTTCAATCGCAAGAATCGGCTAGAGGACAGCATGAAAATTCTTTTGTATTAATTTGTTTTTGGCACAATTTGTAGGCTTAATGGTGGTCCGCGACCGAGACACAAGTTTTATAAGTGGTCCTTGAGTCTCAGAAGGTTTAGAACCGCTGCCTTATACAATTCATTCACACACTGTGACACAACTGCATTTGGTGGTGGTCGTTGTTGTTGTTGTTGTTGTTGTTGTTGTTGTTGTTGTTTAGTGCCAAACCAGATCACTGAGATCAGTTGGGTCTTTAAAGAAGAGTTAAGTTTAAGTTGATTTCAGGACATCCAAGAGTGGAGATCATGTAACAGAGAATCAATGGATCTAACGAGGGAGATCTGCTCAGAGGAGGAGCCATGGACAAAGATCTGAACGTCATCTGAATAAAGGGTGCCAGAGGTATACAATAATACAAGGTTTTTAGTAAACATAGAAGGAATTTCAGCTGTGTAGTGGCCTATACAGAATGGGGCCAAGGGCAGGACTCGTGTTCAAAGTCGTCAATAAAATAATATTCTTCTGAATAATTTACATTTTCCCACAGTGCCGCAATAAACACACGAATGTTATGTGCAGTGCTACACAATAAAAAAAATACTTCACAAGTTATTAAACATGTACAGTTGAGGAGAGGAGAGCAGAGGAGAGGAGAGGAGAGGAGAGGAGAGGAGAGGAGAGGAGAGGAGAGGAGAGGAGAGGAGAGGAGAGGAGAGGAGAGGAGAGGAGAGGAGAGGAGAGGAGAGGAGAGGAGAGGAGAGGAGAGGACATGTGACCATCAACAAAAAGAGTTATTTGAGAGCAAAACGCTGTTTGCTGGTCACGGGGATATTAGAATTCCGGGCGAGGTCCAGTGTGATTCAAAGTATACAATTATGCTCGCAATAATTGGAAGAAGAATCTGCCGACGAGCGTTCACCAAAGGCCTGTATGCGGGACTGAAATGTTTAAGTTCATGGCATTGTATCCCTAGGATTCCCAATCCATAGGCTTATGGCGTCATTGAACGTCATTCTTGTTTGCCACTAGCAGTATCCATCCGCAGAGAGCCGCAGCCGGCGCATGAATACACGACGTGACGTCGATTGGCCTTGCTTGTTGTCTCTTCCCTGAATTATGCATGGCGTCGTTAGAACCCAACGCCTGGCGACGGACGAAATGACATCTTGTCCGCCATTAGCTAATGCCTTCTAGACCAGCTGTCGATATTTCTTCCCCCTCAAGGCGCCTGATTCTCACTGACAAGAAGCGTCAGAAGCTGACGTGGAGACCATTTTCCCGCTCTCAAGAGATGCTTCAGAAGAATAGGCCCAAAGTACAGAGCAGGCTCGTGGGGCATATACACACGGATTTAAAGGAGGTTCCCCTCTATCTGAGGGGCCCAAGGGAGTCTGGGATTGGAGCGATATCGTGCACGACTGTAACTGATATCATAGCGAGAATTGCAAAACACAATTAATACGCTGCCTGTACGGGTTTTGATGTCTATCACTCTATCGGACCCTAGAGACATGTCCCACCAAAATGTTTGGTTGGGGACATATATTCCCTCCAATTGTGTTTTCATGCATAGACGTAATTTTCTGGGGTACGAGTGGTACCCGTACCCCACCTTTTGGACTGGAGGGTACCGTACCCCACTCTTCATGCACGGAAGAAACAATACCAATTGTTATTTTATTGGAGGAAGGCCTTCATATACCGTGATATTATAATGAGTATAATCTACTGTTAATATAATATTTGTACAACTAAATGGCTTCCCTACAGTGCTATCTTTAAAATTTCAAAAATCACATTTCAACATGTTTGTTCCTTTTACATTTAGTAATGATATTATTTACTATTATACGATATAATGATATTAAATACTGCTATAATATATGATACTATCATATTATAATGTGTATAATATACTCATTTAGTACAACTAACTGGCTTCTTTCCAGTGTTATCAATAAAATTTCAAAATATCAAATTTCAAAATGTTTTGTTCCTGGAACATTTAGTAAAACCACATCATTACTACATGGCTTCCTTATTCGGTAGTTGGATCCTTGTTGCTTGGTTTATGTACCATTTGTAAACTATTTCTACTAATTGTGTCAAGGTCAACAATTCTTGAACGTTCTTGAGCAATAAAGATAAGCTGATCCACTCCTATGAGCACTGAAATAATAGAGTAATTTTGTCAAGATGACAGCTCAAATTGGTACCATTACAATGTCGAAATTCAAAAAATTTCTAAAAAGGGGAGGGGCACATCCTCATTCCTCCTCCTCAAACTCCTCCCCCTACTCGGCGCTGCTCGCATTGGCGACCTTCCTGCGGACGCTCATTAGCCATCTCCAGGGAGTCCTTTGGGGGCAAGGGGCAGTTGACCCTGATTTTGAGATAAAAATGAAAAAGATGGAACAAGAAAAGGAGGAAGAAGAAAGGGGCAAAAAAGAAAAAAAATGATGCTCAAATTCATGGAATTATTATATACTATTAACAAAACTAGAGTTTGCATAGTTTTTTCACAAGACCACGCCTCTTTAACAGTTGGGAGGGGGGCACACTAAGCAGTTGCCCCCCCAAATTTAGAAGAAACACAAAAAAGTAAAAGTTTTTTTACCTCTTTTTTGACGTCCCTGCCTCCCTGAAAAAAGCTGTGGTGACGTCCCTGGTCATCCCTCACACAAACCTTGATTCTCCCCAGAGGAGGGGGACTAGATCAAACACTGATCATTATGATCTTCATCATCATCGTCATCGTTACCGGTAGTTTATTTTCTATTAGGCCCTACGCGCTTTCGTGCAAGATTTCATTTTGTTTAGGCGTGAATAATAATAATAATAATAATAATAATAATAATAATAATAATAATAATAATAATAATAATAATAATAATAATAATAATAATAATAATAATAATAATAATAACAACAACAATAGTAATAATAATAATTATAATAATAATAATTATTATTATTATTATTATTATTATTATTATTATTATTATTATTATTATTATTATTATTATTGTCTAGGGGTGCTCGATAGTGTAGTGGACTGTCAATCGAGAGGTCGGGGTTCAAATCCCCGCAAGGGGAGAAATTTTCGACATTTCTGCTCCACCGGAACCCCCTAGCCAACTCAGCTATAATGAGTACACTGACCGTACACTGTTGGTGGTAAGATGAGACGGCGAGGGAGAGGACTGGCCACCCGGCCTTCATATGCCGAGGCTAAGAAAATGAAGTCGCTAACACTTCATGCCCATGGCTGCCTCAGGGCTTGTTTAAGGGACTGCCCTTATTCTTCTTCTTCTTCTTCTTCTTCTTCTTCTTCTTCTTCTTCTTCTTCTTCTTCTTCTTCTTCTTCTTCGCATTCTTCGCATTCTTCGCATTCTTCTTCGCATTCTTTTTCTTCTTCTTCTTCGCATTCTTCTTCTTCTTCTTCTTCGCATTCTTCTTCTTCTTCTTCTTCGCATTCTTCTTCTTCTTCGCATTCTTCTTCTTCTTCTTCTTCTTCTTCTTCTTCTTCTTCTTCTTCTTCTATTATTTTTATTATTATTATTATTATTATTATTATTATTATTATTATTATTATTATTATTATTATTATTATTATTATTATTATGATCATCATCATCATCATCATCATCATCATCATCATCATCATCATCATCATCATCATCATCATCATCATCATCATCATCATCATCATCATCATCATCATCATCATCATCATCATCTTATTATTATTATTATTATTATTATTATTATTATTATTATTATTATTATTATTATCATTATTATTATATTTAGCAATAATGATTATTATTATTATTATTATTATTATTATTATTATTATTATTATTATTATTATTATTATTATTATTATTATTATCATAAGCGTTAAGATCCAGAATTATTATTATTATTATTATTATTATTATTATTATTATTATTATTATTATTATTGTCATTGTTGTTGTTGTTGTTGTTGTTGTTGTTATTATTATTATTATATTAATTAGATATGGCGCGTTAACTGTGCCGTTATAATTATTTGCAAGTCGCGAAAGGAAACGATGCGAAATTTGGTACTTCCTCCACCTACTAGACCAAAGTTGCGCCTCTCTTCGCATGAATCAGCCATGGCAGTGCATGAGAGTCAAGCTGATAATCGCCTCGCTCTGCACAGTATGCACGTTCGAGTATTGCCTGAGGCGGTGAAAGAACCTAAGACAGTCAGCAAAGCATCTATTTATAGCACTCTGGACTGATTTACAGCAGTTTATGCCCATATAGTCTATAAATGCGCTTAAGTGCACTGTTGGTATAAAATGAAATACACAGAGTTAGAGGCGTGGCTAGGGGTCCAGAGGGGTACAATTAAGTGTCTCCGGGCGCCAAAGGAAGGGAGCGCCAAAATAAGAGTTAAAATAGGCCTAAATAATTTTACTCTTAATTTGATGCAATTTTAACTAATTTATCCCAAATAATTTATGACATTTAATTTGGCGCCTCAAAAATATCCAGTTAGCCTAGGCCCTATGTCGTCATTAGGCTACTTACAAACCATGGCAGTTCTCTTGTATGATTTTAGCTCCCCATTGAGGGTTACTAAGGGTCACCATATACTAGGCCTATATCTGAATTTTTCATATTTTATTTCATTAAAATTTAATGGCCATTTGATGTATTTAAAACTGTGAAATAAATAAAACAGGAAGGGGAGTCAATTTCATATCCTAGCCACGCCGCTGCAGCTAAGGCGCTAAACAAATTCGTAGTTTGAGATTACGATTACTTTTTACAAATGCCCGATTGTTCTGTTGCAATTTAATTAACTTAGTCCTATTTCCGATTAGGCCTACACTACACATCTTCTCCTTATCTTCTCACGTTTAAACCACCGGTCATGATTGTATACCAATCCGACTTCGGTTTGCCTGCCTTTGGATCTGAACTTAAATTGGACAGAATCTGACCATGTGCCATCTTATAGCCTGAGTAAATGCATTCATTGGAAAATTATTTGAATTTTTCACTTTAAATGCCTTGCTAGACCTATTGGATAATGAAAAGTCATTATGTTTTCAAGGTTTGTGAGACCTTCTGTTGTAATTTTTTTTAACAAGGGCCTTCAAGCTTTATATAGGCCTAGCAATAAATAGTCTAAATCCGGCACTGCTTGTTTCTACGACTAATTAGCCTTTGGGTGCTGCTGGAATCCAGATATTACGATTACGATAAGTTGGTGCCCTGCGCTTAGCTTTAGAGTAGCGCTTTATATATTATCAACGTGTGATCTTGCAAAGTTCTTTCTGAGCTGAAAAGACGCCAGTGCTTAGCACTGTATGTATTCAGTCGCCGTGGAAAAACTTTGTCGAGCATTTCATCAGTAGGTAAACATTAAAAAATAGCTGTGCAACCAAATTAAAATAAAATTTTACATTGTTAATAGTGTGAGTACATCTTTCAATAAACTGTTTTCTTGGCGTTGACTAAGCCTACCAGAGGTGAGATCGGTCGTACATCGAGCGCGGGCTTCCGTCGTTTTCGTTACTGTTTTCTCCGTTTCAAACATACGTTTGCCAAATTTGTAATAAAATATTTCAAGGTATCCGTTTGCTGTCTAATGATGAAGGCTGTTTGATTTATTAAGGATAATACATCGTCCGCAATTATTCACCCATTATAGCATATCGTTTCAGAGTCACAAATGAATTTCAACGTCGCACACACCAGAATATCAGTTTGTAAAATAAGCATAAAACAGGGCGTGTTTTAAGAAAAATTTATCACCGCACATGTCACTTTTGTTCAATAATAAAAATCGTAAATAATTACGAATTACAATTCATTTCCTGCACAAACAGCTTTTCATCACTGCACATTTGTGTATCACTGCACGTTCAAACAAGCCCTGGCATAAAACAACCAGAAACAAAATTTATTAGGAAGAAACATGAATAAATAAGAAACTAAAGCTGCTATTGTAGGTCTTTGGTTAGTTCCTTTCTTGAATTGAAGAGCATTTCGATTTTCGAATAGTGTTTTTTGTCATACACCCATTCTTAATAACAATTTCTTTTGCGATGATGTCATTTTTTAACAATATAAGCCTACTGGCATACCAATTCGATAAAGGTACGTCTGTAAGGTTATTTTTCATTTAGAACGACCCAACGAGAGGCTATAATGGTGAATAATTGCTAAAATGATAGATTAACTTTATTAAGAGTCAGTCAAATTAAATATTTCAATAAAATCTATGTTAAGCAAGCGTCTTCTGCTTTTTGTGTTTTTGTGGACTTGATTTAAATGCAAATCTGTTTGGCATTGCCTTGACATGCATCGATTGAGGTCTAGTGCACTATTATAATGGCATTAGAGAAGTTTTAAGATTAGATTATATGAGGCAATTTAATCTAATATATATTTATTCCGGATATTTCTATAGCACCTCTTGAAGTAGTATTTAATGGCTAATAACATTTAATAATCTGGCATGGGTTCAAAGAGCTAATGCACTGAAATTTGGTGAGAATAACAATGGCAATGATAATGCATTGTATTTAATAATTATAGTGATCATAATCGTAATCATTTACTAATAGTAATTTACGAAGAACCAATGGTATACCTAACTAAGCTGAAAATCAGGACAATTTGCAGTTGGCCAACATGCTGAGTGAGTAAGCTGGCTGAACTTGACCTGTCTTGAGTTGCTATCAGAATTAGATATCCACCTAATATTCTGTAAATGACAGAAAACCATCCATTTCCTGGGCAATTAAAGATGTGCTAGATAACAGACCAGCAGTTAGAAATACACAGGCTTTAAAAATAGAATTTTAAGGTGAAGATAATTACAGGAGTTCATTAACTCTGGTGCTGGAGCAGCAGGCCAGGTTATCAGGAATCAGGAAGTAAATGTAAACAAGGGATAATTATTAAATCTCAGTTCAGGCCCAGTTCTAGTAGTCCAGTAGATCTGATGATAAATAAACAAGATTATCCATAGTAGGATGTGGTGGTGTAGTGGTAATGTTCTGTGCCTTGTAACCGGAGGGTCACAGGTTCGAATCTACCTCATGCCACTGCATAGCAACGTTGGACAAGTTGCTCATCGACAGTTGTCTGTGAGGAAGGCAATGGGAAACCATCTCACTCATCTCATCCCGGGCGGCATAAAGCCAACTGACCTGAACTGCAGATAACATCATCATCATCATCATCATCATCATCATCATGATCATCATCATCATCATCATCATCATCATCATCATCATCATCATCAGCAGCAGCAGCATCATCATCATCATCATCATCATCATCATCATCATCATCATCATCATCATCCGTATAATAATATCACATTATCTCAACGGGCCTGTCACGTTGAGAGCGCTTCTGTATAGCCCTGCTGAGAGAAGCGCTTTATAAATGTTCAGATAAGATCAGATAAGATAAGATATCTGTGCATGTACTCTAACATAATGTAATGTGAGACGTGCTATCTAAGGCTTAGATTCTAAGCAGATCCTAATGTATATTACACTTCTGGTCCCTATCTCTGTCCTTGCCTTTGAGGTATCACCTGCATCTAAGGCCATTATCTGTGCTAGAATCTACCTGATAAAAATTTTGCATGTGCTTCACTTGTACATGCTTAACTGATTACTTGCTTATTTTGAAAAGTAGGTAGAAGGGCACTATGCAATAATTAACAGTGTTTAGGTGCATGTGACCGAAGCATGCCTTCGCCTCACAAAGTAGTACAAAGGTGTTAATGTTGGAAAAAGACAGACTGCATTAGAATTTCTAATTGTAGCAAGTCGTTCAAATTATTACTTGTATACTTTCAGTTACAGCATTATTGAACACAAAATTTATCCTCTGAATTTCATTGGATGATGGGATATTCCACCTTTTACTACAATTACTTGAGACGAACCACCATTGGTGCCATTTTGTTGGAGTTTTCAACCCCCCACATCCACTCCACCCACGGTGAAATTGTCCACCATGAGACCACCTTTTATTTTTATGGTGAGGGTCTTGTCACAGTTTTCATGTTGACATCTGTCAATGCAACTGTAGAACATGATGTTTGCTTTCATGGCTTTTATTACCCTTTTTAATACTGGCATCTGTAATTGCACAAATTTCAAGAGAGATATTTATGTATATATGTTTCATGGGTCCCATTACCTTTTCTAATGCTGCAGCTGTAGCCATATGAATTTATTTCAATCCAGGTGTTGTCTAGCAAAACAAAAATTTAGATTCACGTCATGTTGTTAGCTGTTTAGATCCAACTGTAAAATTTTCTATAGTCGGTGATGTATGTGATAGTTTATTGTTGCCTTTGACAGTTTCCTCTCTATGGGAAATCAACAGAATGTGTTTAACACTTTAACGACGAGATTGTACTAAAAGCGACTGGGAAACCAATGCAGCTCATTGTTAAAGTGTTAAGCTACCAATTTAAAGTTTTTATTGGGGCCATCTGCATTGGCTTGTTGGTGTAATTTTTTGTCAACGCCCTCTGCATTTCCTGGTTGTGGCGAAAGGTATTTACAGTCCAGTTCAGCCTGCTTTCATGTAAAGTTTGAGATATATGATACAGTAAAATCAATGGCACCTCTTCCGCTGTAGAAAGCATGTCTTCCCCTGTAGAAAGTGGGCTTTTGTACTACATACACTGTGTCGCAATTATATGCAGTATAATTTGTTACCTACCCACTGTGAACTTATCTCTGAGAATTTTGATTTGTTCTCCAAAAGTCTGTACACATGTCATTACTGTAGGACATGTTACTATATAGTTTAATGACATTTTGCAATATATATACAAAATTGCTGAAGGTCCCAATAGTGGTCTCTTCAGTGTGACTCTCAGGAGAGGCTTTAACCCACATGCTGTATTCTAAAAGGTAAATAATAATAATAATAATAATAATAATAATAATAATAATCTTCGTTTAATATCTTCAAACTGACAATAACGCAGTATGATTACAAATCAGTATGAATGGATGATCACAAGTTATTACAGGAGTCGAATTTAACTGTACACGGCAGCCATGCAAGGCGCCCATCACGTCCTACATCTCATTTTAACAACGCGCCATTCAGCAGTGCTTCCACTTATTATAATAATTAAAAGCTGGTACTAAGACTGATGTAAGAGATAATTCAAGTTGAGGAAACTACAGCATGTAAAATTTAAGAATGCGACATGCTGACTGTCTGCCTACCAGACCCTTTGGAACTTGACCTGGAACCGATTATTACCCCTTTGCCTATTGATTTTTTTTACTAAGCACCTGTGAATAAACTGTTTTCCACGACTTGGCTACTTTGGACGCTGTAGAAATCTTGAGATTACGCTTACCATACAGTGCTGTTGTTTAACTTCATTGGCTTGTAGATTGTGTCCAAGGTATTGATTTCTGCTGTGGGGAGGTTTTTCTATTGTGAATTGTTTAAGGAGGCTTTTGGATGAATTTCTAATAAATGGACTTCTCCAGTTGACATTTTAACAGCAACATTTATGCAGTAACTTGCAGTTAAGACACAGGTATTAAATATTCAGGTACCTGGTAACTGACCTGAATAAAGTTCTCAACTAATGATGCTCTGCTAAGAGTAGCCACAGAATTGGCAGGAACACAGACACAAGATGTCTGGTGTCAAAATGCATTTGTTGTCCTCTGGTGCCAGACAAATTTATTTCTTCCTATTACTGTATGGTTGTAGGCTAATATGTGTGTGCCTTATTGTTTGGCATTTAATGCCGGAACATTCTGGCTAGACTAGAATCTTTTGTTTCTAGAACTTACTGTTAATCTACTTCTGTAGGCAACTGGAGAAAAGTGCCTGCCCTTTAGGTGAGACTGTCTCTTGTGGATAGAATACTTGTCTGGTCTGGTCTGATTGAATAGCTTTTTATGACAGACACCAATGCAGGTGTCAGTCAATGGCTTCTCCTTACATTTAGACAAGTATAGTGCACACCGTAGTCCATCAGACATGGCAAGGTGCTCATAGTAACAGAGGTAATAAGAGTCAGCAGGAAAGGAGATGAAACCAATTACCAATGTTAAGGAGTGTCATTTGTGGGATGATGAATATAGACCTAGTCTGCTGCAGAGTGGAAAGATATGTAGAAGAACATACAGAGAAACATGGATTTTCCATTTTCTTGCCAAACTTGTACTAGCAGTTATTTTAAAAACCATATATTACTAAAAAATCATTGTCAATATAATTTCCCATTCTCGTCATCATGTTCGAATCCATAATATTTGTAACTTCGCTGAGTTTCTCTTCACTCACTTTGTAAACTCTTCAGACAGCTTTCTTTGAATGCATGAGCAAATAATAAGAAAATTAATGTGCCAGCTGTCAAAACTTGAATCATAGACACAGTCAGTAGCTCAAGGAGGGAAATTGTGGATGGTGGAAGGAGGGAAACTGAGTGACCGATGAATTCTTGAAATAAAAAGTTTTAAGTTGCCATGTGAAGGATGGAATTGATAAAGCAGACCTTATAAATAGTGTAGCTCCAGACCATGGATGATGCTGAATTAAAGATATGCCTACCAATAGCCTTATGCATAAAAGGTAGACAAAGCTTAATGAATTAAATATGTTCAGCTCTTTTGAAAGGTGCTTAAAATATGTTGCATTAAGTGATTTCATACATGCATATATAATACATACATGTATTATTATTACATAAATGTTTTATGAAAACAAGGTCACACAGCATTATGTGAGCTGTTAGATGTTGGTGTGTCTGTGTCTCTAGCACCTTTTTCTGTTCTTATGCAGGAATTTGATTGCTGGCTTTCCATATATCTCTAAATTGTCTGTCAGTCTACAAAACCATGAAACTAAAAAAAATTTTAGTTTCATATATATTCGTTTATCGAGAAGAAAAGACAATCTGACAAAACGCAGAAATGCTTACATGAGTGATAACAGAAATTTAAAGTTCATTACAAAATTTCAGAATAAACTAGTAAATATTTTTATATAATGATCTGGAAATAAATTGAGAGTTGTCCTTGGGTGGGAGAATACGGTTGTGTGCTCTTGGTCTTAGTTGGTGAGAGGAGAGGGGTCGGAGTGGAGGTAGGAGTTGGTGAAGTACATGCTTAGGGTTGTGTAATATGGAGAAAAGGAGTTTCGCATCAGCTATATTGGCAAGTTCAGAGACTGTTGGAAAGGATAGTTCTAGGTAACCTAGGCGTTTGGCTCTTTTTAAGAGTTTTTCCAGGCGTTCTTTATTGGAAGCCAGGGAAAGACCCCACCAGGATGGGGAGGTATGTAGAATTTTAGCAACGGTAACAAGACTGGATTTCTGTAATTTGCCATATATGTTTTTGCCTGCAAGAACTGAAAGTCCTGAGTAGATACATAAAATGTACCCTATATAAATCTTGAATTAAATTACATTAAAAAATTGTTGAATAATCTTCAGGCTGAAAGACCACCAGAATGAGTATACATATTCCACCGGGTCTAACCCCCATGCTTCAGGAGTTCACAATAGCTGTTCTGCGTCAGAAGCCGGACGATTTGGTCAAGTTTGCTTCTGAGTATTTCAACAATCTGTATCAAAGACAGCAGAAGGATGGCAAAAAGTCAAAGTCAAAGAAGAGTGGGGCAATGGGAAGGATCTCGCTTCCAGATTCTGCTCAGATGGACGATGATGGATCAAGTAAGACTTCCTTTAATAAATCACAGTTGAAGCTTGTGTTGAATTTGCTAGACAAGATTTGGCAGTATAATACCTATTTAGGTATGAATCATACAGGTGGTTTGAAAGTCTGGAATTGAGAATTTTACTGATGATTGAATTTAAAGCGGTGTCACGTCGACTCACCCTAGTTTATGCTATAGTTGTGGTATAGTTATAATTATCTTATTTTATTCATTGGACAACATAGTTCTTGTGTAGATCACATTATAAGAAAACTATTCTTTACATAGGCCATTTATGACAAAGATTACCAAGAAAAGTGAAGTCCTGTGTCGTAGAGAATTTGTACATTTGTATAGTTTGTACTTTACCCTAGATAGGTGGGCTTTTGCAATAAATCAACCAATCATTTTGCTAGGCCTAGAAATGCTCAAGTGCCTCCTGTTCAGTGTCCTGAAAGAATTCTTTGAACAGTTTAAATCATGCTAATGGGATTGTGTGGCTGAGCTGTTTGCCACTCTAGATCCCAATGGACAGATGCACAACAGTTGACTGACATTTAAAAACTCAGGTTTCATGTCGCATCTAAATCGCTTTTGCTCAGACGTGATGAGATTGGAGAACAGAATCTTGCTGGAGACAAAGCATGAAGGGATGTTGACGTGTTGAACCATGGACCATCTCGGTTGCCTGCTTCTCAGCTGTCATTTACAGGAAGGCTTTCTGTAATCTGCACACCGCCATTGTTGTCTGAAGTGCTATCGACTTCAAGCATTTTAGACAGTTTACTTACTAGTGACTAGCAAAACATTTTGGATGTCTTGAAAGCTGTTGACATTTCTGTGAGATTATAGTCACCGCCTTTAGGAAAAGAATAGCAACTGCAAACAAGGTTTATACAAACAACCTAGCTTCTGTGCCTCAAAGTGGCAGCTTGAATTTCCTCCCTACTTCACTATTTTTTTTCTCCGTCTTCTGCTGTTGAGCAGGTTTGTGCCGTGGACGACCTCGTGTTCCCCTCCGGCCTCCTCCATCCTGTTCGGTTTGTGAGGACTTCGCTTGATGACGAACGTCAGTTAGGGTTGCACTTGATTTGTCCATATCACTATATAAATTGTTTTTACATTACACTCTATTACTGAACATTCAGCATTGTGACAGGCCCTAGACATACCTACCATTGTATATGCAATGTTATTTCCTATGCATGGCACAAGTAACAAAAAAAGAAATCTGAAAATCAGCAATGCCTTCCGGCCATGAATTAAACCCTCCTCCAATACCCCAATGGGCTATAATTCCTGCTGTGATGTGACTGTTGGAAGATTGATATTTTGTTGCACCCGTCTGATCTCATCTCGGATTCTGCTCTAGATGGCATCTAAGATAATTACTTTCATGATCTTGTTTATGTGGGTTGTCCTGAGTCAACTTGTCAGGCTTCAGCAGGCATGGCTACCTAGCTGCTGTAGGTATGTTAATTACATTTTAATACCTGCTTTAATATGCATACATATGTCTGCTGTGTATCCTTCATTTCATTGCTTGTTAACTGGTGTGAGACATGCTCAATTAACCATAAGACTTTGTAGCAATGATCAAAGAGCAAGGCAGATCCTGGCTTGAGAGACCATAGTTGTAATTGCATTGCTTTTGCATACATCGTTCAATCACTTCTGCAGGTGTTGTTTGAGACAGGCACCTCCTGAGACTTAGACTTTGACTGACAAGTGACTAGATACCCAAGGTGTGTGGTTGTTGTGGGTCATGACACCATTTATCAGACTAACAGATTTCAGAATCTGCATAAGTTTAGATACTTATGTAAAGAGGTTTAGGGTAATTAATAATAATTGTGAGCTTCATTTAATATTATAGTACTGTCAAGAATCTTTGCAACTCTATTAATAATAATGATAATTTTTCTGTCTCTGGACAATTTTCTTATCACCTGATGGATCATATCTACCTTGGGTAAAATAATAATAATAATAATAATAATAATAATAATAATAATAATTTTTTGTACCTGATGTTTATGTTATCCTCAGAATTTTACAAATTAGGGATAGCATTTTCTGGGATAGTTAGTTTTCACTGATGTCTATTGAGTGCCAAAAGTGCTGAAAAGCAAATGCTTTGAAGCATTGGATAGCAACAGATAATTGCTGGTAGAAAAATGTACTGATTATATGATTAGGTTTAAACATTTTAGTATTATTAGCACTACTGCTGCTACTACTATTACTACTACTAAATTCTTAATTCATTTAAGTCAACTGGGATATAATTCCAATCTAACCTAGTTGAAAGACTTCAAGAGTGACACTGTCATAAATAAAGGGAATAAGCTAAAGGCAAGGTAAAGGCAATTCTGTTGTTTACTTGCCTGAAAAGATACTTCTCAGAAGCATGGTCCTGAGGGGATTGAAGGCTCTCTCAAGGCTGAAGTGCAAACACAGCTGTAATAACCAACAACGGAATACTTTTAAAACTCTGAACCTGTTTTATTGCTCATAATGGCTGACGGGCTGAGTTGGCTCACAGTGGTTGATATTTCATTGATGGTCACCATCCATATACTCACCACACTTTGGCATATTCTCTCTGGCTCCGTTCTTGTGACCGAGTTTTACCAATAGCTGATAATAACATGAAAAAAACTTTTATATATATGTAGAATGCTCTATTCATATTGACTTGATGACCGTTGTTTATATATTGTATGTACACCGCAGTGCATCTTGCAGTTGGTAAAAATGAAGAATATACTTACTTACTTACTTACTTACTTACTTGGAGTAACTGAACTTCACTGTGCTTTCTATATAACTATTACCCATCTGTAGAAATGCTGCAGTGGTAAACAGCAAGTACAGGGCAGTGGCAGCAGGATGGTGCAGACTGAATAGGAAAGGGGAGCAGATGAATGTTCAGACAAACCTCATTTAGATGGCTTTTTAATTAGCATATGGGTTCAGTGTATTTACTGCCTTCACTTGGTTCATTCAAGTTTTGTCTTATTTTTACAGCACCACACAGAAAGCAGCTTGATGTCCGGAGGAAATCAGGTGAGTACGATATTGAACACGAAAATATTTGGTACAGATCAAGAGATTTGTGAGATGTTTATGACGTCTTGCTAATTAATTAGGTTGCCTGCCACAGTAGGGTGCTGTTCTGTTTGACATTGTCAGAGAAAATGTATATTTATGTTTCCTGTACTCTTGATTATATGATTAAGTATTAAAATTTTGCTTTTATTTTCTTCATTGTTTTCTTTCCATGAGAATATCTTTAAAAATAAAAATGAGGACCACAGTATATTTGATTTTGGAAGCCACATTTAGCTGTATGGCTAATGTCAAACAGGGACAGTCTTCACTGTTCTGCATTTAGTGCTTTCTTTGGCTTTGTCACTGTCAGCTCCTTGGAGTTCAACTTGACCTCTGGAATTCTGTTGATGCTGGAAAAGACATTCGTCATGTTGCTGATGCTAGAAAAACTATCAATTATTCTGATGAATTATTTTGATAATTTGTAGCAATCGTGGCTTTGCTCATAGACTAATAAATCAGTGTTATTGTGACTCCTAGATTATTGACCTGCCAGGATAAGAAGGGATTTGAAGAAGGGCCTGGTTTCAAATGGGCTTATGCTTAGGCAGATGCAGTCAGTTTTAGGAGTGTTGACAACAATTCTGGGCCTAAATAACATCTCTAAATTAAAGAGCAGCCCATTTTTAAAATTCTGTTTATTGTATTTGTGTAAATTCAGTTCCAAGGAGCTGACAGTGACAAAGTAAAGTATATATGCCAGCATAATGCAGTGGAACTAGCAATGTTTATATTTTTGTAAACTTTTATCTGTGTTGGTGGTCATGCTCAGCTTGCTTTTCTTTATGCCAGAGGTTTCCAGATGTCCATTCTCTGTATTGTTTGACAGTAATTTCACTGGTTCGTGTCGGGAGTGCCACTAATGAGTGTTTTTTTTAAGTTGCACTCGTCTTATAATGTCAAATTACAATTTATGTCACGAATGCTCACAAGTACCGTCTTGATTAAGCAGAAAATGTTGGGAGTTTTGGTCATCAGAAACAAATAGTACTTTTAAAACCCAACAGATCTTTTGGCTATAGGAGGTAGAGAGTTCTCATTTATAGATCTCATCTTCAGCAGGTTTAGCTGTGAAAAATATGATTTTTAGTGATTTTATTCAAAACAGCTTATTGTTTTCCAAGGCTCCCCTACTCAAACGACTTGAATGTAATCAGGAGATGCCAATAACTGCATGCATGACAACTTCACAGTTGTTGCTTGACTTGGTTGATAAATAATATCAATAAAGAAGAATTATGCCATTTGAGGAGAGATGTAAGGAGGGGTCATCTTTGCAGTCAGATCAAAGAGTTTGAGATTATTAGCCTGTCTCTTACTGGAATAGACTTAAAGACATATAAACCACTGAGGACATAGATGGAACTAGCCCAGACAATCTGTAGAATCAAATAAATATTAGTGAATCCGTGTTTTGTCAAATAAAATGTTATTATCCGTAACTGAAAACAACCCATGGACATTGTTGATTGTTCTCATTGAACTCGTAAATTACAGGTAAGGCAATTTCTAATTTGTAACAAGTCTACCTTCTGAAGTGGTGGGATTTTTAGAGTATGAAGTGAAAAGTTAACATTAGCAAATGTTTGATTTGAGCATCGAGTGAACCACAGAGATTATAAATTCTGAAATTATATTTTTTTTCAGTTACATCTGAAAAATATGATCCTGAGGCTGATAAGGAACCACACACCAAGGTTTGTACTAGTCATGTTTTGCGCTCTGGTAATAGCGATGCAAATATTCATCTTTACCCATCTGCTTTAATATATTTCCAGCTTATTATGTTTATAACCAGATTATAAGATCCAGAGGTGTATGTCCTAGGGGCAGGAAAATTAAGTTAACAGACTTCTTTAATTGGATTGTCTAGTCTTTGCAGACATATGGCATGATGAGATTTCTGTGAAGAGCAATAATTGCATTGAAGTGCTGGATGTTGTCCAGAGAAAGACATTGTAAAAGATTAGATATAGTGTGTAGTCTGATTTGACATGGGTAAGGCAGTGACCAGGACAGCTAATGAAGGCCAACCTCTTCGAATTTATGGAACCAGGTTTGAATGCCAAAGGACCAAAGCAGTAAGCTGGAAGAATTGTGTTGGGCTGCGATCCAAGCTGCAGTATAATTAATTTCGGCAGCTGTAGATCAATTTGAATCAGCATTTGGCAAGAGTGCGTGTGTATTACTGTATATCCTAGGTCAGACACCTACTTCCCTTTCCCAAGAAATAAGTTTGTATCATCAAGATGCTGAACATTGGATCTGACTAGTCCATCTGATTCCTTATTTACTGGAAAACCAGCCATTATGAGGGCTTGCCACTCCAGTTATAAGTATTTTAGTATTATGGTAGTATTTGTAACCAAAGTGCATAGTTTTACTCATGGAGCAAACTATCTGTCAGAAATGAAGCCATTGGTTTAGGGATGGACACAGAATGTTAGGTGAATGAAAGCTGAATAGGAATTGCATATGAATGAATGCTGAAAGACAATGATCAGAGACAAATGGATATTATTGGGCTTTGACAAGGGCTTCTAGTGCAGAAAAGATCTGGCAAGTCTTGTCTTGTGTGGCAATACATTCTTGTGCGTGGAAAGAACAAAGGGTGCGTCAGGTCCTGCCTTTTTTCCGTTAATCATGCATTCAACAGGAATACTATTGGATGACAATCTGAGATGGATGGTACATGTCATTGACAATCAGGGAAATTATGGTAGAAGGGGTTGAAGCGGAGAAAAGATAATTTCATTTGCATGAATTTGACCATCAATTTGCCATTATGTAGCATGTTGACTGGACATTTTAACAGCTCTTCTGACTACCAGTATGTTGTGAAGAAATGCTACTTAGTGCAGTGTAGTAAAAGTAACAAAGTAGTAATAAGACACCTAACAATATCTGCAGTATATGTTGTATGATGTGCTTGTACTTATGTGCTTTATAGAACATGTAATGTCTGCTTATGGGAAACACTGATGCATCTAGAATTGTTCTGTTAATTTAACTATAGAGTATACAGTGATTGTGGATCCTCATCAGCTAATGTGGCATGTTGTAGTTTTAAAGGACTAGTAATATGTTTGTTGATACTGCAGGACTACTTTTCAGAATCTGGGTTAAATGAGGTGAAGTTGAGAATGATGGTAATTGTTTAATAAAGATCGTCAATAAACATTTTTGCTCTGTCTTAACTTGCACCTTGTTAGCTCTGTTAAGCAAGGCATTTACCACCCTTGTGAGGTTGTTCAAAGGTGGTATATGAAATAGCCAGAATGCATACAGGCTGATCATGGTAATTGTGGTGTTTGTGGTTGCAACAACCGTAAAATGATGATAGTGATAACTTTGAGGATAATAGGGATGATGACAATGATAATAAGACATTTTATATCTACAGGTCGTTCATCCAAAGACAGATGAGCAGAGGGCTCGGCTAACTGGAGCTATCAAACACATTCTTCTTTTCAGATCGCTTGCTAAGGTAATCTGTGAACGCAGTTACTTGATATGCTCTGCTTTAAAGCATTAGTTTAATATTTTTAAAATTAAACTTGAAAAAATCTTAATTTAAGCTACAAGAGATCTAAATGTATAAGTGTTGCTGTGTTGCCAATCAAACTACAGTGAAACACTGTTAACGTGCACACCAATAACACACAAGTCCAGTTTACAAGTGGTGCCACTATGATTCCCGACGCCACAAGATTAACGTGCAGGCATCGTTAATACACGGTAGTTTAATGAAAATGATAGCACTAACATAGCGACCAATGATGATGTTCAGAATGCTGTTAAAAACCACTGCTGAGTTTCACATACAGATGCTCACAATGATTGTGGCACAGACGCTGACTCAGTATCTCGAGGAACAAGATGCCGAGTACATCAAGATCATCAAACTGACTGTTGCGTCGCCCCACGCAGGAGAGTGGTGCACCACTGCGGGACTCTATGCGAAAGGAGGAACGCAGCTTTCAAAAGCCTTGTTGATCCCTCTTCACTGGTGCATGTGGATTCCTTGGCAAACATCGACTCATATGGATTTCTTTGTCGGAAACTAGGTTAACACAGCTGTCGCTCTCCTTCTTTCGTTGCCCAAGCCCACAAAGTCTTTGGTGGTAGCTCTTCAATGTGGTCACTCTTCTCTCTCCCTCTCCTTCTCTCTCTCTCTCTCTAGTCTGTGGCCAAATTTGTTGTAAGTGGTGCAGCTCTATTCGCCTTTGAGGCCCATGGAAGCCTTTGATGCACTGCCTCATTAGACGTGTCCCGCTCTGGTGTTGTCCATGACAAGCATTATTCATGACTTGAGGCCCATGGAAGCCTTTGCTATTTTAACATCTTCTAAAATAGTTATTGTTTCTTTTGCTTTTCTTCTGCATTTGCAAAAATGCATGTTTATTTGTACTTAGCAAAGCAAAGGTAATTTCTTTAGTTAATTATAATCTTCTGAAATTCGCCACCTACACACTTGTGCAAAGGTAAGCTCTACTTGAACATTACTTCTATACCTGGTAGACTCGTAAAGCCACGCACACGTAACGTGTGGTTCTAACGCCGTTCCTCCCATCGGCCGCATGTTAACGGTGTTTCACTGTATTTAGTTTGCTGTGAGTATTATGTCTTGAGGCATTTTGAATGAATTAGCATTGAACTGAAGTGGGAAATTTACTTGACCATGCTGTAGGAATTTCATTGTACATTTCTCTGTACAACAGTTTAGGAATTTCACTGTACATTCTCTGTACAACATTTCATTTCAGTTAAATTACATATTTGGGAGTTTGTCTAGACTATGGTAGGTATCCATAGTTCTTAGTAACTTCAGAGTACATGGAAGGAATGTGAAAGCATTAGGAAACTGAGAAAATAGTAAGTAAATATGAGACAGTGAGAGTTTAGAAACTTTTGTTGTGATGATGAAAATGGTGATGATGAAAATGATGATGATGAAAATGGTGATGATGATGTTGATGACAGTAACAGCGATGACAATAATGATGAAGACTCTGGTGTATTGGTGGAGGTGGTGTCTGGGCGGGAGTGATGGCAGGGCAGTGGTGGTAGTGGTTGTGATAACAACATTGATGATAATGTCAATGGTGACTATTTTCTGTTGGATGCTGTTTCTCAATGTAAACTACAGGTACTTTTATTTGGGTCTAATGAGTATACCTGTATTATGGTCTTGCACACATGGCATGACCAGGATGGCAGCATGTTTATCTAGCATGGTACTGTTGATAAATTTGTTAGTCACATGGTGATTTTGTTTGATAATTATAATGTTCGTTTGTTCAGACTTCTGTTTTGACTAGTATGCGTGTTTGGATTCATATCTCTTCTTTCGCTGATATTTCTGAATGTTGTGGACAGTGTTTGGACATTTGTTATCGAGGTCTTGTGTGTGACCCATCGTAAGAGTTTCAGGATGTTAACTGGATAGCGTCGGGTTCCATTTGAAAAGTCCAAGAGGGTCCATGGATTGGTGCTAACCATTCTACTTTGGTCCATGGGCGCCCGCAGGATTTTTGACATGGGAGGACAGTCACGGCCGGGAGCACTGGCGGCGATCTTTTTTGACGGTGGGGGGGGCGGGACACTTTTAAACTGATCTGTGAAAAAAGAGTTTTGAACTGATCTGCTCAAAAAAAGGTAAAAAAACTTTGTTTTTGTGGCGATTCGGTTGTGGCGAGTCGGGCAAAGCTTCTCTATAATTCTGCTTGTCAATTTTTCTGATGCTCAGATTGAGGCGAATTATTTAAAAATGCAGTCTCGACTCTCAACAGTTTAGTTGTACTTACCATCACATCTTCCAGCTGGTGACTCGGAAAACGACAGATGAGTTTAAATTACTTTAATGGCGGTCCACTAGATATTATCAATTTTATTAATTTAAAATTTAGTTACAATCCTCTGTAGGCCTATTCTCGAACAGAGCCTACGATGATTGGATCTCGAAATGAATTGATCTAGTCTCTCTTTCTCCTCATAATCCGAAAGCCCATAAATAAATATTATATATATATATATATAGGCCTACAACATATATATATATATATTACAGCTGTCTTAATAATTAGTTGTCCTGTGTCTTATCTCTATATCCAAGTCCAGCCACTCTCTCTTCAGTCTTGTACAGTAGGATGATATATTGCGCGTGTCACCATCCTCCGCCTTTGAACCACGCAGAGAGAAACCCAAGCTACATGTACCTTTCAACATCCAACACCTGTTTAACCGTTCAGACCGAGAGAGTATACGGTTCCAGTATCCATGATTCTCTGGGCAGTCGCCTTAGCTTGCTGACCCTATGGTCAGGATTGGCATTGACCGGCTCTAGGTAGGTTCCATTAGGCCTACTGTGTTATTTCTATTAATTCTATAGTGCATCAACTCTGGGGTTTCTCGTCAACAGCCAGCACTTGCTGTTGCTTTCAAACTCAGAGAGTAAGGTTTTCAGTATCCATGATTCCCTTGGCAGTCACATCATGATTTCGAGGGGGGGTCACGCGACCCCCCCCCTTGACCTATGCTGCGGGCGCCCATGCTTTGGTCACAATCTATATGACCAGTTGCCAACAGAATGTCATCCATGCTCCTCCACCAACCCGGTGGAGGAAGAATGCCAGGACGCAGCATCTTCTGCTACAGGTCTGCAAGGGACTACTTGGAGCTGGGGTTCGTGTGTTGTGAGCCTCGTCGCCTGTTGTTGATCCTCTTTGACAATATGTACTTCAAGAACTTCGTGCACGATGTCTTCTATCAGCTTGGATGGGAATCAATCGGGTGGGCTGTATGTGTCTGAGGGAGCTCACCAGTGGTGACTCTTCTGGTTATCTGAACACTGTTCACTTATTGACTAACTCTGTTTGTAGTGACTTTAGCTTCACTTAGGCTGGTGCAGGCAGCATTTTGTGAGGTACTGAAAAGGTGCTATTACATGCATAATTACACACACACATATGATCAACACTGCCCTGGAACTGTTGTTCATTGTTGATGTTAACAGACTTAATTAGGGGTGTTGTCAAGTGTTGTTCATGGGTGATCTTTTCATTATCACCATGTGAAATTAATTCTTTGTCAGTGCTGAAATATTAATCAGTTTTCATCAGCAGACTGCCTCGAGATTAAGTTTTGGTCATGAGTCATTGTAAACATTGTTGGTTTTTGCCATTTCAGCCACAATTGCAAGAGGTCATTGATGCCATGTTTGAGAAAAGGGTCAGTTGGTGTATTTTTCAATAAAACTTTTTAAAATGTAGCTAGCATTGCATAATTATTATAAGTATGTGTGGCTGTGTAAGTAAGTGTGTATGTATGTACGCATGTATGTAAGACCTGTCGAAGGCCAGCTGAAACTCTGTATGACAGATCAAAAACAATGCTTCTGAAGATAAGCTGAAAATAATTGCTGATCTGTCTGAAACGGTCTGAAGTAGTCTTCCAAGGAGTTTGATGTTTCTCTGTGTTTTATTTCTTTTCCCCCTCCGTTTCTGTTTGTCTGTATTCATAGGCATAAAAGTGGGGGGGGGTACAAGGGGTACCATGCCCCAAATTTTTGGACTGGGGTACCGTACCACCCACTTTTTAAACAATGCCGATCAATATTTTGTTAGTGTGCCTTCCCAGACATGGTCTTCATGTGAAAGCGAAAGTGTAGAAGAAATTGGTACCCCCACTTTTTAGACCAAAGTTACACCCCTGTTTGTATTTTGAACATGCTCTGTATTTTTGCAAGAACTGAAAACATACTTTTCAGCGCTATGAAAGGACAAACTTGGTGAAGCAGTGAGCAGTTATAAGTTTGTATTTTGAGCATGCTGTGTATTGTAATTTAAATATTGTAACTCAGTTATTGTTTACCCAGATAGAGATTGATAGTCTCCATTGTTGTCCAGGTTGAATCAAGTCATATGGAAGGGTCCACCAAGACTGTAGGATCAAGGCTTTAACCTAAGATGTTTAACATTTGGTATTGGCTTTACTTCACTTGCATAATTCATAGTAAGGCACAAGAGGTCACAGGAGATGTTGCATGCTTCGTCTGTCATAAGAGATTACTGCTGAGTGCTGATCCTTGGATTAGTTTCTGGTGCTGAAAGTAATGCAGCTTGTATGTAACAGAACATCTATATAGGACACCATTCCATTGCATAATTATACTCTGTTTTCTCTCAAAATAGGTTGCACAACATCCTTAATTGGTGTCTCTTGACGCATTTAATTGGACGCTTTTCAGTAACATGTCATTCCGGGGACAAAATTCAGTGGACAGGAAAAGAACTGGGCTGTTTGTGTTGTCACACTTCTTTTCAGAGTGCTAACAAAGCAACTGTAGAAGAAAGGGGACCAGCGTCATGTATATATATATATATATACATGTGTGTGTGTGTGTCTATATATATATATATATATACACACACACACACACAATATTTAACATTGTTTAGACTAGCACAGTAAAGTGCTTCCATTGGTTTATCTTGAAGCGGTGCTAAATAAATTATTATACATATATAAATTATATATATATACACACTGTTAATATATAATTACAGTTTTGGGAAGTTAGCTACTTAAATTCAGTAATGTCATACTAAGGTGTATTTTTTGGAAGTGTTGAGTTTCCATAGTGCTGTTGATTTGTCAACATGATTAACAGCTCTTATAACTGCTTACTGCTTCACCAAGTTTGTCCTTTCATAGGGCTGAAAAGCATGTTTTCGGTTCTTGCAAAGAGAAAATGCACGAGAAGGAGGAGGTGGAGAAAAAAAGGAGGCTTCTTTGATTCTTGTATTGATGTTTAAAGAGAATTTAGTTTATGTAGTTACTTTGGGTGTTCAGAACATGTACAGTGGGAAAGAAAACTTCACATGCTCTTTCAATACTAATCTTTGGCTGAGTTTTTGACTCAGCTTAACAAACTTCTTCAGATTTGAGACAGATTTTTTCATAATGATAGCCATAGAGACTTATTTCAGATTCATTAAGTTGTAGCTAGTTCTAACTGTATTTAAAAAATGAGATGATAATCTAACCACACTGTTTGGAAACAAAAGGCTGCTGTTGTATGTAGCTGTTAATCTCAGTTTTGATACAGCAACTAAACTAGTACCATGAGTTGTCACTATTTGCTGAAACTGTGTGCTGCTGACTTGATACATTTTTCTGTTTAAAAGTTTACTGTTGGAGAAAATGTCATCACAGAAGGGGAGGATGGAGACAATTTCTATGTCATTGATAGGTAGAAACACTTAAAACTTAATAGTGAGACAGAACTTTTGTTTTACACGTTACTATTATTTGTTTTTGTTTTATTCCTTAATTACGGTAGGTTACTGCCACAGCATAACGTTGTATTTACAGTTATTCATAATACTCATTATTTGTTAGAAATAGTGGTATAACTTCAAATGTTGGGCCTCCCTGCAGGTTACTCATGGTGAAAGTCTGTGCTTGTGCGTTATGATGCTTTGACTGGGCCCCCTGTCAGATTTGTTTGAGTCCTACTGGTTACAAAGTATTAATGCTGAACTAAGGTCAGTTAAGTAAGCCTTAAAATTAAACTCAGCTAAGATAATTTTATGTCACATTCAATAAGCATTATTACCTACAGTCTTTGAAAGTTTGATCTTAAGCTTCTTTGTAGACATTTTGTATGATTTTGTGCTATTTAAAGTGTAGCTTAATTACATAGCTTAATCCAGTGTGTAACTTTTCTTCACAATTTTGAAATTAATAATGCATTAAATTTCCTACCACGTACTGGGTTAGAGGTCTGGTTTAACTAAATTTTATATATGGTAATATTGGTCAGGAAAGAAATTCAGTTTGGTACCCTGGATTCAGTGGATATTTAGTGACAAAAAGCAGTAAAATCACAGATAAAGCAAATCGTTGGTGTATATTTAGAAAGAGTCATTTTAGAACAAGAATTTCTTAAACCCATATTTCTGTAGAGCACCTGGATGAATCCATTTGCATTTGCCCAGTTACTAAACCACTAGCTAGGTCTACTTTACTAAAGTCGCCACATAAGATTGTCTAGCAGGATTTCTCCTTGCCAGTTTCTTTTATAGCATTTAGCTTTATATTATATTTTAATGCTGTCTCTTGTTTAAGCATTCTAAAAATGTAAGTAATTTATTGATAATGCATTTTATTTTTTGTGTGAAATGGTTTTTACATCTTTTGTTTCAGTGGCTCGTATGACATATTTGTTGGTGGCAAGAAATATGGTGTCTACAAAGATAGTGGAAGTTTCGGTGAACTGGCGTTGATGTACAACCAGCCGAGAGCTGCTACCATAATTGCCACCTCAGAGGGATCAGCCTGGGCAATGGTTGGTTGGGTTTTTAGTCAGTGGTCTCTTTTTAATAGTAGTTTCTTGCACTCCTTGCAAGCTTGCTGGGGTTTTGTTTGTGTGAGTTCCAAATCCATCCTAAACTGTGCCATACGATTTGTACCCAACAAGCCAAAATATTTGTATATATTGGAATATATGAGAGACACTACACTGGCTTATTCTGTAGTTAAGCCAATTTTCTAAGATTATTTTACTTGCATGTTACTTGCTTCTCAGCTCTGCCCTATCTGGGGTCTCTGTGTTCCAACCTCAAGTCAACTGGGTTGGCGATCATTGCACTCTGTTGTCATGGAGATTTGCAGATACTGCGTTTCCACACTACAATTCAGCCCATTGTGCCTTCTCATGTAATAAAGTATCCTCAAGATTAGAACAGTCTCCCTGTGCATTTATGTGCAGTTGAACATATGCAAAAAATATTTTAAAACTGTTGTAAAACATATTTGTTTAGATCAGTTCAGTGCAGTACTTTGTGAGGTACTTAAAAGGTGCTGTACTAACTGCTTCACAATGCTTACATACGTGCTTTTGTTTCCAACAGGACAGGTCTATTTTTCGGCGAATTGTGCTGCAGAGTGCATACAAACAAAGGAAGACGTACGAACAGCTCATCGAGGGAGTTCCAATGCTTCAGGAGCTCACTGTAAGCATACACATCCTGGCCACTTTTCTTCAAGGCTTCTGGGGGGGGGGGAAGAAGGGCTGCATCACCTGGTTGTCCATTCAGTTCTGCTATGCCTGGCAGCAATAGTATTCTAACTTGGTACCTGAAGAGGTTAGTCAGTGTAAAATAATTACCACAATGAAATACCTCATTCAGCAACTCTTCAGTGAAGTGAAGTGAGGTGAGATTATTCGGTTATTGTATCTTTTGTCAGGTACATGTATTGTCTTTCACATATAAGGTCTTTCACATGTATGGTATTTCACATGTAGTGCAGAAACTACATGTGGCACCTTTCCGTATGATGTGCAAATTTCACCTGATACACTGAAAGGCGAAACTCAGCTACCACAATGAAGTGCCGATATGAGAAAGCGGCAAACTTAATTGCAACATATCGGTGTTTATTAGATTTCCAAGACCTGAAGAGAGATTAAGTAAAACTATACAGATTTATTATTTTAATTAAATCAGTTTAGATACCTTTGGATGCATGTGGTGCATGATAGCCAGTTGGTCAACGCTTACTGTGTTACATGGAGAGTACAGGTCCAAGCCTTCCGGAGATGGTTACGGTGTAGATACCTTGAACAAGTCCTTCATCAACAATTGCTCAGTGCCATCAGTTGATGCTTGGTCATTATATAGTGGTACTTAATAAATGCATAATAATGATAATAGTGCCATTGGCATTGAAATGCACACCTGGCCATTGGCATGTCTTGGTTGTCATTTGAACTAAGACGTTTTGTGAACAGTTGCTTTTTTATTTTTTGACAGCCATATGAACGAATGAATGTGGCCGATGCGTTGGTGACTGTACCATTTGATGATGGGGCAGTGATAATCAGACAGGTTGTGTAAAGAAATCTTTTGATTATTATATATTAATAGAGATTAAAAATATTTACTTTTAAGAATTGTTGCACATCTTTGTCATGTGTTGCACACACTGATTTTTTTATTTGGTTGAATTAAGAGGAACCTGGGCGTAGAATTCTTTACAAGATGTTGAGTCTAAAATTTTGGGCTCTAAAAGATGCTGTAAAATGGTTAATGTGGACATACATGCAGATGTTCATATTCATAAGCGTATAAAGTAAAACTGGTAAAGGTCGTAATTTGTTATATAATGTTTATTCACAAGCTCACTGACAAACCGCAGTAAGTTACATTGAACATTGAAACATGGTGATACAATTACCGAGATCTTATTGAACACACGTCTTGGCAGCCTGTTAGGCGCCCGCTCATTTTACTGCTACCCCTAGGAAGTGGAAGGCTGAGTCGACCAAGAGGGGCTTGCGGGTATCGAACCATGTCTTTCAAGATCTTATGTTCTTCATGCAAGAGTATTACCATTCATCTATCCCCCTCTATCCCATGCCACTATAGAAGCTGTTTAGAAGCACAAGCCTAAGCCTTAGCAAGAAAGGTAAAGGTGACATTTGTTAGCATGCTTGTATAGAAATTCTTTATATGCACCTCTGGTCATGCATACTGTGTAAGGCAAAAAAGGTAAAGGCAGCACATGCTTCTTTAGAAACTCGTTAGAAGCACTTGCATAATGTATATGGGGAAAGTCGAAGGTGACAATTGTTAGCATGCCTCTAGAAATTCTTTAGAAGCTCAAGGGTATAATTGAACTGAAATACACAACATTAGCAAGCCTACATCAGTAACATGTCAGTCTGTATTGATAATTAATAATTGTAAGTGTTGGTATGAATATGCACAGTTTTGTGGATGAATGCATGCACACCTTTAGCAATCCTATCTACTGTATACACAATATACATGTACAAATATATTCATGCTTGAATGGGTGGAAGAAACTGATGGTTTAATTTTTGGTTTTCCAGAAGGCAGAGGAAGGCAAGTGGCTTGCCATAGTAAACTAGGGCTTTACAAACTAAACTGTATGCATTCAAAACAGCTTCTGGAAATTAGTGCTCTACTAATGAAGCCATAACTTATCTGCACAGAAATAGAAACATTTTTACTGTTTAAATCCTAAGCCAAAACAACTTAATTAACTCTTCCGCAGCAAAGGCAGTCGCTAGACCGCATTATGAAAACACACCCATATGGCATATACCGTAATTAGCTATATTTAGATTTCTATTTATGCATGCTAGATAGAGGAAACATTGTAAATTCAGAAAACCCTTCAACTGATTTTTCCAATGGTTTGGTATAGTTAGAAGGGCAACTTTGGCCGATGTTTTTGTAAACAATTACATCCAGCCATTTAAATGTTAAATTTAGTCACATGGTCATTCTGTAGTCAAATGCTTCTTTCATTCATCAGCAAGTCCAAAGAATAAATTATTTCATTCAGAAAGCTCTTGAAGCGAATACTTTTGATGAACCAGAGGTTTCAGGACTAAAGACGGCAACCTCAATGTTGATACCCATCATTGATTAAAATGCAACATAAGCTGATTTTGGCAGCTTCTCTGTGGTCAAATATTTTTTTATTGATCAGCCAAGTCTAAAAAATAATGCTATCGTTCGGCCAGTGTTGTAAAGGCTCTCAAAACAAATTCTTTGACGAGGTGAAGGTTTTGGCATTGGAAATACAGTGACAGCAACGAATGTTATGTGTGCCAATGTCATCGTTGATTAGAAGAAACAAAAGCTCATTTTGGACTTAAATTAATTTATTTATTAGCACGTCAGTGTTGCTATAAGTTTGCCTGATGAGTGGCTACATTTAGCAGATCATTGCATTTTATTCTTTTCATTAAATTTTTATGAGTTTTTATTAGTTTCATCTTTATTTAAAAAAATAATTCATATATTTATCAACTTAGATGTAAACACATGAATTGATCAACTTTTTGAGACAGAGTACTGTTGAGGAATAAAACACAAACAAAATGATATATGATATGTCTATGCTTCTAAAGATTTTAAGTGTTTGCATTCATATGATCAAGTTCATCAAAAACAACATAGCTGCCAAAGATTCAACATGATCTTGTCTTACTGCACTGTAGTGCCATTCCAAAGAGTGGAGCTCTACCAGTATTTGACTTCTGATGATGTTTTCATGTTACAGGGCGATACCCCTGCTGACTGCATGTACTTTGTTGAAGAAGGGACAGTGAAAATTGTTGCTCATCAGTCTGTACGTAATTCATTAAGTTTATTTTATGATAAGTGAATGATTTAAGTCGCACAGGTAAAGTATTGATGGATGGCTCGTGATCGCTGAACTACATAGTTAAATTAAATGTAAGAATTGATTAGAAAAATATGAGCATTCAGCAGTAGCCATAATTGATTATTTCTTACTTTTTTTTATTAGTTTTCGAATATGTACTGCCCTTTTTTACTCTACTTTGTGAATTCTTTGTTGTCTTCTCAAAAACTTCTGTTCCCTCATGCTTATTAGTATCTATGGCAGCCTCTTTTCCTTTCGGATTTCAGTTTCACCCCCTTATATCTGCTCTACTGATCTTCGTTGTCATTCTCAAAACTTGTACCAGTTGCTGCCTTTTGAAAGAAAGTTTGTTCATCTATATTTTCGAGTCCATGTAGGATTTTGTAGGTTCAATACTATCACCTTTTATACTTCATGACCTAGCTTTTGAAGTCTTTCTTCATATGGCATCCTTGCTAGGCATCTGACAAGTTTAGTTGCTCTCTCTCTTGTACTTTTTCCAGACATTCAATGTCTTTTTGCAGTAAGGGTTCCAAACAGGACACACTATTCTAGATGTGGTCAAATATATGTATTGTACAGTAACTTGAAGCTGTTAATATCTATCTCCTTTTTATCATACCAAGAACTGACATTGCCTTGCTTGCTGATTTTTCACCTTGATGGCTCCACTTCAGATCTGCTTTTATCCATACTCCCAAATCCTTCTCCATTTCAGTCTTTTCTAGGTTCACATTATCCATTCCATCTCTTAGATTGTAGTTCACTTTCTTCTTTAGTCCAATTTGCATCACTGCATTTAGAAGCAGTAAATTTTTAACAGCAATTTCCTTGACCAGTCTTCCAACCTTCCAACCTGTCCACAAGATCCTGTTGCAGAATCTGTTCATCCGGCTCGTTTTGTATTTTCTGCATATTTATGTGTCATCATCACTGAACTTCCTATTGTGTCTGGTATTCATTTACATAGATTAAAAATAACAGTGGCCCTAACACTGATCTGTGCATAACTCTGCTGAGAACTGCTGCCTAGTCTATTTCTTGTCCATTTGGCACCACTCATTTTACAGTATGTTAAGAAGTCCTGAATCCATTCCAGCAAACTCCCCCAATCCCATTTCCTTTGAGTTTGCAAATCAATCTTTGGTACCCATATCAGAAGCCTTCTGAAAGTCCACCATGACAGCATCAATCCCAAACCCCTCATCCAGTGCCTTAAATGTGCATTCTTCTAGCGTATTCAGACATTATCTGTTTCTTGTGAATCCATTCTGATTTATTGAAAACAGATAATTTGTTTCAAAATGTATCAGCTTTTAATCCTGCATTAATGATTCCATAACCTAGCATGGCACCGATGTCAATGAGTCAGGATGATAGTTTCCTGCCTTGGTTTTTAGTCCCTTTTAATTTATAGAGGTAACATTTGCACACTTATGCTAGACTCTTCTGCTGCTTTTGGTACCCATATTAAGTGCTGCATTCATGTTATGATGAGGTTTTTTATGTTCTAAAGCTTAGGTTAATTTAAGATCCATATCCCATCTACGAGCAGGTATATAGTTAGTCTATCCAATGATGCTTGTTATAAAAAAGATTCTGGTTTACTTGTGGAGAATTTGACTTGTTGGTAGTTTCTCAGTGTTGTTACTGTCTGACTAATGCTGATATATTATATTTTTGTTTTTAGGAATCTTCTCCTGAGAAGGAGGTCACTATGCTGAAGAAGGGTGGCTACTTTGGAGGTGAGCAGTAACTTAAAGCTGACTGTGAATGGACAGTCTTTTGAGGTGTTGGAACCAAATTGATTCTCCCAGTCAGTTCATAGGTACATACCTCACTGATTAGAATCTCTTAAGCAAGCAACCATTGAATAATGATTCAATTCAATTGCCTTAATAGCAAGCTCATTTGGTGTGCAGGCTTTAATAAAATGAATCATTTCTAAAATCAGTATAATCAGAAGTTAGGTTCCCAAACGTTTGTAAATGTCACGTTTCTTCTCAGTTCCTGAAGGTACATGTTTTTAAGTTGTGGCCATTGTCATTTAAATGATTGCCATTTAAATTAATATGTTGTTTCTTATTGTTCATTTAGAAAGAGCATTGGTAACTCATAAACCAAGAAGAGCAACAGCGCAAGCAGTGGGACCTGTAAAATGTGCAAGTCAGTTACATATTGTATTGTACACAGATGAACTTAATCAAGTGTATTTCATCATTTCATTATTGCCTTTTTATTAAGTCTTTTATGCATAATTTGGTTTAATACCTTTGGTACAGTATTCTAATAACAGGTATAAATTAATATGGCAAAGGTCACGAATATTGCCCTGCATCCAGTGGCAGCAATCTTGTCTGAGAGGTGGGGGGGACAAAGTCGCCCATGGTCGTCTGGTCGATGATCTTTTTTTGGGAATTCATGTCCCCCAAAAAAATTTTCTATGACTTTTGTAAAACTTCGTGTCCAAAAAAAGTTCATGACTTTTTTTAGTCATTCGCCTCTTTTTGACAACATTTTCCCGGCCTCCCAGCTATAACGTGTCATTACCTTCTTCTTATGACCTTCTTTACGAATTCGTCTCCAACTACATTCTTTCTTACTTCTCAGAAAATCAGTTCTTACCTCATCTTGTCAAAAACCCTGTCAAAATCCTCACACGCATTTACATTTGTTGGCCTTTTTTCGTGTTTCTTTCAAATGTGGGGGGGGGGACAAATGTATGGCGTGCTCCCCCCACTCTTAAACATGTCCCCCCATGATCGCCGCCTATGTCTGCATCAACGGATCTTGCCGACTGTTGCTGTGCCTTGCACCAAAGAGTGTTGGGCTGTCGAGGGTTTTTATTGGCTGGTCCAAAGCTGTGGAATTCACTGCCCAGCTCTGTGCATTCTGTCAGTTTCCTACTGTCATTCAAAACTATTAAACTTAAAACTTATGTGTTTCAGCTTATTTACCTTCCCTTTACTTAACTTCTGGCTTCTCCGATCAGATTCCCCCCTCTTGATCTGGCCCTCCTGGAAACCAGATTTGGACCTCTTTTGGACTACTCTCTGGAAAACCCCTTCTGATTTGATTTGGCCTTCTGGAAACTGGACTCGGACCTGTTTTGGACTACTCTGGAAAACCCTTTCTGATTTGACGAAAAACAACTAGGCAGGAAGTACATAAATGGCTAAGTGGTACCTGTATAAAGATGATGGACCTATGGTGGTCGAGTGAAAAGGATTCTATAAAATGGCTTAGGAAGTCTGTTCACCTGAGGCCAAAGCAGAACAATTAAGTTCCAGTATGTGAGACAGATAGTGGAATATCCGAGCCTGCAGGGCTATGTAGTTTGTCAGACTGTGCAGGTACATGTCAACTGTTTATATATGTACTGGTATATGCATCAGATTTAAGTGAACTGATTACAGATTGACTGATTTTATCGTAAACTAAACATTAGGTTTCTGTATTTAGAATTGGACATTGATGCTTTCGAACGTCTTATGGGTCCGTGCATGGATGTCATGAAGAGAAACGTTGATTTGTATGAGGAACAGTTGGTGAAAATCTTTGGCTCAACGGAAGCCGCTTCAGACCTTCGTACTGGTTGATGCCAGTCGACTTTTACTTTGGCAGTCGTTCTATAATCTCACACGAAGTTGTTCGTTTGTTAAGAGTTGAATCGTTTCTTTAAAGACTGGTTTGAATCAGGGTGTTGTATACCGTTCAGTCAAGGGCGTGTTTTGGTTCATTCCGCAGTGTTCTTCGATTTGCAGATGGAGTGTTCAATGATCGTAATCTTAGTTAAAGTAAAGAAAGTGGTTGATGTAGTATTGTAGTTTCATAACAGTTGATGAAATTTTGTGCTTTAACTATGTTTAGTTATGGGAAGGACATTTGTTAGAGAATAGATGTGAAGTTGTCACCTCTCTAGTTAAAATAAAGCATTGACCTCTAACAAAATCCATTAATTGTATGACCTGACAACTTCCTCATCCTTGATGTTACCTCGCACCCTCATAGGATGACCTCATAATGCTGGACACTGAAGTGGGTCTGAAATGCACATGATGAACCGCTGAGGGACTTCGTGATGATGAACCTGGAAACCACTTCCACACAGAGGTGAATGCTGGAAAAGAGAGGAGCGTTGAAGAGTGAAGTGTATTTTGGCCACCTGCGGTAATCCTCTAGAAGAATGTGCCAAGGTGCCTATGCCGATTCTGCTAGAAGACATGTATGTTGAACTGACAGCTGTTGATAGAATGACATAGTGCTGCATCTTAGCAATTATGGTAAGTCATGATAGTTTGCCAGTAAAAGTTACAAGTATTTAAGGCCAGTACTGACAGTAGTGAATGAGAAAATGATTAAGCTTATTGCAATCATTTTAACATAAACCATTTTGTATGGATACTCCCTGTATGCACCAAGCAGCGCTGTGCTTTTGTCTATGCTTTCCTTTGAAAAATTCACATTGTTAGAGATTTTCAGTCATTTTAGCGAAACGTGTTTTACACTGATTGACGCTCAGACTATTCCACAACAAAATCTATGCTCACCTTTGTGCCAATATATAAAGATTGACTACTATATGAGTTTATAGTTAAAGGAAGTTCAGCTGACTTGAATGCATGACAAAGCAGATATAGGCCTATAAGGGTCATCAAGCGTCATGTTGCCCTTATGGGAATATTTTATCATCGCAGCTGACTCAAAATTCATTTTCTAATTCACTCAAAATACAGAGCGCATGCAATAGTATAGCAAAGAAGTCGTGGGAAAGTGGTAACAGAACAGAAAACTGGAAAAGGTAAATTTATATATATATGTATACATATATAAATTATATATATAATATTTATATAGCTAGGAAACTGACCGTCAAAGGAGAGTCACTAAAGCAAGCAGAAAATTTTCAGCATAGCAAAGTAAATTAATTTTGATTCTAAAAATTGTCACAACTAGGCTAAATAAAAGTTCTTTAAAAAATTGTTGCCATACAATACCTGGATGACCAAATTAAATTTAACGTCTCTTTCTGTGGATCTGCCAGTAATTCCACTAACTTAATAATATAATTAATAATAATAATACCTGGATTCATCCTGTGCTTTTTTGTCATTTACGATCTCCAATTCAAAACGCCATTCGCCAATGTGCGTGGCATAGGTTTTGCTGCCTTCATACAGTGACTAATCTCAGAGTTCACCAATCACCAGTAAAGAAACTTGACATTTGGTCTTTAGATCTAAACTTGAAACCGAAACCACAGTATAAATAATTACTTATACTGTGCCGAAACTAACATTAAGCCTATCTGGCTATGCACTATAATTCATGCGATTCAATTTATGGACGCTGAATAAATTTGGAGTTTGTAAGTAAATCGTGAAGCTGTTGCTCGAAAGCAATAATAAATAATACTTAATATTTAATAAAGAAATAATCACCTTGTCACCTTGTGCTGTCGATTCGTTGAATCCTAGCGACTGTCATGGTCAACCTTCTCCATGTGCTCCGATTTCTCGTTGCCTCTCTCAGCTCCGAGATGTTCATCTTCAATGCCTTCTGTATCTCGTCCATCCATCTCCTCCTTGGTCGTCCTCTCCTCCTTCTGCCCTCCCCACACGCCAACATCATCTCCTTTTCCAGCCCATCTGCACGCATCACGTGTCCAAAGTATGACATCTTCTGCCTGGACGCTCTCTGCCCCAACGTCAAACTCCCTCTCCAGTGTCCTATTTCTTCCAGGATATCCTCGTTAGTTCTCTTCTCAGTCCAAGAAACCCTCAACATTTTCCTCCAGATCCACATTTCACATGCCTCAATTTTCTTCTAATAATACTTAATATTAATTTTCTTACTAAGGTGAAAAGCGCTATAATAGAGAAAATATTGTATGCATTGTTTTTGTAAGGTGTGGGCGTTTATCTCGCGCTAACAAGATTGCTTACTTACTTACTTAAAAGGGAACCAGTCGATGTGATTTGTAAAATGCCGAAGCGCTTCCGGTTTAGCTTCATATCAACTTTGCCCAGAGAGGTAGAGATAACTAGCATAAGAAAAAGGCAAACGCGAGACCGTTAATTGGATCACATTAATGTAAATGGATTTTACGTGTTTGTGCCAATTAATCGTGTGCTTCGGTTTTAAAAGTTGCAAATGTGGCTTTAGTATTCGATATACTCAAATTGGATATCGATTACCAATAGCGATTTCCGCCATTTTGTACCTAAATTCCTAACGCCAGCAATTTTGTAACGATGAGTACAATTAATTGATCCCCTTCATCTGATTTTTCATGCTTTGGCAAAGTCTTCGTTTGCAGTCTTCATCCTCTGTGTTCGGGGTCCTTGTTTCTCTTTTTCGTCATCTTTCTGTTCGATCCGTACACTCTTTCCACGCGACCAAGACATGCTTCTGTGAGCGACTTTACCCAGCAGATTTATTTTCAACTACAGTAATGGCCAGGGTTATGTAATAGTTGCAATTTTTCAAAGACAAAATGTAGTACATTTACCAGCTAAGGAAAGTTCCGTGTCTTGAAAGTTATGGGTTGGATGAATTATACATTTGGTAATATGTACCCTCCCAAAACACTTTCCATAGAACTATAACAAGAATAGCACAGAAATTAAGTGCAGATTATTGCCTTTCATTTCAGGTAATAACCTGCATTACTGAACTTAAGGAATGTTCATTTAAGGACTTTGCTGATCTAACGATACTGAAGAAGCAGCTCGTGGCAATAGTAGCCGATTGGGTATGTTGATATAAAGTGGTCAGATCTTGGCACTGCTCGGTCTGTAATGAGAGAGTATGACTTTGAGCCTTCTCTGAGGTGTTTACTGTGTAGGGACCTTGAGCAAATCTCAAGTCTTTCACTCAGGGTCATCAATGTTCTGTTGTATGATTGTGTGTGCACTCCTTCACTTTGGAAGGAGGATGATGACAAATGCACATTGGCATATTTGGGGGTTTCACGGATTCACCCCCTCCCCCAAAAAAATTGCAAAATACAAAAACACTTAACCTTTCAAAACTTACCCAGTACTCTGCGACTATGTCCAATGGAAACTCCCCCAAATTGGAAATCCCCAAAATTGTTTTCTGGCTACACTTCTGCAAATGATTTTGTATCACATAACTTGAAACAATAAAATGAATATTGGAAAATTCTTGTGTTAGTCAATGTTACTTAGTAACTTTGATTGCATGCTTATTGGTACAAATTTAGGGTCCTGCAAAGCTTTAGGAGTGATCTTCAATTTGGCCTAATAAGTTGATTACAGAGAGCTTAAATTCACAAAATTCTAGTGGAACTGTCGTGTTAGATTTGCAGGTGTAAATCATTTAAAAACAGTTTTAACATTGGTTACTATGTATTAAGCAAACTTGGAAAGTTTATTTTAAGTCAGATCTTGAATTGGCAATCTTGATTCAATTTTGAATAAAAATTTGAATTGAGTCCAGTAGTGCATATTGCCTGAATACAGTTTACATACACAACCTGCATTTAATATTATGCAATTGTGTGTTGTGTTGGATATGAATATTTGCATATCTCTGGATACTTAGCCCATATACTGCTCTTTATGTACTTCTTGAATTAATCAGTAATTACATTCAATAAAATTTAACTAGAAAGTAAGGACGATATGATGGTATCTCACTCTAGCAAGTCATAAAACTCATTCCAATGAATTGCTTCATAGATTTGGCATAATTTTGTTTCTTAGTGGGTTTATACTCTTCTCTTAAATGATGTATTCGTAGTCATAAACGTCGATAGCAAGAGAGTATATTTGAGTAAATGTTGGTGTCCTCCTTATCATTGCACTTCCTCTTTGCTTTGACTTTGGCACATTATATTCACAATTCTTTTATTCTTGCTCAGCTACATACTCCGTTGCTTTAGTGCAGGTATAATGACTTACTGATGAGGTAGACTACAAAATGATGAAACTCAGTTGTATTAACCAGTCCGGGAAAAACATTTGGATAGTGCCTTCACTCAGTTTTATGCTTTTGCATTAATTTGTGAAAAACCACAACAGTTTGAAGGCCAGCTTGTTTGGCCTTTAGCATGTGATCTTTCCATCATTACAAGCATAGCAGTCTAGGTGATTTAAGCTGCATTTATTGTAACTAAAAATATATCACTTGTCAATCACATAATAATTAACAGAAAATCCCATTTCTGTCACATGATGTTGGCAATCTCTTCTATAATGTTGGCCCCAAAAATCATAAACTGCCTGCATGAGGATTCAAGAAATGCCTCAAAACTTACTATTTCTCATTGGCTTTCAAACGTCTGGATATCTAACTGCTCTTCACCAGGCAAGTGACTAAGCATGCCTGCCTTAGATTCACAATCTGTGTGACTTTGCACTCGTTAATATTTCGTAATAATGATAATAATTGTAACTAAAGATGTATCCCATATGTACTAACCCCACAACATTCATTTTATATTTTTAGTTCTGTCACATATAAGCAGTCTGTCCTGTCATATGGTACTGGCCCCAAAATTACACCGTAATGTGCTTCCGTCATGTTCATTGATCTCTTGTGATGATGGTGGGGGTAGAGTATGTTGATATAAAGTAGTCAGATCTTGGCAACATTCTGGTTGTTTTCATCTGGTTAAAGTTGTGTTGATGTCTGTGACTTGCTTATCTCCTTTCCAAAACTGAAGGTCTACCTAGTAGTAACTTCAAATTAAACTTTTGGTATTTACGAAAGAGCTTGAATGTGATTTGCCAATCATTATGGGATAAGTTGCTCAGTAATCATTAGTGAACTAATACTTGCTTTTGGGCCTTCACACTTCTGTCAGGCTTTGTATGGATTGTGACTCACACTTGGTAACTGCCAGTACACCATGTCATACAATGCCATGCCTACATTCACTTGTTACAATTGTATAAATTTAGCCATGATGTAAATATTCTTATTACACATGTGTGTAATTTGCCGCTAATCACATTTGTTGGGCCAGCATTGGTCCTGTAGGTGACCACAAGTTGCCGCCAGTGGCACAACGCGGGCCCACTGTGGGCCGATCAAGTGTGTCTGTATGAGGCAGTGCTTTCGTGAGGTACTTTTAATGCACTGAACAAAATTCAGATATAAAAATTAAAACAGAAGATAATTTATTGCCTACTTGTGTTTTATTCCACTAATTTATATAGAAGGCAGGTGTGCAGGAATTTCTATGCAGGTTATAATAATACATTGTTATAGTAATACATTGCTACATAAGAAATCCTTCATCATTCGCTCACTGTACAAGTATAAAAACTGGGTTAATGCTGGTTCTAGTACCTGTTCTGATATCTAAACTGGCTCTTTTTGTAGACCATAGTAATGCTTATGTTCCTTAGAATGTAAGGCTTAGATCATAACTTTAGTTATAGATAGGCCTATGTATGTAAATAAGACACTATCGTTTATTGTTTATAATACTGTATAATGTATATGTATGTAAATAAGACATTATATAGAATTGCTTGTGTTTAAACTGTCTTACAGTGTTACTGATATTGTGATCATTTTGTATGTATTGTTGTAAAGTATGAGCGTTTGTCTTATACTAATAAAAGATTACTTACTTACTTACTTACTTAATGAGATAAACAGCAGAGTTATTTTATGAAGAAGCACTCTTTCTCCTGGCTGGGTCTCAGTTATCTTCACAAAACAAGTTGGGATCTTCTGTAGCTGCCAAAGTAAACCTGGAAATTGATGGTCACTGGTTACAGGTGGACAACAGAGCATTACATTCTGATGTATGTTTCATTTGTAGGTTGAGCTGAGTTGAATCAACTGAATTGTTGCCGAGAATATGGCGACTGATTTCGTTTGGCAGTTGCTGAGGAAAGTCGTTGCTCAGCTGACCTTGCAGATTGGCTTCAGTTCTGCCACCCAACCTGCATTGGAAATTCTTACAGACCTTCTTGACGAACGCTTGAGCTCCATCTGTGTTGATACGAAGCATTATGCAGAGCTAGGTTAGTTTTTCGTGATGTGTGCTGTAAATTATTCAGTCAAATGTTGGGGTGTCGTAACTGCATACAGAGTCAAATGTTTGCAAAAATGGTAGAGGCATGTAGAATTGTTTCTAAAAAGTTCTAGCATACAAAATCAGCAGGAAACATATTGCATTTAAGATGTACAATTTTGCACATCTAAATTCAGCTTGATAATAATAATGATAATAATAATAATATTCTTTTATTGGTTAGAACTGACAGGTATGCAGTACACATGATGTAGTAGTAACAATGAGTGGTTGTATCACATTACTTTACCTTGTATTATAAGTATGCATTAGCTATCCCCAGTTCTAATCTATACAGTATACACTTATGGTTTTGTTTAGGGTTGTTAATATCGGTTTTTTTGGCAAACCGATTATCGATTTTATAAATCCGATATTAAACCGATAATCGCTTTTTTTGGCCTTCATAGAAATATACTATAAATTATAATAATATGCAAGTTACTTAATGCATTACGTACCGTAACGTACCTACTTGTAAGCAACGCAGTGTCGACACTGATTTGTTTATTTTCTACTTAGACAGTTAAATGTCACGCTATTAACTATTAACTAGCTATAATGCCTTTTTAACGACCGATCGACAAAGCTATTAGTAGTATTGACGTCAATTAAACACCTTATGTATTCATTAACAAACGCGCTATCGGGGTCCCTAATAGTAATGAGATCCATCCCTACCATTGAGGTATATAATAAGCACTACAGACCGAAATTCAAGGGACTATATATACAAGAGGTTACAAATTGACACCAATAAGCCTAGTTAAATGGAAGGTTTACTTATGCATCAATGACGCTTTATTACGGTGAGACCTCTTGTACGCATAATCACTAATTTCGAATACCGCGAGGTTGCAGAATTAGGGATCACAATAGCTTAAGTTTGCCAACAAATTAAACAATTTAATGTTTTACTGGTACTTTTTGTAATTTTTCACTACGAAAATGATAAAAACTAAATAAATTCGATAATCGTTTGTAAAATAAAAACCGATAATCGTTTTCAAAAACGATAATCGGAATTCCGATTTCCGTTTAACATCCCTAGTTTTGTTGTCGCTTTGTGCACCAGTGCTGTATTTCTTAAGTGGTGCCTGTTGCTACTGTTCATCTAGATCAACGTACTGATCCAAACCTAAGAGATCTGAATGCGGCGTTGTTGAGGCGCAATGTCAGCTTCAGCGATATTCTTGATTATGTCAATGAGGTGGAACCCATTCCACTGATGGTCGATGTTCCAAGGTTTCCGGCATGTCCTCAAAAGATTCTGGAGCAGTTGACAATAGCAGAGAATGGAGGCACATTAGGAGACAAGAATGAAATTCTGCATACAGAAACCGAAGGTATGACTGACCAACAGAGCTCAGAAAATGTACGTAGTTGGGATCAAACTTTGAATTATATACTACTAATATTTTCTCTTCAGGAGAATTGTTGACAGATGATCATTACTTTGTCTGTTTGTATACCTTTGGATTTATTCAATTACCATTCTAGAGTTAATGTAACTGAATGTCATTATCATATTCTTGAATGATTTTTAGCAGTTATGGAATCTTGTGCTAAATGAATAGACTTATGAATGCACTAAAGGAATAGTCAATGCCTTTATGCCTTATGAATTCCTTTTACCTCGATCCAATAGTCAGTTTTTAGTTCATTTTCACTTTATTCATCTAGTTAAGTTGTTGAATTTCATTGTTAAAATAAATTTTACAATTATGAAGTATGGATCAGAAAAGTATTTGCTAGTTGTAAATTTTCTTAAGAAAATCGAATCGAAGACCTGTATAAGTTTTGGGGGGAAGGATTTAATTGTCACCAAAGGATAACCATGCTACAGTATCATCTGAAAAATAGGCCTCTGTTTATTCTTAGATCCAAAAATGTCCTAACATGAGCCACAATAGAGAAGATGTACCTGCTTTATTTACAAACCGACTCAGTTTTTGAAGCTTGCTTGCAAAGATGGTGTTATTGCTGAAATATAGCAGTGTCAGTTGCTACATGGTAGCCCATTATGTACAAAGAGTGTTTGCTTACACTTACACTGAATATGCCAATGGACTATTTTGTCTGCATAACTTCAAGTAGAACTGACAGAAACGTATGAACAGCAAGACTTTCTTGAATTCTTTTACATTGTAATAAAATATATTATAAGCTTGCAAACTTATTGCCAAATTTCTAATAATATTATAAAAACTTGTAAAGTGCAAGACATCTAGAATTTAACAGTGCTTGCTTAAGTTATGTTATAAATATTGACATTTTTTCTCAAATGGATATATTATCTTCAAGTTTAGCATATCATTTATTTTGCAATTTTTTCATTAAGTTACTGAAAAATATCAGTTGTGAAGGATATTACAAATTTCGTAGGAAATTTAATTCCTCCATGTTCCCATCTGATTAATCAGATGATTAAAAATTGTAATCATGTGATTAATTTTGATCAAAATTTTTATTGATGCCCATCTTTCCTCAAAATAAAAAGGCCATTAAAATGTTTGGCCATATGATGTAGCAAGCAGCAAGTGTGTATATTTTAACTTTTTTGAGACACTTACTAAATTGCACCTTTGTAAAAACCTTGCAAAATCCTGTATTTCTATTTTACTATATAGTTAAGCTGTTGCTGGGGGTGCTCGATAGTGTAGTGGTTAGCGCACTGGACTGTCAGCCACGAGGTCGGGGTTCAAATCCCTGCCAGGGTAGAAATTTGGTTCGAGATTTCCTAGCCAACTCAGCTATAATGAGTACACTGGCTGTACACTGTCAGTGGGAAGATGAGACGGCGAGGGAGAGGACTGGCCACCCGGCCTTCATATGCCAAGGCTAAGAAAATGAAGTCACTAGCACTTCATGCCCATGGCTGCCTCAGGGCTAGCTTAAGGGACTGCTCTTCTTCTTCTTCTAAGCTGTTGCTAATTGTTATTATGCCTATTTGTTGGTTACAGATGGATCACAGACTGCTTTGGTCCCCGTTGCTGTAAATGGCATGGTGTCAGGACCCGGCATTGGTCTTGAAAAGAAATCGTTTTTAAATGAGACAGGCGCACCACCAACCAAGAGAGCACGGTTAGGTTTACCTTATAGCTACAGCTATGGTAGGCTCCAAATAATTCTGCTTGCCACAGAAAGTGCAGAAAAATGTGCCACCATTTTTGTGCTTTACTCGCCGTGCTTCTTTTCTGTCCATTTAATTTAATTTGGATGCTGACTGCACTCAGCAAGTCAACACCACTTTTGAAATGATTCTGCTGTTGAATTGTAGGCTAACTTAATAACTGTGGTTGGATCTGAGAATCGATTATTTGTCCTGTATAGAATGAAATTTAGTAGCTGTTTGACAAAAATCTAAAATTGAGATTTATGTTCTGCCAAGTCAGAGACTAAAGCAAAGCACTTTGCAAGTTCTAAGCTCACTTCAAAGTGTTGTAACATGGATTAGGCAAGACTGACATTAAATGTAAAAAGGCTTAAATTGAGAGTAGTATGGTGTTTGTGAAACGTTATTACGAATGTTTTGTATTAAGTAATGTAAAACTTTTAGCATTTATGTATCTGTGTGAAGTTTTACCAAAGGAATATTGTTCTTTTTGTAGATTACCACCTGACGAAGCATTGCACAGCCAACATGTTATGGCAAGCTTTGCATTAACCGATTCAGGGCATGTTCCTATTAAAAGATGTCTGAAGGCCACAGCAGCTTATGCACCACCTTCACCAAAAAGACCCCGTATTTCAGCCCCAACTGTGCCAGTTTACTACAATGAACCTAAGAAAGTAGTGGATAATTTTGTCTTAGATGAGTCCATATTACAGCAACATAAATTAATACAACCAACTCAGTTTTCAAAGAAAACGAAAAATACAAGTCGAGATCCTACACTGAAACAACTGAAACCGAAGAAGACAAGTCTCACAAAACTTCAGAAACATCCAGTTCCAAGTCGCATCAAGTTACCAAAACCCAAAAAGGAAGAGAAAATGTTGGTTAAAAAGGCAAAAACTCTTAGCAAAAAGGCAAAGTCGACACAGTTGCATATGCATGGTATGCTTCCGCAAGACATAATCAAAGTGGAAGACATACCTTCATCTGCTTTTGATCAAGAGCTCCAGAAATCAAGAATCTCCTCATATGAGGACAGTATAAATGCTGTAATTAAAAATACTGCACTAGAAAAGATGAAATATGAGACCAGTGACTTCAAAAGTCCCTCACCACTTCCACCCTTAGTGAGACCTGACTCAAAAGGCCCCGAAGATAACTTCTATCTCGATATTGATGTGCCTCTGGACTCTTGCCAACTAAGCCAGCTGGCAGCTGAACGTGAAGCACATATTAATGACACAATTGACGGTGTCATTGCACAATCATCCTCACTAGATGATGATCTGAGAATGTCACCAGAGACTGGTGAGTCGGACAATGAGATGGAACCAAGGCAACTGCAGAGTGCGGTAGTAGACCGATTTGACGTTTCTAGCGTACCATCTCCGCAGATTCCACCAACTTGGCAAATGCTGGAGGAGGAAGTAGAAGAGGAGCCTGTTGTCAAGTTTGAGAAAGATGAATTTAAACTGGCACAACCAGAAGTCAGTAATACGTTAACCAAACCAAAGTCCAAAAAGTCGAAATCTCGAACATTGGAATGGCCGGTTACTACTATCGGCACAGAGCCTCAAATAAATACAGAGGAAAAAGATAAAAAGTCAAGCTTTAGACCACCAGAATGGGGGCTTCTCAATGTTGATGCCGTTCCTCACATAAAAATTGAGGAAAAGCAAAAGAAGTCAAAGCATCGATCATCGGAACGACTGCCATTTGATTTTGATCCAGCTGCTTCTAGGGATGCAGAGGAATGGGATAGAAAGTGTAAACAACCTGTGGAACAACTTCTTGACCTCAGTCGCGGGTCATCCAAGGTTCCAGATGAACCGGAAAAGAAATCCAAGCATCGATTCATTGATCGACAGCCTTCAAATCATGAACCACTAGTTTCCAGGACTACAGATGATTTGGAAAAGAAGTCGAAGCATCGATCCATGGATCGTCAACCACTTGATCTTGATCCGTATGTTAGCAAGACTACTGATGAGTCAGATAAAAAGTCCAAACATCGAACAGTTGATCGCCAACCAGTTGATCTCAAGCTATCGTCGTACAATCTTGGAGATGAATTAGAGAGGAAGTCCAAGCATCGATCTGTTGAACGTCAACTTCATGATCATGATCCATTTGTTTACCTTGGTGCAGATGAGTCAGAAATTAAGTCCAGGCATCGAACAGCAGAAAGCGTCACAGCGGATACAATTGCTCCGTCTCGAAAGGATGTTGGAGATCGAGAAAAAAAATCAAAACACCGATCTCAAGATCGAACAACTTTTATGCCAAACCCTGAACCACCAAAAGATGTCGAGAGGCAGTCTGATACTCCTGTTTTTTCAACCAATAAGGTTTCGCTGGCCTCTGCTACTGAGTTCCCTAGGGTTCCTCTCGAAGCAGTAAATAAGTTGAAAAGACCTGCATCTCCTGCTCCTGTTTCACTGCCAATTGCAACATTGCCAGCTGTGCTTGCGCCTTCTCTTTCATCTGACGTAGACTTTGTTGGGCAGCCACCACTGAAACGAATCAAAATTGTGACATCAGCTGGTGATATCAACCAATTCGAAATCAAGGCATGTTGGATATCACTTCTGTTTTTATTAATCTCTTGTTCTATGCTTTTTGGTTCAATAAGATACAGATGAGATATTCAAAAATTTTAGTTTCTGGCAGTAACTAGAATTTAAGATTGGTAAGTTTGTAATCCATTACTACTTTGGAGGCAAATTGCTCTGGTAGTCATGACCATTGTGTGTTGCATTAGATGTAAAAGGTTCACTTATTGGCTGACACAAACGTAACTTCTTTTTAACTCTAACTCATTTTGCATTCAAAAATGGCACATGAGATTTATTCAGTGACAGGAAGCATTAGCATTACAGGTGTTAGCTTAATTTGATGTTTCAGTTACATAAATTTAGTGTACAATTTTCAGTGTCTGTAAGTGCCACATGTGACTGTAAACCAAAGATGGGCACAAATTGCTAATCGATTAGAATTAGCCACTGAAATTTGCTAATCGATTAGAGTTAGCAAAGTCTTGTAGATAATCGATTAGAATTAGCAGCCAATCAATTAGCAATTAGAATTAGATTTTGATAATTCATACATGTATTTATTTCATGAATTTTTCAAATTTTGATTAAAGCACAGCAAGTTACTATAGTAAGCTACTGTAGTCTATTATAGTACTTAAAGCAGCACAACTGCTATGTCAGAACAGTCCACAAACCAGCAAGCAGCAACACACCACATGGGTCAATACAGTTTATGTATATTATACATACATACAAACATACATACATAGAAAAATACATACAAACATATGTATGTACTTATGTATGTACATACATACATAAATACATACATACACATATTTCGGCCTGCTTACATGTGTGTATACCGAATGTAACAGTTGTGCAGCCATTTCGGGAAGCATAGAGAACTAGCAAAGAAATAAGAACTTGTACTGGTTCCCTTTTGTTTATAACTATGAACAGATAATTGAAACAGTCTTCAAAGTCATTGTTAATAAACTCATTCTTAATGAACTCATTCTTAACATAATTTCCAAAAATTTAATTGATCAGCTAATAATTTAATCAATAGTTTATCGACTAGAATCTAGTTACCCATCTCTGCTGTAAACTTGATTTCATTTTGTACTTTGCAGCCTATGAAAGATGAGGACCACAAGCATAAAAAGAAAGACAAGAAAGCTAAGAAGAGCAAGGTTCATGACCGAAGTCATAGTCACAAAGTTCGTGAACGAAGTCGTGATCATAGGGATCGTGAGAAAAGTCATGATCATAAAGATCGTGAGAAAAGTTGTGACCGCAAGGACAGGGACAAACTCAGTAAAGAAGACAGGAGCAAGAAAGACATACTTGTTGATGATCAAGATCCTCTGGATTTCAGTCTGATGTCAAATAAGAACTTAATCGATTGGGATCGGAAAGGGAAGCATCGAACAGATGGACAATCTCATGATCGAGATGTGTTATTAGGGAGGACTACTGATGATTCAGAAAAGAAATCAAAACATCGCTCTGATCGTCAACCTTTAGAAATCAGTGCATTCACTTCCAAGACTGTAGAGGAGTTGGAAAAGAAGTCTAGGTCTGATCGTGAATACAAAGAAGATTCTGATAAGCAGAAAGGTCGGGAACCAAAACGAAAGGACCGCAGCGAGTCTAGAAAGGATGAGAAGCAGAAGGAGCGCTCGGACAAGTCACTCGAAAGAACTGAACATAAAAAGGATAAATCACACAAGAAAGAAGAAAAGCAGATTAAAGAAGAAATAATGGTAGGCTTTTCTGTTTTAAAACAGCAGAATTCCAACTAAGTATTAGTCATGTGCTAAATTTCATATGAAGTAATTTATTCAGCACATAAAACTGAAAATCATCCAACCATTCTCTTTTCGGTCTACCTGTGTTTCCTGTGCTGTCCGTCATTCCAAATGCAGCTTGTTAGAGCATTCTCTAACATTCTTTCTTATCCATTCTGCAAATGTGTCTAAGGAAATGGTTTGCTTTTGTTTCTTTTAGTCGACGCCAACTACTTCAGTTCCAGCTGTGCCAAAGCTTACCCTAAAATTTAGCAAAATGTCATCTGGTACCCCGTCACTGGTGAAACCCTCTGAACCAGAGCATCTTCCTGAACCAGAGCAGTTGCCAGAACAAGAAGTTCGGTTCAGCTCTCCAATTAAACCGATCAAACTGTAAGTAATCACATGTGATTGTAATTTGTATTCATTTCAAAGTTACTCTGTCTCTAGTACGAAATCTAAGATCTCATTTGGGATTGAACGGAAAATTTCATAGTGCTTGTTATGGTGTGTTATTGAAAGACTAGTGTCTCTAATTTGTCCAACCTTTTAGAGCCTCCGTGCAAAGACAGAAATTTGTTTAGAGATTTCAGCTGCACTTGTGCTTCTGCCTGTAGACAGCTAAGTTATGAGTGCATTGACCATACACTGTAAGTTGGAAGAGCCCTGGTGAGGGAGTTGGCTGGCCACCCATTTTCATATACCAATATTAAAAGAAATTGAGTAACACTTTATTTATACCTATTGCTGCCTGATAAAGAATTGCTCTTCTTCGTAGTGTGTCAAAGATTGTGAACCTGTAATTTTGTGTGTCATTTTGGCCTAGTCTGTACTAATCAACAAACGAAGATGATGGTTAAGTACTAGTATTTTGTGGTTACAAAAATTAAGAGTTCTCTAAAACGTTTATAAATATAATGCTCAAGAGATGCTCGTAATTGAAGATTTACTTCTGACTAAAACACAAGTGCTGTAAGTATTTTTGGGTTTTTTGAATAAATTGCTAGTCTATGAATATTCATATTGATATTTTCAGGCGATTTAAGGGTGGTCTAGCTGGTCTTGCTACTGCTGTGGAGTTGGCACCGCCTTTCACTTTTCCTACTGAAAAGACTGAAACTCAGCCTAAGCCACGCTCTCCTTTCGAAGTGCCTACATTTTCTCCGTCACCAGAAAGTATTTGTATACCTTCTCCACACAGTTCATCCGGTTGGTGTTCAGATGAAATGGAGAAACTTCCAGCTACGAGAGGAAGGGCAACAGTGCGTACCCCAACACCTCCATCGCTATCCATTCCTGCCCCAATTATGTCTAAACCTCGCCTTCCATCAAGGACTTCGTTGTCACCTTCACCAAACCGATCACTGTCACCCCCTACACTTTTCAAATCTCAAGATGCTCCAATATTCTCTGTTCCATCAAGAAAATCGGTTAATACACCATCGTCAGCGTCAATCAATACAAAATCAGACCTGAAGAATCTTCCAACACAAAAGGTAGACGCTACGTCTAAAGTGTCTCCTCATGTCAAGACGCCTCCAAGCTCAAAATTACCTTCATCGTCAAAGCCTGCCAGATCCTCTTCGAAGTCAGTCACACACACGAAAGGCATGCCTCCGTCAACAGTCATGCCACCAGCTACGCCGGTCCAGTCTTTGCTGCCACTCGTTTCCAACAAGTCAGTCGGTGGCAGTAGCAAAACGAAGAAACGTGTAACTACAGAAACCGTCAACACAGTTGTAGTTAGTAACTTTCTTTTTGGATTCTCTGAGAAAATTACTGCATTTTGTGTTGAATATTCCTTTGCTACTGCCCTGCCACATTCATATTTACATCCAGGGTTCAAACCTCATTGGTTTGTTGTTCAACCCATAAAAAGCAGATTGCAGTTGGATTGATTTTGTCTTCCTTGATGTGAGAATATCCTTTAAGCATAGAAGTTTTAATTTAATCTAATTTTAAACTGCATTGTGTTAGTATCTTGGTACAAACTACTAAGCAGCTTATGCAATTAATTTTTTTGTATTCACATGCCTTGTTAATTCAGATTGAAAAATTGTATGTAAATTAAACCTAGGCCCATTTATAGCCGTAAATTGGGAGAAGTTGTCTTTGTCTTTGTGGATAGAAACAGTGAACTTCAATTTATCTGCCAGCCCACTGTTCGATAAGGACCAAAAATGCATTCAAAATAAGTGTTACTTCAACTTAAACAGGTTTGATAAAACAGAGCTATGTTTGTTTGTGTTTTCATTGTTTGTGACCTGGCCATTTACTGTTAATCGGTATAACCAGAAGTTTGAATACCAAAGTTTTGCTGTATCTTTGTTTTTAGAAACCAGATGGGACAACTGTATGGTTTTGTCCAGACTGTAGAGAAGAAGCTGATGAATGGTCAATTGGATGTGACAAGTGTGATGATTGGTATCACTGGTGAGTGCCAAAATTCAGTTGCCATACCAACTAATATCAAGTGCAGGTGGGGTTTAGGATGGTTAAAAATGATGCCAACTAAAAGGTGCATGGATACTGCATGTGCAGTAAATACACAGAGATTGATCATCTTGGTGCAATCTCAACACAAGTATTTTCAGATCAATTATAACTTGAAATCATTGCTTCTGCTTGGTTTTTCAATTAAATTTTTGGGTGTATGCTGTGACAAAATTTAAATACTATTTCATTGATTGTTTATTATCCGGCCTAGAAACCTTACAGTAAAATAATTGTCTTTGTGCTTGAGCCTGAAATCTCAGCATTTGGATCATGCCTAAAAAATTATCATTCATATGGAGTTTTATTAAGTCTTCTACCCTCAGCAGAATGCATTCCGAGAGGGAGCGTCTCCATCACTAGTTCAGACTATCTCTCCTATGGGAGCGAATTTTCCATATTCGTTTTGCTCGTGCCCATGCTCATGTCTGCTAAATTCTTCCAACAATAAATTGCATTCTGGTTTTGAGTAGTAACCTTCAGATGTTGTCCAGTTCTTTATTTTGGTCATATATTTTTGCATTGCAGGAGCTGTGTTGGAATTGTCGTAGCACCACCAGAAGAGGAAAAGTGGTTCTGTCGCCGGTGTGTGGGCCAGTCCCAAGATTCTTTGAAAACACCTCAGAGTGCAAGAGGTCGTGGAAAAAAGACGAAAAAATAACTCGTTATCAAAGAATTAACTGTTTCCAGATTTTATTCTGATACAAAATGCTTTAGGAGCATCTTTGAATACAAAACACATGTTCAAAGATATCAATGGAGAAACATCAGCAGAAGTCGACTGTTGAACAGAAATCGCATAATGAGCTGTTTCCAAAATTGAATTCTCGTTCAAGTTGGTCTCTGTTTAAATTAAGGACAGTGGCTATGCAGTCAGCTGTTTAATTGTGTATACTGTATGCTAGTGATGTGGTTGCAACTGACAATCAGCTAATATAAAATAGGGAGTGACTGCCAACGGCATCTGTTGTATAATTTGGTTCTTTGGTTGCTGGACATGTGTGTAGGACTGATTGCTGATATAGATATCGTACGTTATCTTGTTATTGTATGAGTATTATAAATTAATTTTTAACCATTTATCTCAAGACCAAAAAATTACAATCATATCCAGACTTCTATTCCTTACTAAAAAAATTGTCAAGTCGGTCTACTCGCTTTTTTAATGAAAACGTGAGTCTTTTATTTTATTCAAGCAAAACAACTCTAAATGCAGACTGCAGAGATTTCCGAATTCACATTCACAAAAGTCCTTCATGCAAAATGTTATTCCAAATGCCTGTTGAGTCTTGATCTTGGTCTTTCAAGACCAAGACTTTGATCTCGAGGACAACAAGACTGGAACATAGTGAATGTGTTTCTACTTTACAGTAGTGAATGATAACACTTTAATGACAAAAGTGCAGTGCAGCTTGTCGTTAAAGTGTCACTTGTCATGTGAGTAATTGTTCCAGGCACTGAAACAATGGGTACAAATTAATGATTTCCATTCTTTGACTTTTGCTATTAAAGTACATGTGAATCTGTGCATCTGCATCCACTGTATTCATGTGAGTGCCGAGATTGAGCAACCAACCATCCAGCATTCGGGCAATCGTTTAATAATGATTTGCATGGTTCAACAAGGTTTTCAACTTGATAATGCACTAGCAACTGTTTTAGCGGCATTGCTTACAACTCGGAAGATGGGTCAGTTGCTAAGTCTATTTTATAGTCCTGTCTGTCTGATTGTTGTTCAATATTCTGACTTAGTGGTGTTTAAAACTGTTGTTGAACTTGCCAGTCTTGGTGGTAGAGACCCTAAGGCAGATATGTATAGTGTTAGTAACTTAAGTTTCCTACCTGTGGTGTATAATGGGTCGTCTAACCAATTGCCTACTATGCCTACGATCGCAATGGAAAATGTGTACATTTGCATTTATCACTTGTGAGAGAAGCAAAGATTTGACGCAGGGGCGTAGCCATACAAGGTGCGTATGCACCCCCTGTCAGATTCTGTTTTAGGGCCCTATTCTTTCATTCTCCCTAGCACACAAATTTTAAATGTGGCCAATTTTTCCATCTGATGACATATTTAGCCTATGGTGTTCAAAAGTGCCACCACAAGGACGTGTAGGTGTCGACCTGTCTGCACTCTGAACTATAGCCGGTGTTTGATGGATGCTTCATGATACATGATGTACAGGACCACAGATGTATGTAAGTGTCGTGTCTAGGCGAGGACCCCGGGAATAGAAGGCGACCTCTATATCCCGGATCCTCGGTCTAGTCACCCTGGTCAGTCTAGGTCACCCTGGTCGACGTATTTGACCCTGGTCGACCCACGTACAGTACATAGACACGATTGGTGCTATATATAGATACCGTGATACGTTGATTCACATGCACACTAATATGCAGCCAGATTCTCCCTGTCAGGTGTTCAACAACTGCATACACTTTAACGGTAAATCACTCGGTTCCAGCGATAAGAAATGCCTGAAATAATATCTGCTTTGTTCGTCTGTCTTTGGCTCTCTCATGCTTGCTCTCTCTGTCTGTCTTTCTCTCTCGTTTCCTGTCTCTGTCGCAGTCTGTCTCTCTCGATGTGTCTCTACAAGCCTTGTGGCCTGTACATACCTCTCTGTCTACACACGACTGTGGTCTTCATGTTACTCGGCCTGCTGTGATAGTGGTCTTTCATGTTCAGAATACAGTTACTATTTTCATTCATTTACTTTAAAAAAGGACTTTTAATTAAATCTGTAAGTTTCAGTGCTTCAGTGATGAAGCGTTATTATAGAGAACTGATACCCCTGTATATTGAACTTCTTTACCAAAAAAGCAAACCAGTAACGAATGTGATGGTGGAAATGGGACTAAGAGATTTGCACTGCAGAAAATTCTATTGGCCATGTTATTAACAAAGACGATTTAATAGCTGTGTGTGAACCTGTGTCACTTAACAGAGTCTCAGTTGCTCAGTCAGAGGATAGAGAGGCAAGCACAGTAACAGACGTTGGTCATCAGAATGATTTGTACTAGCCATTGAAGCAAAGTTAACTGATGCCCAGTGGTGGCGCCAGCTATACAATTTCAGCAGTCCTGTCACGGTCATGCGAGTTATAAGCAGGTCGAAGAAATTCATGTTTTAGTTTGACGCATCAAGCAGCATAACTTCAACATAAGTAGCATAAGTTAGATAATTATATAAAACGAAGAAATTTATTATTGAACGCTTATAGCCCAATTGACTAGTTACTTTACTAATCTTTGAAGTACTGTCAAGAGTAGAATAGGCAGGTCATAAGGCAGGTCAAGAGTAAAATAGGCAGGTCAAATGACCTGCACCGACCCATAGTAGCGCCGCCACTGCTGATGCCGACAAATTCGGAACTAAAAATCGACGGCTAAAGTTCTCTTGAACCAGAGAAACTAAGACTCAGTTAACTGATAGTAGGCCTAATCATTAAGGAACTTCTAAATTTAGAAATAATAGTAGTTGTTGCTTTGCTTTTCCACGTAGTACATAGGCCTAAGTAATCTGCTTCACGATTACTAATTTTCTTTCTCCGAAAATCCGCTAAAAACCTACCTAAGGGGAGGGGAAAGGTGGGAAGGGAGGGAGAACCGATGCACCCAGAGACAAAAGCAAAAGTCGGCGCCTATGGACTACACAATAAATATGCAAGTCACCACATACATGGACTCGAATCGCGAATAATGGTTGCCATGGACGACGAGAAATAAAAGGGATCGGATACGGTACAGCCCTACCGAGGCGGTACCGGCCCGCTATTCCGGGGGTCCGCTATTCCGGGGCCCACTATTCCGGGGGTCCGCTATTCCGGGGGTCCGCTATTCCGGGGATTCGGCGGAATATACACACATACAACATACAACATATATACATACATATAACCACACATATACGTACAAACAACATATATACATACATATAACCACACATATACGTACAAACATACATATATATATTATATATGTATATATTATGTACGCGTGTACGCATGTAATACATACGTACACGCGTACATACATAAACACGTATATATATGTTTATGTATATACATACATAAACACGTACATACATGCTCACATAATACATACATACATACATACATAAACAGGTACTTACATACATACGTACATACATACATGTATGAACATACAAACATGCATACATACATTATGTACATACATACATACATACCCACGTACATAGATACATGTATGTACTTACATACATACATACATACATACATACATACATACATACGTACGTACATACATACACATACACATAACCACACACATATAAATACACACATACAAATATACATACATGCATACACACACGTACATACAAACATACATACCCACATATATACGTACATACATACATAGTATGTATATAGGTGTGTATGTTTGTATGTATGTGTGTACGTGTGTATGTAAGTACCTGTTTATGTATGTATGTATGCATAATGTGTGCATGTATGCACGTGTCTATGTATGTATATATGTATATATTATGTACGTGTGTACGTATGTATTACATAAGATACACACGTGTGTAATACATACGTGCACACGTATATAATATATCCATATATACATACATAAACACGTGCATACATGCACACACTATACATACATACATACATAAACAGGTACTTACATACACACTTACATACATACATACTACATACATATTACATACGTACCCACGTACATAATAAATACATAGTATGTATATGTACGTATATATGTGGGTATGTATGTTTGTATGTATGTACGTGTTTTTGCATGTATGTATATTTGTATGTGTGTATTTATATGTGTGTGGTTATGTGTATGTGTATGTATGTACGTACGTATGTATGTATATATGTAAGTAAATACATGTATCTATTTACGTGGGTATGTATGTATGTACATATTGTATGTATATAGGTGTCTATGTATGTATGTATGTATATATGTACGTGTGTATGTAGGTACCTGTTTATTTATGTATGTATGTATGTATGTACGTATTATGTGTGCATGTATGTACGTGTTTATGTATGTGTATATGTATATATTATGTACGTATGTATTAAATACGTACACACGCACATAATATATACATATATACTTGTACATACATAAATGTATGATGTACATATATACATACATACATACGTGCAAACACACGTACATACATACATACATGCATACATGTATGTACATACATACGTGTATGTAAATACATACATGTATGTAGATATATACATACATACATGCATACATGCATGTATGTATGCATATATACACACGTACGTACGTACGTACATACATACATACATATATACACATACATACATAAACACGTACATACATGCATGCATACATACATGCATGCGTGTATGTATGTATATATGTACGTATGTACGAATGTATGTTGTATGTACGTATATATTATGTATTTACGTATGTGTGTTTGTATGTATTTACATACATGTATGTATGTACATACATGTATTTTTGTACGTGTGCATGTATGTATGCATGTATGTACAATTGTACATACATCTATGTATGTATGTATGTACGTGTATATGCATGTATCTATGTACATGTATGTATGTATGTATGTATGTATGTATGTACGTACATGTGTATGTATGTATGTATGTATGTATGTACATATATGTATGTATGCATGTATGTATATACATACATGTATGTATGTATGTATGTACGTGTGTACACTGTGTATGCATGTATGTATGTATGTATGTATGTACGTGTGTATGTATGTATGTATGTATGTATGTATGTACATGCATCTATGTATGCATGTATGTATGTGCATACATGCATGTATGTATGTATGTACGTGTGTGCACGTATGTATATACATACATGTATGTATGTATGTATGTATGTACGTACGTGTGTATGTATGTATGTAGGTATGTACGTGCATGTATGTACATACATGTATCTATGTATATATATATATGCATGTTAGTGTGTATGTATATATGTATGTATGCATGTATCTACGTACATGTATGTATTATACATGTATGTATGTATGTATTTATGTTTTATGTATGTATGCATGTATATTCCGGCGAATCCCCGGAATAGCGGACCCCCGGAATAGCGGACCCCCGGAATAGTGGGCCCCGGAATAGCGGACCCCCGGAATAGCGGACCGGAACCACTGAGGCAGTGTATCGAGTGCTTCCATGGGCCTCGTTCTGAAACCCGAAAACCCTGGCTTACATTATTACAGGGCCACGGACAGAAATTCCGGGCCCATAGGCAGAGCAGTCACGGGCCCCTAAACTATCATTAGGCTTTATGAGAAAAGTTGATTGCGGGCCCGGCCCGGGCCCCTAAAAATCGCCGGAAAATCGCCGGGCCCGTGGGCATTTGCCCTCCTTGCCCCTCCCTCTCGGCGGGCCTGTTTACATATGAGTGGAAACACGGGTTTGACCGCAGTTCAGACCGCTAGAAGGACATATTCAGGTCACTGTGTGTTGCTATTGTAACGTACGTATGAGCGTTTGCATCCTGCTGATTGAAATTACTTACTTAATTACTTAGGCCTTAGCACAACGCTGGGTACGTAATTGTTTATCTTTCGTTTATGGTATTTGTTGATGACGTCATAGGTCTATGACGCTTTACTAATAACGAACGCTATTCCTTGTTGCGTCGCATATTCGTAAACTGGATATTAGTTTGTTTTAACTTGGCGATTGCAATTAAATCAATGTCTGTAAAGTAACTACTAATCTAGAAGGCGTTGTGTGACAATATAGGAATACTTCGTTGGCGATTCTGTAGGCCAAACGGCTCAGTGTAAATCATGTAGGCCTAAATCAAAGCTGAAAATTTCCGGCTGTTGATACGAAGTATGCATGCGCATCTCAGTCCAAGATCAGGTAAGCCTCCTGAAACTCGAGAACGTTGATTATCTTTGTCATTCGGACGAGGCCAAGATCCTAACACAAGCATGCAGGGGCGTCTATACCATAGAAACCTTGGAGCAAATGCTCCATCTAAGAAATGGGGGAGATCTGTCAGTGTGTGTGCCACCATTTTGGGGGGAAGTGGGAGGGGAAGAAGAGGGGGAATGGGAAGTTGCTCTAATGACTTACAGGGGGGGGGATAGACGCCCCTGCAAGCATGAACAGGCTACGGCAACGGAGCATCAGCTACTGAGGCAAGTCCTGGCTCCTGCAGTGTCCCAGTGAGTAACGATGAATGACTACTCACTAGGCCTAACACCGAAGAATGATGACCCGTTCGGAGCCACCTCTCTCAGGGTCGCAACTTTCGTCGAAAACGTCACGTACCAATTTTTACAGCGTAATACGCTACTTTAAATTATACTCATTATTACTAGGCCTACTACTACTACTACTACTACTACTACTACTACTACTACTACTACTACTACTACTACTACTACTACTACTACTATTATTATTATTATTATTATTATTATTATTATTATTATTATTATTATTATTATTATGAGCTGCACAAACGACAGTCGAACATTTCGGATTCGGGCACAAACGGAATCCTGGGAGGGTTCCCGCAAGGACTGAATTTCTATAATCCAGACGCGTTAAGATGACCGAGTGCATGAGGGTCACTGCAGCGCTGACCGACAGATGCGTCGTCTGACCCGTATCCGACGCAGCTGCTAGCTGCTAGCAGCTATTAGATTAGATATGGGACGATTTATGTAGCTGTATTTTGTTCTGCCACTTGGTTGCAAAACGTATGGTTAATTTCTAATCGGGATTCACGATATTTTGTAACTGAAGACCCAAAATCCGTCTTTGCTGTGTTGTACTGTCAAAAGGCAATATGTTTATTTATCGCAGAATGAACCTCTTCCTTCGTAGGATAACAATTCGAGACAGAAGCGATCAAGACGATCCAGTTGACCGACTCTCGTGGAAGCAGCTGGGTTAGTTTGAGTTTTTTTAAGGTTTGCGACGTATCCGATAGCCTGATTTCTGATGAAATAGTCAGGCCGTTTGGAAGATGCTGAGTACGGCTGATGGTCATACAGGCACATGGTTACCAGCCCACAAATAAATTGGGCAACGCATATTATGTAACGGCGAATCCAACGCTGTGTGTTATGCAGTTTGATCTACTGTAGTGTCTGCTGCCTATTCGAGGTTATAGAGGCCAAAGCTAGATCCGTACAATTGAATACCTGTGAAAAGTCCCGAAATTGCAAAACAGTACAAAAGTGTACTAGAGTCCAAATAAATAAATTTAATAAAATTGTAGAACAGAATAACTGACATTGTAGCAATAAAGGCCTACGCCAAAACCCGTTACAATATTTCAATCCCTTCACCAGATATTACAATGAAAACACCCCATGGGGTCCGCCTCGACCCCATCTTGGGCATTCGTGTACCAAAGACTTCCTTGGGCACTCGAACGTTAAGGCGCTGCAGGCATACAACATCATCATGTCGATAAATTGCACAGGCCAGAGAACTCCGGCAGTTTTGGAAACCTTCCGTCCTGGCAGCAATGTTTCTACCGACACCTCCGATGCCGTCAACCGATGGAAGAATGAAGATCTTCACTCGAAGAATCGCAATTCCAGACAGGAGCGCCCAAGGCTAACCAAGTGACCGACTCTCATGAAAAAAGATAAGTTTCTTTTAAGTTTCTTTTAATAAATTTTCCGACGATTTCAGTAGGTGTGTCTGATGAATTTCTCGGACACTCGTACGATGTTAGGTATTTCAATCTAGATGAAGTTACCGTGCCAGATTGCTTATGATGATGATGATGATGATGATGATGATGATGATGATGATGATGATGATGATGATGATGATGATGATGATGATGATGATGATGATGATGATGATGATGATGATGATGATGATGATGATGATGATGATGATGATGATGATGATGATGATGATGATGATGATGATGATGATGATGATGATGATGATGATGATGATGATGATGACGATGAATACGACGATTTCTACAGCGCCGTAACACGACACATGCCGTTACAAGGGCACTTTGACAGGTTCAACACGGCTCAGGATAAGCCAGCTTGAAGTAGTGCGTCTTGACCCCCATACAGCCCATTGTCCTGGGCATGACGTTAAACTGCATCCGGTTACGTGTTATCCTTAAACCTAGACCCGCGGGCAGCAGCACGATTTTTATCGACCCCTGGCGCAGGAAGAGCTGACGACGCAGCCCAAGCGTTTACGCAAAAATACACAACCGTACAATCCTCGATAGGCAAATAACAACACTTCAGCGTTGGGTTTCTTACGGTTAAAAAAATTTCAGTAGAAACCGGGTCATTTCCCTGAAAATTACGCAAAGATCCTCAAAGGATCAACTATTTTTTTCTGACAGTTTCTATACAGTCTTTAACGAGCAACTAAGTAATACTAGAATGCTGTTTGAAGATATTATCATCCAACGCCAGCGACCCACGGCGTCTCTGGTCGACTTTCAACGACCTGCTCGGCCGTTATCGATCTGCGCAATCGCCTTGTGGTCTTTTTTTACTGCATCCGACTTCTCGAACTACTTCGCTGCTAAAGCCCAATCGGTTCGCAATGACACCGCTGGTTCTCCTACGCCTGACTTTCCTCCTACCGATCATCGGCTCTCAGTTCTTCACGAGGTCTCCAGTCTCGAGCTGCGCAGCATCATCTTGGCTTCTGCAGCGAAATCCTACGAACTTGACCCCTTCCTCCTTTCCTTCTCCAGGATTACATCGATGTCCTTCTCCCCTTCCTTACCATCCTCTGCAACTCCTCGATCCGTGACGGTACTCTTCCAGCTTCGCAGAAAAGGTCGATCGTCACTCCTATCCTTAAGCAAGCCGGTCTCGTCTCTTCGGACCCTGCACACTTCAGGCCTATTGCGAACGTCTCATTTATTTCTAAAATCATTGAGAAATTAGTTGCTCAGCAATTATTGACTTACCTCGATGCTAATAACTTACTTACTGTCTATTAATCTGACTTCCGCAAAGGTCACTCTACGGAAACTCTTCTAATTCGCCTTCTCTCTGATTTTATGGCGCCATAGATCGCTCCCAAGTCTCCCTTCTTGCACTCTTCGATGTCAGCGCTGCCTTTGACTCGGTCGACCACGCCATGCTCCTCAAACGCTTGTCTATATCCTTCGGTCTTTCTGAAAAGCCCATTGAGTGGCAAGCATCCTACCTTTCTGACCGGTCCTCATTGGTTGTTTACTGTGCTACCAGGTCCCTCTGGATCCCAGTCCGTTTTGGCCTTTCTCAGGGATCAGTCTTGGGCCACCTCCTCTATATTGTCTTCACCTCTGATCTCAGTCGTCTTCTTGCGACCTGCTCTTTGTCCAACCATTTATATGCTGACGACATACAGGCTTACACTAACTGCTTTCCCTCTGACGCCGCTGCTGCAGTCCGCCTCATGTGCCATTCCACTGACTCTTTGACTACCTGGATGCCTTCCAACCGCCTTTGCTTGAATCCCTCTAAGACTCAATACATGTGGCTGGGCACCCCTTGGCAGCTTGGTAAGATTGATTATGCTGGCCTTACGTCTGAGTGCCCCAATATCGTCTTTTCTTCCTCCGTCAGAGATCTTGGCGTCATCTTGGATTCAGAACTCACCTCTCTCCGCATATCTTGCAGGTGAGCCGCGCTTGCTACTTTCAGCTACGACAGCTTCGCGTTGTTTCCCGCTCGCTTTCCCCCAATCTGCTGCTACTGTCGCTCGTGCTTTCATTACCTGTTGGCTTGACTACTGCCGCTTCCTCTATATTGTGCTTCCTCTCACTCGACTGAACTGCCTCGAACGCGTACTGCGTTCCGCTGCGCGCTTGGTTGGGCGCATTCCTAACTTTGGCCATGTCTCTGAATACATGCGAGACGTCCTCCACTGGTAACCACTCTCGCAACGCATTGTCTACCGCGTTGTCTCCATTGTCTGGAAATGTCAGCTTGGCTGTGCTCCCTTCTATCTGCGTGAGCTCTGATCTCGTGCCTCTGTTCCACCTGGTCACCGCTCTCTTCGCTCTACCGCCCGTGGTGACCTCTCTTGTCCTTTCGCACGCACCGCTATTATGCAGCAGCGCGCTTTCTCCGTGGTTGGACCCACAATTTGGAATGGGCTTCCTCCTGTGCTGCGGTCTCTTCCTCGAAACTCATCCACCGCTTTCTTCTCTGCTCTAAGTAGCAGATCGGGTAAAAGAGAGCGGGAAGCAGCGCGAAGCTGTCGCAGTTGAAAGTAGCAAGCGCGGCTCAGCTGCGAGATATGCGGAGAGAGGGCGAGTTCTGAATCCAAGATGACGCCAAGATCTCTGACGGAGGTAGAAAAGACAATATGCAGGAACTCAGAGTTAAGACTAGCGTGATCAATCTTAGCGAGCTGCCTAGGGGTGCCTGGCCACATGTATTGAGTCTTAGAGGGATTCAGGCGAAGGCGGTTGGAAGGCATCCAGGTAGTCAGAGAGTCATTGGAATGGCACATGAGGCGGACTGCAGCAGCGGCGTCAGAGGTAAAGCAGTGGGTGTAAGCCTGTATTTCGTCAGCATTTAACTGGCTAGACAAAGAGCAGGTGGCAAGGAAACGACTGAGATCAGAGGTGAAGATAATATAGAGAAGGGGGCCTAAGACGGATCCCTGAGGAAGGCGAAAACGGACTGGGGTTCAGAGGGACATGGTTGAACAGTAAACAACTAATGAGGAGCGGTCAGAAAGGTAGGAAGCTTGCCACTCAAGGGGCTTTTCAGATAGACCGAAGGATACAGACAAGCGATTGAGGAGGATGGCATTGTCGACCGAGTGAAAGGCAGAGCTGACATCGAAGAGTGCAAGAAGGGAGACTTGGGAGAGAACAATGGCGTCATAGAAATCAAAGAGAAGGCGAAGGAGAAGGGTTTCCGTAGAGTGACCTTTACGGAAGCCAGAATAATAGACAGGAAGTAAGTTATTAGCACCAAGGTAAGCCAATAATTGCTGACCGACTAATTTCTCAATGATTTTAGAAATGAATGAGACATTAGCAATGGGCCTAAAGTGTGCAGAGTCCGAAGAATCGAGACCGGCTTGCTTGAGGATAGGAGTGACGATCGACCTCTTCTGCGAAGCTGGAAGAGTACCGTCTCGGACGAGGAGTTGCATAGTAGGGTCAGAAAAGGGAGAAGGACATCGATGTAATCCTGGAGCAGGAAGGGAGGAAGGGGTCGAGCTCGCAGGATTTCGCTGCAGAAGCCAAGACGATGCTGCATAACTCGAGACTGGATATCTCGTGAAGAACTGAGAGCCCATGGTCGGTAGGAGGAAAGTCAGACGTAGGAGAACCAGCGGTGTCATTGCAAATCGATTCGGGGACTTTTAGCGACGAAGTAGTTCGAGAAGTCGGATGCAGTAAAGGAGGGATCACAAGGCGATGGCGCTGATCGATGACAGCCGAGCACGGTCATTCACAACGTGGCTGTATTTTAAAGCCATCTAAAAATTTTCGAACATTTTTACGCCTTTGAAATCGGGATTTCCGAAGCGTCAACTTTGTCATTTCGACAACAGTAGAAAGGCTTAGTCCAAGCCGTACTGTACTTCAATAATGTTTTTCCTATATTATCTAAGTCAAAGTTGTAGGAATGCCGTTCAAACATCACAAATTTGTCATATATGAAGGGTAAGTGTCGAACTCTGTAACCAGTGTTTGTTGAGCTAGCATTTCGACATTTTCAGTGAAATGACCCAGTTGGAGTCACCAAGTAAAATGGATGGGTGACACAGGCCAGGGCGTGGATGGGACCCTGCCACGATAATGTAATGTAATATGCAGAATTAGTGTAAGGTCATCAAGTATATGGGGAGGGGGATAGAGTAGTGGTAACACTCATGGCCCGGAGAGCATAAGGTATGCGGATCGACTCCCGTAACCCCCTCTAGGGCGGCGCCTTGCATGGCTGCCAAACCGAGTGCTTAATTAAGATATTGATTGTACTTTTATGTTTGAATGTAATCTTACTGCGTCTGTCGGTTTGAAATAATAAAGAATATTATTATTATTATTATTATTATTATTATTATTATATTATTATTATTATTATTATTATTATTATTATTATTATTATTATTATTATTATTAAAACGGTCTGCTATAGTATACTGTTCGCATGCGCATAGATGCATTTAAGATATCCGTCAGCTGATCTACCTGCATTAGACTCTGTAGCTCATTGGCGGGCTGGCTGACACTTCCTCGCTAAATTCTTATATCTTATTAAAGACTGCTCGTTAACTGTTCAGGCTCCTGCGCAAACGCTTGTATTTTTGTCGACGACGAATGCATGCATTGCCTACGGATACTTTGTGTATTCATAAACTCATCCCCAAAGTTCAAAGTGTTGCCATGGCGGTGGTTGCCCTCGACTCATAAAAGCTCGCCAAAACAATATGCGGAATTCTTAAAGAAATCATAATAGTTACTTGAAAAGTCGTGATATTTTCAGAAGGCATATAGGAAGACAAACGAAGTAAGTAAAAAGACAAACAAGAAGTCAAATAGGAAGACACGGGAGAAGACAGAGGGCAAGATACAGAAGAAGGCAAAGAATAAAGCAAAGAAACAGGATAAGAGAAAGACGGACTAGAAGGCAAAGAAGAAAGTATGGTAAAGAGGCAAACGAGAAAGGTAAGTAAACAGGCAAGGAGAAAGGAAAAAAGAGAGCAAAGATGAAGACAAGAAAGAAGAATAGAGAGAATACAAAGAGAAAGATAAAGACGAAAGCAAAGGTAAAGAGAAAGGCCAAGAGATTGAAGAGAACGACAGAGAAGAAGGCAAAGAAGAATGGTACCGGTAAGTAAAAAGACAAAGAAGAAGGCAAAGGAGAAGACAAGACAGAAGACAAGACAGAAGACAGAGAGCAACATACAGGAGACGGCAAAGAAGAAGGCAAAGAAGAAAGGTAAGTAAACAGGCAAAGAAGAAGGCAAAGAAGAAGGCAAAGGAGAAGACAAGAGACAAGACAAGACAGAAGACAGAGAGCAAGATACAGAAGAAAGCAAAGAAGAAGGCAAAGAAGAAAAGTAAGCAAACAGGAAAAGAAGAAGGCAACGGAGAAGACAAGAGAGAAGACAGGAGAAGACAGAGAGCAATACACCGAAGAAGGCAAAGAAGAAAGGCGAAGAGAAAGACAGACAAGTAGACAAAGAAAAAAGGTAAGTATGCAGGAATGGAAGAAGGCAAGGAAGAAGACAGCGCAGGATACAGAAGAACGCAAAACAGAAGGTGAAGAAGACAGGTAAGTAAACAGAAAAAAGAAGAAGGCAAAGGAAAAGACAAGAGAGAAGGCAGAGAAAAAGATACAGAAGAAAGCAAAGAAGGCAAAGAGAAAGGCAAGGAAAAAGACAGACAAGAAGGAAAATGAGAACGGTAAGTAAACAGGCAAAGAAGAAGGCAAAAAAGGCCAGGAAGAAGACGAGAAGACAGATAGCAAGATAGAGAAGAAGGCAAAGAAGAAGGCAAAGAAGATAAGTAAAAGACAACGAAAGAGGTAAGGGAGAAGACAAGAGAGAACACAAGAGGAAGATACAGAAGAAGGCGAAGAAGAAGGAAAGGAAGAAAGGTAAGTAATCAAGCAAAGAAGAAGCCAAAGAAGAAGACAAAAGAGAAGACTGGATATAAGACAAGAGAAGACAGAGAGCAAGCTGCCGACGAATGGAAAGAAGTAGATAAAGAAGAAAGGTAAGTAAGCAGGCAAAGAAAAAGCAAAGAAGTAGGAAAAGAAGAAAACAAGAGAGAAGACAAGAGCAAGATACAGCTGCCGAAGAAGGCAAAGAAGAAGGCGAAAAAGAAAGTTAAGTAATCAGGCAAAGAAGAAGGCAAAGAAGAAGACAAGAAGAAGACAGAGAGCAAGTTGCCAAAGAAGGCAAAGAGGAAGGCAAAGAAGAAAGGTAAGTAAACAGGCAAAGAAGAAGGCAAAAAAGAAGACAAAGGAGAAGACAAGACATCTGCAGAAGACAGAGAGCAAGTTGCCGAAGAAGGCAAAGAAGAAGCCAAGGAAGAAAAGGTAAGTAAACAGGCAAAGAAGAAGGCAAAGAATGAGACAAAGGAGAAAGGTAAGTTAACAGGCAAAGAAGAAGGCAAAGAAGACAAAAGAGAAGACAAGAGAAGACGGAAAGCAAGATGCAGAGAAAGGCAAAGAACAAAGCAATGAACAAAGGTAAGTAAACAGGGGAAAAGGAAAGCAAAGAAAAAGGTAAAGAAGAAAGGTAAGTGAACATGAAATGAAGAAGGGAAAGAAGAAGGCAAGGAAGAAACCAAGAGAGGAGACAGAGCAAGATACAGAAGACAGCAAAGAACAAGGCATAAAGTGAAACGCCAGGAGAAAGACAGAGAAGAAGGCAAAGAAGAAAGGTAAGTAAACAGGCAAAGAAGAAGGCAAAGAAGAAGAGAAGAGAGAAGACAGTGAGCAAGTTGCCGAAGAAGGCAACGAAGAAGGCAAAGAAGAGAGGTAAGTAAACAGGCAAGAAGAAGGCAAAGAAGAAGGCAAAGAAGAAGAGAGAAGATAGAGAGCAAGTTGCCGAAGAAGGCAACGAAGAAGGCAAAGAAGAAAGGGAGGTAAACAGGCAAAGAAGAAGGCAAAGAGGAAGACAAAGGAGAAGACAGAGAGCAAGCTGTCGAAGAAGGCAAAGGAGAAGGCAAAGGAGAAAGGTAAGTAAATAGGGAAAGAAGAAGGCAAAGAAGAAGATAAAGGAGAAAGGTAATTAACAAGCAAAGAAGAAGGCAAAGAAGAAGGCAAAAGAGAAGACAGAGAGCAAGCTGCCGAAGAAGATAGAGAAGAAGGCAAAGAAGAAAGGTAGGTAAACAGGCAAAGAAGAAGGCGAAGAAGAAAGCAAAGAAGAAGACAAAAGAGAAGACAAAGAGCAAGCTGCCAAAGAAGGCAGAGAAGAAGGCAAAGAAGAAAGGTAGGTAAACAGGCAAAGAAGAAGGCAAAGAAGAAGACAAGAGCGAAGACAGAGAGCAAGCTGCCGAAGAAGGCAAAGAAGAAGGCAAAGGAGAAAGATAAGTAAATAGGCAAAGAAGAAGGCAAAGAAGAAGACAAAAGAGAAGACAGAGAGCAAGCTGCCGAAGAAGGTAAAGAAGAAGGCAAAGAAGAAAGGTTAGTAAACAGGCAAAGAAGAAGGCAAAGAAGAAGACAAAAGAGAAGACAGAGAGCAAGCTGCCGAAGAAGGTAAAGAAGAAGGCAAAGAAGAAAGGTTAGTAAACAGGCAAAGAAGAAGGCAAAGAAGAAGGCAAAGAAGAAGGCAAAAGAGAAGACAGAGAGCAAGCTGCCGAAGAAGGCAAACAAGAAGGCAAAGAAGAAAGGTAAGTAAACAGGGAAAGAAGAAGGCAAAGAAGCAGGCAAAGAAGAAGACAAGAGCGAAGACAGAGAGCAAACTGCCGAAGAAGGCAAAGAAGAAGGCAAAGAAGAAAGGTAAGTAAACAGGCAAAGAAGAAGGCAAAGAAGAAGACAAAAGAGAAGAGAGAGTACAAGCTCCCGAAGAAGGCAAAGAAGAAGGCAAAGAAGAAAGGTTAGTAAACAGGCAAAGAAGAAGGCAAGGAAGAAGACAAAAGAGAAGACAGAGGGCAAGTTGCCGAAAAAGTCAAAGAAAAAGGCCAAGAAGAAAGGTAAGTAAACAGGCAAAGAAGAAGGCAAAAAAGAAGGGAAAGAAGAAAGGTTAGTAAACAGGCAAAGAAGAAGGCAAGGAAGAAGACAAAAGAGAAGACAGAGAGCAAGTTGCCGAAGAAGTCAAAGAAAAAGGCCAAGAAGAAAGGTAGGTAAACAGGCAAAGAAGAAGGCAAAGAAGAAGACAAAGAAGAAGACAAGAGAGAAGACAGAGAGCAAGCTGCCGAAGAAGGCAAAGAAGAAAGGTAAGTAAACAGGCAAAGAAGAAGGCAAAGAAGAAGACAAAGGAGAAGACAAATAGATAATAGATTTGTTGGTACTTTCAACATTCACTAAAGTTGTAACAAAATGAATGTTTAAACATAATGAAACATAGGGGCCTACTGAAAAGCGAATATTAATCAACATAAACTTTTGAACAATTATTCAATATAACATCAGCCTTGAAAAGCACAAATATGTCAACATATAAATGATAATTAATTGGTACACCATAGTGACCATACAGTATGATACAGACAGATATGGTACCGTATGAATTATTTATTATTAATCAACACAAACGTTTACGAACTTTCTTTGCAGAGAACCGATTTATAAGTGGGCTTGAAGTCAATGGTGTGCAGGATGTCATTTTCTATGCATATGAGTGAAAGCCAGTTCAAACGCTGCTGCCCCATTGTCTGCGGAGCTGATTCTTTACAAGTTTCAATTTTGAAAATGAACGTTTCCCTGTACACTTGGTCACCATCTTGCACATGAACACTCTGAGTGGAATTTCAACATTGAGGAACACAGATTTCAAGTTGTCCGAAATTATTTTTCTGTACAACGCAGGGAGAGTCTCGCAATTTTCATCAAGAACCATGTAGTGCTTGAGATGAGTGCGTTCATTTAGAAGGTCACCACAATCAAGTTCACATTAGCCAGATCTTCACACTTTTTGTTCAGCTCAGCAGAACCAATTGTTTCAAATATTACACTCAATAAAGCTCAAATTAACGCTATATGCACTGGCGTAAATTTGTCCAAAACACTGGTGTACAGTTCATCTCAATTATTGGGGGCACGTGCCCCGGCTCCCCCTCCCCAGAGTCTACGCCTATGTATTGCATTGTAATTATTAAAGCAGACGATTGTCATTTGCTTCCACAGACGATATAAATAATAGAGCAATACCATAGAGCAGTAATTAAGCGAGTTATTCCTAAAAACCGTTTGCCATCCCTGCATCAATAGCTAAGAAGTCTCACTTCTGTTGCGCGTGGATGTCATGTGTGCACGCAAACATAAATTTTGTGTGGTCTTTTGGGGCCCCAAGAAGCGTGGGGCTCCTGGCGACTGCCCACGTTGCCATGCGTTAAGACGGCACTGATCCTGTGTCCATCATCATTTTCAGCTGTAGAATATTTCTAGACGCTGATATCGACTTTGACTCTATATTTAACGACTCCTTTGTAATTATGACGATCTGCATATAACCTTAAAAAGTCAACTGCATGTAGGCCCGACGGGGGTTTGAACCCCGGATCTTCTGTTTACGAGACAGACGCCTTACCACTTGGCCACCGAGCCACACGGCTTCGAATCCAAATTCATCAATTTTTTACAAACCGATGCCCACGTCTAGCTCTACACACGATAACAGCTGCATGTAGCCTATGCGGTGCTTTCTGTAAGTTCTGATAGACAGGTGCTGTGACTGGCTGGCATTCTAACGTCAGGGGCGGGTCCAGGATTTGAACACTTAGAGTTCGAGGCAAAATGAGAAAAACAATTACAAACTTGAGAAGTCCGCAGTTTACGAGGCGTATCCATAAATTATAGGCCTACTGTAGTACTAATTACGTTGTTTCCATGTAGGCCTAGGCCTAAATTTAGACCTCCCCTCTGGTCTTCTGGCAACCAGATTTTGTTGTTCCCATGCATAGTATCTTTGGACAATCCTCTGAATTGACGCAGCGTTCGTGAATAAGCTTTGCCCTGGGCGTAGCTTTTGAGTTGCGCTTTACAAGTATCTGAGCTTACGATTACAATGTAGACGTAAATGATAAATCTAATTGTCTCGGCGCCACCCAAAGATGCATCAGGTCGACGAACTAGGGCTACAGCTTAGGACCCTACCAGTGGCAATGCTATATCAAATCAAGTCCGCAACAGCCCAGATTAATTAATGGTGGGCAGGGTCCGATTTGTCAAAAAAGAAGCAGGGGGGTCGGAAATCTAGACAAATAACAAAAATTTATTAAGCCATAATTAATTTTTTTACTCGTTATTTTGTAAATGAGGTTAATGAACTTCCATAATATGTCAAGATTCTGCAATGACCAACAGTCAACTACGATGCAAACAAGACATCGAATAATTTTATATTCAAAATTAAAGGAGTTTTCAGTCACAGTTTTACCTGAAATATACTTATGGAAACAACAAATTGTAGGCCTACACAAAAGCGTTAGACGTGACTAAATTGCACTGAAAGATGAAAATGATACAAGTATACAACCAAAGCTATCAATTCAAACCAATGCACAAAGTACTGTCATTGGAAATACTAGCAAACCCAAGTGAACCAGTGCACCACACTAGTACAGCCACTATAAAAAAAAGCTGTGCATATTTCTTTTGTTTGTGCACAATAGTCGCCTTGCCAATTGGCTTATCTAAGGCATCATGGCGCCCAGATTTCAGCCAGGAAATAACGCAGGCGCGTAACTAGCATTACGCAATTACGCAACTGCGTAAAGATTTTAACGGTTTTTTGGTTTTTTTGGACATTGTATATTGAAGATTCCATGTATTTTCGCACTATTGCTTTCCGTTTTGCTATATTTTGTAATCTTCGTGTTTCTGCTTTGAGCGAAATAAAGTATAATAGGATATATATATATATCCTATAATACTTTATATATATATATATATATATATATATATATATATATATATATATATATATATATATATATATATATATATATATATATATATATATATATATATATATATATATATATAAGGCCTAGCAAATGATACTTCCCCACCAATTCTAAAAAACCTGATGCGTCTGTAACGTGGCTGGGTTGCTCGCTATGTATAATGTATTAGAGATGAGTAACATCATCCAGGGTTGAGAGGCCTATGGCCATCGCTCCATATGAACCCAAGACTCGGCTACCGCTTGGCAGATGACCTTGTTGTTTCGGGTCAGAAAATTCCTCGTTTCTCGCCCTTCCATAATTATTAGGTCCTGCGCTCGAGGCAGCTGCTTCTAGTCTACGTTGGCTGCTGGGACTTTATAGTTGAGCCAATTTTTAAAATCACATTATGAAATTATATAATTTGCCAAAGAAATTATGTAAAATGTTATTACTTTTAACCAAAGAGATGGTCTCCAAAATGCACCATTACAAACCTTTAAATACAAAATTTTCTTACCCTGGGGAAGGGGCACAGCCCCCTCCCCAGACCCCTCCCCTCAGTGTTACAAAGTGCGTAATTATTTTGAAGCCCTGGTTACGCCGCTGAAATAACGTATATCCTAGCATTCCAAGATGTTAGAGATGGCCCTTTAATGCTGATCATCAGCAGGTAGCTGATGGGGCCAACAGCCAGCAGGTTGCGTACTGTAGGCCTATGTTGCAAGTTCATCTGACTAAAGCCACGCTCACAAGCTGCAGACGAAGTGAGCAGAATCTTCAAAGCCTGCTCAAGTGTTGCGAGATGAGACCCCATAATGCTGGCCTTGTTTGTATGTATAGAGTAGGTCTACTCGATCACAATCTGGGAATTGTGACTTATTGTTAATTAATTTTTTTAAATAGGAAAATAAATTGGGAAGATCATTTTACTTATAAATAAAGTGTCTTCTATTCTATTAAGAGGTTCAAGTAGGCCTACAAAACAAAAGGATAAGCTTTAAGATGCTTATCCATATTTTAATAGAAATTGTTGATACAGACATAGAAAGAAATTAAAAATAGTTATAGTCGGGACCTCTAAACTAAAAACAGATAGATTGAGTCAGTTAATTAGCTCAGTTAAGCCTACAGTTGGGTCTATATTTGAATAGGCCCAATAGGACTTTGCGCACTTTTCCATTGGCAGTCATCAATAAACTGATTAAAATTCAGTTGACGTAGAATATCACTCTCTATGCTAGGTCTCTCATGTGTCATACATGCGTGAATTCTTAATTGTCTTCATCTTAGAAAATGACCATTCAGCACTACAGTTTGTTACCACGAGAACCAAGTACATTCTTAACATACTTTCCACATTTGGAAATGAACTTTCAACACCTTTGCCATGTACCGGTATTGGTACATGAACTGCTCCTGACTTATGTTGAGGCCTGCCCTACCTGTCTCGTGTTTAAACATTTTGACAAAATAAGAACACTGCATATTATGAGCTCATTGCCAAGGCTTTCATCAAGGTCATCGCCGTATATTGCTACAAGGTTTTTCTCTGAATTGTGTATTTCTTCATCACTACAAGATCAAGCCTAGATAGAAAACCAAACCTTGAGCAGAGTAGTTCGTATGATGCAAGCCTTCTTGTCAACTCGGTTGTGAATTGATCAACGATGGGCAGAAAATTGTCAATCCGAAACTTCTCTGAAGCAGAGTGCACAGCTTCTGGGGTTCCACCATAATCCAGTGGTAGGAGACGTACGTTTTGATGACGTGTTCTTGTTTGAACATATTCTGCCGTTCCACAACAGTCAGACTCGGCAGAGCGGGATAGTTGTTAAACTGGCGGTTGTCGACATCAACTGCAGCATCACCAGTGACTTTATATAGGCACAGATGAGCCTGCATTTTGACCATCACGGTGACTGCAGATGTACTAATAGCTTTTGCTTGAAGGAAAACAGGAAAACTACTTTGCAAGTACTTTCTGATTTTGAGATGTTTTTTCTTTACTTAACGCGTTTTTGAGAGCCACTAGGCCGATTAGTGGCTCTTATGCCGATTTCCAATTCGGTTCATGTCACAAAAATGACAGCATATAGCTGTGCTCTGGTATAGATGTGCACTCTAGTCTAGGTCAATCGAGGTCAAAAGCGCCAGCCAACGCTGGACAGAATGCCACTGTCTGCTTGACCTGTATACCCCGCAACTGGATGCTCGTGGCGTTGGAGCCGATGTGCCCAAGGCGAAGACCCCGGGCATGAACGCCCGAGGGGCTGGCTTGTGCAGGGACTGCGGTCCGTTTGTAGTCATGCCCTGCGAAATATGTCTGACACTGCCTCTGCCTACACAGTAGACGACCTCAGCTTGAGTTACAAGTAACTTAATCCGTCAACAGCTGAAGATGCCAAGCTTAAAGCGCTACTCGTGAACAATATTAGCGCGGTAACTCAAACTTAGGGTACCGATTGGATAATAAATAATTACCCAAAGGTACCAAGGCAGTACTGCTTGCGATTGGTCATAATGGAGTCGTTTGGTGTAGGACTCAGGGTAATGAATTTGAGGGGGTCAAGCCGACCCCCCCGGGGGTCGGCCAAAGGTTTGAAGCAGGGGGGTCAAAAAAAGAAGCAGAGGGGTCCAACCCCCCGGCAAATCGGACCCTGATGGTGGGTCAGTTTCCAAGCCACGTCAATCTCCGTGCAGGAGGTCAGTTCAGCTGGAGAGACAGCATGGTGCTACGGTGGAAATCAGTGGTATAGTGGTCATGGGGTGGTGTACGTAGGAGAAGAAGCATAAGCGTAATTTGTGGAGGGTACGAGGGGTACCCGTACCCCCACTTTTAAACAATGCCAATCAATATTTTATTATTGTGCCTTCCCATGCGAAAATCAAAAGTGGAGAAGAATTTGGTACCCCCCAACTTTTAGATCAAAGTTACGCCCCTGAGCGGAAGCAGTATATATAGGCCTACATTGCCTTTTTCTACCGGCACCTGTTTTCAACTATTACAAAATAATTTAGTTATTTTAATAAAAGAATAATTGCTATTTTAATTTAATGTGACGTCAGAATTTTCCCCGTTTTATCAGGCTTCGCCCTCGATTTAACCCTTCCATAATTTTCCAGTTTCAGAACCTTGTTTCTAGAAAAAACACTGAGTATATATATAGGCTACATGTGTATATAAGGATAGCTTGAAAATTTTAGTTATAAGTAGGCCTATGGCGTGAAAAGTTGTAGGAGACAGGGCAAGCATAGACCCACAGAGCAGGGGTAACCATTGCAACCTTTTCTTGCATACGGGCCACTATAATTTCTTTTTCATCAGTGAATTCCAGAAGGACCTTGGCATGTATTTAATTGTGAATCCGGAAAATTATGACCTGGTTATGAATGTTATCGAGAAGTGGCGCCGGCACGCGGACACAATAGACGCAGTAGACATCTCCTTTTTGGCTAAACAATGACATATTAATGACACTAATGAGAACCACTAAATGTTAACCTATAAGACTAAATGTGTGAAATTATTAAGGTTTGAGAATTTATGGACGGCAAAATGTAGGCTATTAGTAAAAGCACACTGCACACAATAATGACAATAGGCTATTGTTTGTAGCTCTATGGTTACACTCTACAGCCTGAGCCTGAACCTCTACTTCTATTTCTATTATGCTCCGGACGTCACGCGTCGCGGCGTCATGACGTAGTAAATAATACGAGCGTGTTTATTTGAGATTTGTACCCAACTCTGCACAATATCTTTCTTGTTTTACTTACAATACCCGTTTCCACGGCGCCGAACGCAGCCTCAGTTGCCTTAAACGTAAGAGCTGTCTACGTTCCACCATGGGTTCTGAACGTCTGAACGGTTTGACATTGCTGCACATTCATCATGACAAATCTGTTGACGACTTGACGCTGAAGCTGCGTTACAGAAATTTAATAGCAGCTAGTGGCCATCGTCGCATTGCGTTAGCATTACGCGTGATCAGCAGAGAATGATTGTTAGTGACCAAATCATTCAAATGGCATGATGAAATTTTCACATATTATGACCGCAAGATACTGCTTTGTCAGCGCTGACACTGTGTGTAAATGTTTAAGAAAGAGTTTTCGTCTATGGCTCTAGGCAGGCCAACAGTAACTGGCACGCCTATGTAATGTTCATTTATGCTTCATTATCACATGAATGATGATGACCACTGAATGACCAAAATGACTGGTAATGTTTTATGTCTTAAATATGCAGTTGCAGTGATCTTGTTTGAAAGGTGGGGGGCACCTTTGAACTGATCAGGTGAAAAAAAGAGGTGAAATTATTTCGCGCGAAATTGTATTGACCTTTTTTGGTGTTTCTTCAAAATTTGGAGGGGGGACAACTATATAGCGTGTCCCCCACTTGTTCCGTTCGACCTCCGGGATCTCCGCCCCTGTAAATATGTTTGCGACTTTGCGTCTACTTTTTTGGCGTCTGGCGGCGCCACTGTTATTGAGTGCATCGTGCTACACGCCTGTTGCAGATTTCGCCAGTAGCATCAGCTGGCAAAAATCCATACTATAGCTTCGCGCTATTGGGCTTATAAAGCAAAAGCGACAGATTATTTTCAGTTAGGATATCCTCACCGTGCGGCTCGGTGGCCAAGTGGTAAGGCGTCTGTCTCGTAAACAGAAGATCCGGGGTTCAAACCCCGTCGGGCCTGGGCAGAAAACATTTTAGGCAAGTTAAATAGTCATTCCAGAGATTTAGGCAAAAGATGCATCAGGCTAGATAGTGGGTACTGTATTAAGATTTATTCAATAAATAATAATAATAAAATCTAATATCATCACTGAAAAATCAGCAACAGCAGCAGCTAAAGCTAGTGTTAGGCAGTTATGTAAAGTCATATGCTGTTATTTATATACGTAGGCCTATACCGATATACGCAGGCTGGTATGCGACTATTAGGCCTAATTCGCGAATTAGGCCTAATAGTCGCCTACCAGCCTGCGTATTTCGGTATAGGCCTACGTCTTTGTCAATGTGCGAATACCCGCCAGAACAGAAGAAATGATGTCGGTAACAATTACATATCTACCTTGTGCGGTTAGCTTACTCTTCTACTGCCCTCTCTTAATTAGCACTCGCCATGGGACGCTTGATTTAGGGACCATATATTATCATCTATAGAGGTAGTAAAAATTCACGAAGTCACAGAAGCCATGAATTCCGTGCTTTCGGCATCTGCCGTTAATTTCCCCAAATGGCATGATTTTTTGGAGATTTTTTGGAAATTAATGCAACACGACGTTCCGACCTGATAGCCTATAGGTTTCGCAACGTAGGCCTAACAAATTACAATGAATTAAGGTACAGTAATGAATCTATACATATAGTTTCCTTATATGCAAATTTGTCCGTCGTAGGACGCTACGTCACAAACGGGATCTGTTCTATTGTGAAACCGTTTGTGACGTCAGTACTGTCGTCTTGACGACGGTCTTGACGACGGCGATCAGAGCATTTTAACCTACGATATACACTGCCGTCATAATTATGACGGGCAAATACACTAGTAATAAATTAACAATACAGCCACGCGATGACGTTGACGTCATTGACATTGTCCCTTATTCTCTTTACACTGACAATTTTTTTTTATTAATCCATTAGCTTTAGTGAAATTCAATTTAAAAAATCTAAGATGCTTGTAGGAGTTTGCTATAGGGTACCAGATGCCAATGAAGAAGATTACCAAGGATTATGCAAACTACTAGAAATGGCCAATAAGGAAACGTCCTTGATTATGGGGGACTTCAACTACCATATTGATTGGGAAAAAATGGAAGGGGAGAGAGAAAAAGATAAGATTTTCATGGATTTTGTTAATGCCAGCTTTATGCAGCAGCATGTCATGGAGCCAACGAGGGGAGACAACATTTTGGACTTAGTGCTAACATCGGATGAAAATATGGTTGAGAATGTGAGTGTGGGGGAGCATTTTAGTACTAGTGATCATCAGGTTGTGAGATGGGAATTAGTAATGGAGCAGACCCAAGAAGTAAAAGCCTATGTGACAAGACCCAACTTCTTTAAGGCAGACTATGAATTAGTTAGGAAGATGCTGAAGGAAAGGGATTTGGTAAGTGAAATAAAGGGCATGGGAGTGAATGATGCTTGGGAGAAGTTCAGAGAACGTATGAGGGAGATTATCGAAGAAAACATACCGAAGCACAAAAGAACCAATAAAAAGAGGCCTTGGATAACACGTGAGGTTCAAAGAAAGAGAAGGGCAAAGCACAAAGCATGGAAGAATTTACAGAAGTTGAAGAAGGAAACAAAGAAGGGACTGGATTTGGATCAAGAGAGTGTTGCCAGACTTGAGAAGTTAAGAAACAAGTATGTGAATAAAAGAAACAGCTGCAATAATGCAAACAAGAAAGCAATACAAAACTTTGAACAGAAGTTATCGAGGAATGTAAAGGAGGATAGTAAGAGTTTCTACAACTATGTCAGAAGTAAGCAGAAGAGGAAAGACAGAATTGGGCCATTGAAAAAAGAAGAAGGAATGGGAGAAGTTATAGTGGATGATGTGGAAGCTGCTGAAGTACTCAATAAATATTTCAGCTCAGTGTTTACTTTAGAAGAATTAGGAAATGTACCTGAGCCCAAACAAATATTTGTAGATTGTGGCGAGAAGGGATTAACACAGGTACTGTTTACTAAGGAAAATGTGGTGGAGCAACTGAAAAGACTTAAAACCGACAAGAGTCCGGGCATAGATGAACTCCATCCAAAATTTTTACATGAAGTGAGGGAGGAAATTGGAGAGGCATTAGCCCAGATCTTCAATAAATCAATGCAGACTGGAGAGGTACCACGGGAATGGAAGGATGCACTCATAGTGCCACTGTTTAAAAAGGGAAATAGAAGTGAACCAGGTAACTACAGACCAGTCAGTTTAACCAGTGTGGTGTGCAAGGTCATGGAAAGAATTATCAAGGATAACATAGTGAAACATTTGAATGAGCATGATATTATAAAGGGCAGTCAACATGGATTTACCAAAGGCCGTTCGTGTTTGACAAATCTGTTGGAGTTCTTTGACGAGGTCTATGAGAGGATTGACGAGGGAAAACCTGTAGATGTAATTTACTTAGATTTTGCCAAAGCATTTGACAAAGTACCTCATGTAAGGCTGGCCAAAAAGTTACAAGCAGGTGGGATTAGAGGGCAGGTACTAAGATGGATTCAAAGCTGGTTATCAGGTAGAAGACAAAAGGTGGGCATAGGTGATAAACATTCTGGCTGGACGACAGTGCTAAGTGGAGTGCCACAAGGATCAGTGCTTGGGCCACTGCTTTTCGTACTTTTTATTAATGACATAGACGATGGGATTTTATCTAAAATCTCTAAGTTTGCGGATGATACAAAACTATGTAGAACAGTGGATGATGAAGAAGAAGCAGAGATACTGCGGGAAGATCTAAGAAGAATGTTCAGATGGTCACAAGACTGGCAAATGCTCTTCAATTTGGAAAAGTGCTCAGTGATGCATATGGGGAGGAGAAACAACGAGTTTTCATATGAAATGGGGGGCACGGAGTTGAAAGTGAGTGATGAAGAAAGGGACTTGGGAGTGATTATGCACAAGAGTGCAAAACCTTCAAGGCAATGTGCTGAAGCAGCAAAAAAGGCTAATTCAACTTTAGGTATGATAAAAAGGACAATAGTCACCAGAGACAAAGATATAATAATAAGGTTGTACAAATCACTGGTTAGGCCACAGTTGGAATACTGCATCCAGGTATGGAATCCATACCTGAAACAGGACATGGAAAAACTGGAGAAAGTACAAAGAAGAGCTACGAAAATGATTTGGGGCTACAAGGATCTGAGCTATGAAGAAAGGTTGAAAAGGTGTGGACTAACAACATTGGAGAAAAGGAGGAGCAGAGGAGATCTGATTGAAGCTTATAAGATTATCACTGGAAAGGAAGCACTGCAGTGGGAGAGGTTCTTTGAATTAGCACCGAACAGGGCAACTCGGGGACACAGGTATAAATTATTTAAGAGGCCGAAGGGAACATTAGGGCAGAAATTCTTTAGTGCAAGAGTTGTAGACCTGTGGAATGGTTTGGACGATAGTACTGTCTCAGTGGACACTATAACAGCTTTTAAGAAGAAGCTAGGAAAATTGGGCTATTAAGAGTTCGAGGTAAATTTGCAGTGGTTCTAACACAGACTACACGTCTTCTGAACCACTTAAAACCCTTGTTATGTTATGTTGTTATGTTATGTTATTATACATAGCGACAGCGTCGTTTCTTTGTTATTTGCTTTATTGTTTGATCGGATCTTAGTAACTGAAATCGTGATTCCATGCCGTAAATTTGCCGTGATTTTCGCCCATTTTTACAAACTCCTACCCAGTGTTGTTGTCCTCGAGACAAGGCCGTAGCTAGGGGGGGTGTTTTGGTGTTTAAACACCCCCCGAAATTAAATAATATAAAAATGAAATAATGCATTTACTAACTACAAACCCCTTGGTCGGTTGATTCGGTTGCACGCCCCGAAACAGAAAACACCCCCCGAAACAAAATCCTGGCTACGGCCCTGCCTCGAGACCAAGGTCTTGGTCTCGAGTGCACTCGAGTTCGTTTTTAAAAGCCTTGGTCTTGAGACCAAAACTCTTGGTCTTGGTCTTGAGGTTCAAAGTCATTTACATCCAGTGCTTGAAAAGCTACTGTGTGTGCCAGCGACTTCAGCACCTATAGAACGTATTTTTTTCACATGGCGGGATTTTTATGAGGCCCCACAAGGCACGTCTTGGTCAGAAAATTCTGAGCGAATTGGTTTTATAAAATACAAAAGGCATTCGGTATAACCTTTTGCATGAAGAACTTTTGTAAATACGAATTCGGAATTCTCTGCAGTCTGCATTTAAAGTTAATTTGCCTGAATAAAATAAAAGACTCACGTTTGTAAAGAAAAAAGTCTTGGGCTGAATGTGATTTTGTGGGTCTTAGTCTCGGTCTTGGTCTTGAGGTTCAAAGTCTTGGTCTTGGTCTTGAGGTTCAAAGTCTTGGTCTTGGTCTCGAGGTTCAGAGTCTTGGTCTTGGTCTTGAGGTTTAAGGTCTTGACAAGACTGGACATTGTTGAAAACAAGACAGCTCCGACCGCGACTTTTGAACTTTTTTGCCGTGAATTTCTACTAAGTTACCACTAGTGTAGACGTAAATTTTGAGGTACCGTAGGGCCTAAGGCACGACGGTCGAGGTTGTAAGACAGACAGATACGGCAGTGACGTCACAAAAGGAACGATAGAGGGCGTCAGAGAGAGATAGAGCAGTGACGTCACAAACAGGAACAATAGAGTGCGACACATAGAAGCAGCAGCATAGGCGTAGACTCTGGGGGGTCAGCCGGAGCACGTGCCCCCCCCCCCCAATAATTGAGGCGCCGGGGCAATGCCCCCCAAAAATCGAGAGGAGAATTTCTTAAAATATCAAAATATCATGTTTCAATATATACAAATTTCTTCAGAAACAGAAAATCAGAGACACAGAACTTAAATAGGGCCTACTATCAGAAATTCATAATGAAAACAAAGATTTATTTTTATCTTCAATATCTTCAATATGAAACAAATTTACATGTAAACAAAACGCCCATTTCATACGCATTAACGTAAACCGGAAGCCTCTGCTGACTGTCCAGACTAGAGGTGAAAAAACTTTTTCGGTATTTGGCTTTAAACAAAACCAAAAGAAAACCACAATTTTTTGGTTTTACAAAAGAAATAAATTTCTTATTTTTGTAGAAGTTATTTTAATTACACTGATTTAATGATTTTGATTTTTAATTTTCGGAAATCGCAATTAACTGAATTAAACTGAGTTGGAGCTCTTGTTCATGCCATTTTTCATGATTTTTATGATCCGAAATCCGAAAATCTTAAAAACAACCAAAACAACCAAAACCATAAAAACGAAAAAAACGAAAAAAACAACAACAAAAAACAACTTTTCATATTGAAAAACTTGTTTTTCTGGTCCAGAACCCATGCCCCTCCAATATTTTGAACAAGTTTACGCCAGTGAGCAGCAGTACGTCACAAAGAAACGAAATATAGAAGGAGACACAGAGGGATAGAGCAGTGACGTACACAGAAAACGACACAAAGGGATAGAGCAGTTAAGTCACATACAAAAGAAGATGAAACACCACATAGAAAGATACAGCAGTGACGTCACAAACAGAAAAGATAGAGAGCGCCCATGAGAGATACAGCAGTGACTTCACATACAGGAAAGATAAAGCACGAAATAGAATGATAGAGCAGTGATGTTACAAACATTAAAAACAGAGAACGCCAATGAAAGTAGCATCTCTCTTAGTCACACTCTATCTTCCCTACTTGTGACGTCACTGCTCTATCTCTTTGTCGGCCTCTCTCTTTTCTGTTTGTGACGTCACTGTTCTTTGTGTCGCCTTCTATATTTCCTGAATGCGAAATCGCTGCTCTATCTCTGTGTCACCCTCTGTCTTTCCTATTTGTGACGAGACTGCTGTATATATATATAGATATATATATATATATATATCTTTCTCTCTCTGTGGCTTTCTATCTCTCCAGACCGCTGCATCTCTGTGTGTCGTCCGCTCTTGTTTCTGTTTCTAATGTCACTGTTCTCTCTTGCTCTCTGTCGCCCTCTATTTTTATTTTTTGTGACGTCACTTCTATATCTCTCCGTGTCCTTCTTTACCAACCCTGTTTGTAACGTGACTGCTCTATCTCTCTGCCTCGCCCACTTTCTTTCCTGTTTGTTACGTCACCGCTGTTTCTCTCGCGTCGCCCTCTATCTTTCCTGTTTGTAACGTCACTGAAGTATCTTTCTGCTCGTCGCCCTCTTTTGTTCGTGTTTGTGACGTCACTGCTCTATCTCTCTAAGTCGCTGTATATCGTAACGTTCGTGTTTGCCACGTCACTCCGGTATCTCTCTGTGTCTCCCTCTGTTGTTCCTGTTTGTTACGTCACTGCTGTTTCTCTCTGTGTCGCCCTCTATCTTTCATGTTTGTGACGTCATTGCTGTATCTCTATGATTGCCCTATATGTTTCTTGTGTGTTACGTCACTGCAGTATCTCTATGTGTCGCTCTTTATCTTTTGTGTTTGCTACGTGACTGCTGTATCTTTCTGTGTCACTCTCTATCGTTCCTGTTTGTTACGTCACTGCTCTCTCTCTCTCTCTCTCTCTCTCTCTCTCTCTCTCTCTCTCTCTCTCTCTCTCTCTCTCTCTCTCTCTCTCTCTCTCTCTCTCTCTCTCTCTCTCTCTCTCTCTCTGTCGCCCTCTATTTGTTAAGTCACTACTGTTTCTCTGTGTCGCCCTCTATCGTTCCTGTTTGTGATAAAACTGATGTGTCTCTGTGTCACCCTCTATCTTTCCTGTTTGCTACGTCACTGCTCTCTCCGTCGCCCTCTATCTTCCTGTTTGTTACGTCACTGTTGTATCTCTCTCACCCTCTATCTTTCCTGCTTGTGACGTTACTGCTGTATCTTTCTTTGTCGCCCTCTATCTTTCCTCTTTGTGACGTCACTGCTCTATCTCTGTCTCTGTCACCCTCTAGCTTTCTTTTTGTGACGTCACTACAAATCTGCGTCGCCTTCTCTCGATCCTGTTTTTGATATTACTGCTCTATCTCTCTCCGTCTTCTACTATCTTTCCTGTTTTTTGCGTCACTGCTGTAACTCTGTGTCTCGCCCTCAATATTTCTTGTTTGTGGCTTCACTACCGTATCTCCCTGTGTTGCCCTCTATCTTTCCTATACCCTCTCTCTCTCAGTCGCCCCTTTCTTTCTAGTTTGTTTTTTCACTAATGTATCTCTCTGTGTCGCCCTCTATCTTCGCGTTGTTTCAGCTTCGCGGCTGTTAAATAATTATAACGCCATCGTTTGTATTACAGGCACAATAATAATTATAGGTTTAATAATAATGATGATGATGATGATGATGATGATGATAATGATGATGATGATGATGATGATGATGATGACACTACTACTACTACTACAACTCATAATAATAGTAGTAATAATAATAATAATAATAATAATAATAATAATAATAATAATAATAATAATAATAATAATAATAATAATAATAATAATAATAATAATGATAATAATAATGATAATAATAATGATAATAATAATAATAATAATAATAGTAATAATAATAATAATAATAGATAGACAGACAGACAGACAGACAGACAGACAGACAGACAGACAGACAGACAGACAGACAGACAGACAGACAGATAGATAGACCAGTGACGCCTTTCGCTGACGATACAGCGTTTTAACGCAGTGGCTTTTGGGAGCAATTTTGCCGGCCGGGAAAATTTATTTTCCATATTAGTTAATATTCAAGTCCCTGGGGGATCCTGTATACCTCGGGGCAAAAAAAATAATAGCGACAATAATTAATTCACCATTAGGCCTAATTCAGCAACTACCCAACTTACAATCGTTTAAGTAAAAGCTACGATATTCCATGTTCGAGGGATACTATAATTAACACCCCTCACAGTTTAATCAACCGAAATACAATGAGCGTACACAGTTAGCCTATATATCCTCAAAATATGCTGTTGAGTCTTTAGTTAAGTATACTGTCACCATTACATATCTAATGGTGTTAATTAAATCGACAGCTTTTCATCAAATTATAGGCTCTATTACTACCCAGGTGGCCCTGGTAGCAGGGTCTACGACCCCTTTTGGGTCTCCTGTGTAGCCACTAGTCAGATTGTGTTAATTGATTATAGGCATTGTATGTTTTGTTTATCCTTGCAATGTTTGGTTACCGAACTAACAATACAATACAATAAATTGCTTCCGGTAGGTATTATAAGTAACTGCATGCATTGTGGTTTCACACAGGATATTGCTACCGCTAGGAATAATTACATTGTGACTTCACAGAGGATATATTGCCTTGGCAATCTCTTCTAACTTCTCAGAATAATTGCATTGCGTTTTCATAGAGGACGTGTTGCATTGTGATTTCACACAATATTATGCTCTGTAGCAACGTCTTGTAATAATTGCATTGTGATTTCATAGAGAACGTGTTGCCGCAGCAACGATTGTCTAACCTCTGGGAATAATTGCATTGTGATTTCATAGAGCATAAATATTATATTGCCTTAGCAACGTCTTGTAATAATTGCATTGTGATTTCATACAAGCTATATTTCCGTAGCAACGCCTTAAGTTATAATAACTGCATTGTGATTTTCAAAGAGGGCAACCTCTTTTAACTTCTGGGAATAATTGCATTGTGATTATGTGTTCACAGAGCATGTAATAAGTAATACTCTTGTAATAACTGCACTGTGATTTCATACAGGATATATTGTCACAGCAATTTCTTGTAATAATCGCATTGTGATTTCATACAGTGTGTATTTCCGTAGCAACATCTTGTAACATCTTGTAATAATTGCATTGTGATTTCACAGATAATATTATGTTGCCACCTCGCTTAGTAAAAAAATAACAATGAGAGTGATGATGGTGGTGATAACACTGATGTTAATGCTTGGTAATTGTTTTGAACACACTGATGATGATGCTTGGTAATTGTTTTGAATATTAAGGGCTTCCTCAGATAAAATAATAATGGACAAAAACAATGGGTATGAAAAGTGGGGGGTAACCTCCAGTCCAAAATGTGGGGGGCGGGGGCACGGGTACCCCTCGAACCCCCGTAAATTACGCTTATGCCCTCTATCTTTCCTGTTTGTTGCACCACTGCTGCATCTCTTTGTGTCGCCCTCTATGTTTTCTTTTTGTGAGGCCACTGCTGTATCTCTCTGTGTCTACCTCTATCATGCGTGTTTGTGATGTCCCTGCTCTATCTCTCTGTCGCCCTCTATCTTTCCTCTTTTTGACGTCGCTGCTGTATCACACTCTGTGTCGTCCTCTATCTTCCCTATTTGTGACGTCACTGGTTTATCTCTCTGTGTCGACCTCCATTTCTCCTGTTTCTGACGTAACAGCTGTATCTCTCTGTTTCACCCTGTATCCGTACTATATGTGACGTCACTGCTCTATCTCTGTGTGTCGCCTTCTATACTTCCTAAATGTGATATCACTGCTCTATTTCTCTGTCGCCCTCTATCTATCTTTTTTTGAGGTTACTTGTGTATCTCTCTGTGTCGCCCTCTACTTTCCTCTTTCAGACGCCTCAGCTGTATCTCTCTGCGTCGCCCTCTATCCGTACCATCGATATCTAAATATAGATATCGATGATCCGTACTGTATGTGACGTCACTGCTCTTTATCTCTCAGTCGCCCTATGTAAAACATAGATGTAATAAATCGATAATAAAATTATAAAATAAGTAAGCAAGTGTTTTCTTATCATTTATACAGTAACCTGGTAATGTAACCCTTCTCTGTCAGAGGATCACATAACGGTATTTCACGATTATGCGAGCGATGCCGAATAGAGTATCCGAATAAAGGCTGTGTAATTAAAGCTTTTCGACTGTAATTTATAACGATTATTTTCAGTAGACTGTCGATCGTATACATTAGGCTGACACAACTTTCGTTAGGCTACACGGGGTATATTGGTCATGGCATATCGAGTGACCAGTGGCGGCACTACACCAGGGCGAGCCAGGGCAAATGCCCTGGTAAAAAAGGCCTTTGCCCTGGTCGTTGCCCTGCCAGAATTTTTGCCCTCCCCAGAATTTGTTCGGGGCATAAATCCACCCTGCACTGGTTATTTGTATAACTGCCTCGGCTATGCCCTGGTTACAAAAAATGTCTGGCGCCGCCACTACGCGGGCTTACCGAATTGGCAAAATCAAAAGTTGACAGCCCTATCATACAGTGTTTAATCTAGTCCCCCTCTTCTGAGGGGGAAACAAGGATCCTGGGGGATTTCTTCCCCAAAACAGTCTATACATTATAATATTGCCGGCCTCTGGGGGAACATAAATCCTGGGGGGAATTCCCCCCCCAATGACGTCTAGATTAAACACTGCCTATCATAGAACCAATATCAGCATTAAAGGGAATAATATCTTTCGCGCTTCGTTTCTCTTTTACAGAGATCAGAGACCAATCGTTCGCTATATGGTCGACACCATGCACAGACAGAGAGACAGACACAGACAGACAGACAGATAGTATGGCGTGACTTGTGAACGAGATCGGCTTGTAGGCGTTACGATTGGGTTTTTGACAGACGGAAGGTACTTATGAACTGATGATCGCCTACTGATCATAGCGAAACCGGCAGCAACGTGACAAAAACCCTGCCTATGAACATCATATGGCACGGAAATTTTGTCTTAGTACAGCTCTAAATGCTCAATTGTAGTTATCTGCATGCCGTGAGAGCTTGAAAAACAGTCATTTTCACTCCGCCCGATGGTGATAAGATTATATGATAGACCGGAAAAAACGACTTAATGTATACGTGTAAGTGTGTAATATGCAGTGGCGTATATATATTAGAGATATCCAATGTGTGCAATGATACCTTCTTCACTGGAGACAGTAACTGTTGTTATAAGTGAATTTGAAATTTGAACAACTATGGATTCTAAAATGGACTTGTTCCCTTATACAAAATATTGTAGGTTTTGTAGGCCACTTCGTGACTTCCGATTGTGGTTAAGTTCGTTACAGTGTTAAAAATAATCTTTGTTATTGAATATGACTTCATGTGGTCAGTAGGCCTACATATATATTTGTGCGCGCGCGCGCGCGCGCGCGTGCGTGCGTGTGTGTGTGTGTGTGTGTGTGTGTGTGTGTGTGTGTGTGTGTGTGTGTGTGTGTGTGTGTGTGTGTGTGTGTGTGTGTGCGTGTGTGGTTTGTAGTGCACGTTAATGTCTGCTTTTATCAAATTAATTGATTGCATAATTATTGTTCTCCAAGGAAACCAGCAGATGACGTCAAATCTATTTCCTGTTATAAATAGGGCTTAGCTGACGTCAAAATTCATTGTAGGCCTATTGGTTGCCAAAATGCGCGCTCTTCGGCGATTTTCGTGGCGATGGGATAAGCAATGCTTACCTGGGTAGGCCTATTATGAAGCGAGTAGAATTCAGTTCTCGACGTATCTGATTTAAACCAGGAGGCATGTGGCGAAAACTGTTCAAATACTCTTCATTTGCAAGACATTGGAAACATAATTTGTTGGCCCTATCACTGTAGACCTATTATAATGCGTCCCATATATCTCAGTTGTTAGACTGCGAACGCATTCTCTGATGCCATATTGGGTGATGAACTTGATCGCCTTAAGGGAAGTTAAGGAGAACTCCATTTTTTAGTATGACATGTGGATATCAGCTGGTTGCCCACTGACCGGCGAGTTTAATGTTCAACTAAATGGAAATATAAATTAGCAATTAAGGAATAATATTATTTGGACTTTAAAAGTCGTCACAACGATGAACTGTATGAATATTTTTAAATAAATGCCCATCACAATTTTGCAAATCATGGAATTCCAAATTTTGGCGTAATCTATCAGAAGACATTTGCTCAATGACGAAATTGCTGACGTATTCGCGGACCATGTGCTTCCATAACATGAGCAGCAGTCCAGATGACCAGTAGTCCCGTTTGCTTTTGAACACACCCCTTGCGTGTTAAGGATTTGTCGGTGCATGCTATATGTCGACAGGTGACTGTTACAACTATAGGCCTACAGGCCTCGATTTTAAAATTGTCCCCGGGCAAAGCTTGTGGTCCGGATGAGCTGTGTGCTGAACATTTTATATTTGCCCATTACTGCCTAAAAACTGCACGTGACTTGTGTAGCTGTTTTAAGCCCTTTACGCCAGAGGTTTCAAACTTTTTGGACCAGGGACCCTTATTTCTTCTAGGCATAGCTCGCGGACCCAAGTATTTAAAAAGTTAAATTTATCACTTAAAATTTAATCAAAATAACAGGCAGACTATTTCCAAAATACAAGCTTAGGGGCCTACTTATGACGCTGTGGATTATTATAATATAAAATGTGACACTGAATAAATTGTTATTAATTTCCTGCAATAATTATGGAACACAGTCATTTAAAAAAAATAATAACATCGGTTTCGCCTAAAACCAGTATTGTCAGTGGGAGGGATGTGCTTGCTTTGCTTTGCGCAAACTGTCAATTCTTGGTGCTATTTTCGATAAGCACTGTTTTCATACGTTTGAAAAAGTTACCCATATACACTACTACCAACAGCAAAATTAGCCTATATAGTTAGGATATTAGAGCAAACGTGAACGAAATAGGGATATGCTTCGCAAAAACTCTGTATTGTCGTTCATTTAAAGGCTAAAATCAGGCGAATTCCACAATTTTCTACAAGTCCAGATTTAACACAATCAGGAAATAGACCACCATATTACAAATAGGCCTACAACGCGCTTACCTGGGGTGCAGAAATGATTAACAGTCGAAAAGCAGATATTATTAATTAAATTTTATTAAAACACACACGTTTTATTAGACTAGAAATGTAACGTGACATCAAAAGCGTCTAATTTGAGGCGATCGATCGATCGCTCTCTTTGGTCGCTCGCCTAGCAAAGGTCGCAGCGAGCGGTAAATCGCTCGCCTAACCGAAGGCGTCGCACCGTCGCTCGATGAGTTTGAATTAGACTCCAAGACGATAGACTGGAGCTAGACCATTATTTTATATAGGCTACCTAATTTACATTACTTTTATTTACATACTTGCGGCAGCGGTGAATGCGTGCATGGACCTGTCGAATAATAATGGATTCTGTCGTGGAAATTAGGCCTAGGCGACTTGTTCGATGTCGATGTAGTCGAGATAGAAAATCGTCTGACTGTGAACAAAATTTACTGCAAGTCCTACAGAAAGCACGCTGACAAAATTCGACTGGACTGCCGGCTGAAAGGTCGAGCCAAAAATGAGTGTTCAACGTATGCCGAAGGCTCAACCCACGTTGTGAAATCAGCCGTCACACGTACGTCATCTTACGTCAATAGTAGGTTTCTATAGTGAATGTTCATTCATTCATTTTGAGAATTTATATAGCGTCTCTACAAAAGACCTACTCAGATAACGGAACTGAATTGAGATAACCCCACTAGATGAGTACTTTATGCAGCTTTACGAATACGATACACAAAATACGCTGTAAACAAAAGCTCCCGAGGTCGACCGCGCATCGCTCGTCAAGACGGCAGTACTGACGTCACAATCGGTTTCACAAAGACAGGTAACATCTCTTCCTCTTTTACCTTTCTTAAAACTTGCTTTTTCTCTCGGGGTCCCTCGCACCGGGAGCGCTTCTGCATGAATGCCCCTCCCGCTAGAAGCGCTGTATAAATATCTGAATACAATACAATACATTATACAATACAATATTAAGCCTCCAGTCGCTACTCGGGGGTGGGGGGAAAGTGTACATAAGCAAAATAAATTTCTAATTATTTTAGAATCTCAAACCAAATATCAACCTTGGTGGTGATTTGAACCTCCGACTTCTCATTTGACAGTCCAGCATGCTAACCATTATACTATCGAGCACCCCCTTGTTCCTTTGAATAAAATAGTAAATAAATACTAAATAAATAACACATGCAGTAAGTTAATGCAATAAATAAATGCTGAATAAATGCAAAGAAATTATATTGACCAGATATGTTCATACGATCGTTAGAATGTTTTTGCCCTCTATCCTTTGGTGTCCCTCAAGGCGCCGTTCTTGGTCCACTCCCCTTCATCCTGAATATCACACCTTTAAGCCATCTCATAAAATCCTCCTCTGTTGACCACCATCTCTACGCAGCAGGGCCGGATTAACAAATGTGGTGGCCCTGTTTAGTAAAACTGTGGGCTCCAGAATCATAACAAAAGGACACATGAAACGTGTTATGTTCAACGAATCAACATTCGTCTAAATATTATATTCGTGCCTTCTTTTTTTACAATATCACTAGCTGTAACCCGTGAAAAATCACGGTATATAAAACAATTATTGCAGTGATAACAATTAAGCTTACTTCCCTGTTATATTATGACGTCATATTATAGGCCTATAGCCGTCGTCAAGACAGCCGTCGCCAAGGCGGCAGCATAGTGACGTCACAATAGTGTTTGTTACGGGACAGACAGACAGACGTACATCGGTTATTATGTTGTTTAATTAGGCCTACGTCTTATAATTAACCAGTCTGGTGTCAAAGTGTACATCTTTATGGTTTAACAATAATATTATTAGAGTGACTCGTGGTAAAAGAATAACAAATGACAATACCATAGTTATAAAATATTTAATTTTTTTTCTTTTGCATGTGTGGGGCCCCTCAAGTGTGGGGCCCCTGTTCGGCCGAACATGTTGAACATGCTTTAATCCGCCTCTGCTACGCAGACGACACCCAACTATACATATCCTTCTCCCCTAGCTCTTTTCCACCTCCATCATACAATTACTCAACTTGGTTAACCTAATCTCACAGTGGATGTCATCCAATCTCCTCTGCCTCAAGTCTTCCAAAGCAGAATTCATCATCCTAGGCAGGGGCGTAACTTTGGTGTAAAAAACTGGGTCTCCACTTTCGCTTTTCGCATGGAAATCATTTTGGACATAATTATTACCTTGCCAGTAACTGATTATGAAACGCTGATGAACTTACCTCCATATGGGCAATTCTATCATCTTTAATGTTATCTAGGCCTCGTTTTCGCTTTAGAACAAATTTATCCATTTTACCTACCAGTAAAATCGCAATACGACATGTAGAAGTCAAAAGCAACGACGTCTTAAATGCTTATGATTATGTAGCGAAGGGAGCTTTCTTGAGCTAGCCGGCTCGGATACATTTAATCAAGAACAGTTATTGATTTTGAGATTGTAAGAGGACTGAGGAGTCATATCAAGGCCTACAATATGAGTGTGTGACTTTGGGTCCATATACTAATTTGTGACTGATGAAGGATATAGAAGCATGCGCTTTGACCAATATCTCCACATCCCGATTTGACCAAGATGACAACCATAAGGCAGAGAGTGAGGGTGATGTCAGATCTTTCCAAGAACAGTGTAGCCGTGGCCTAGATCTGTGGCGCCTGCAGCCTGAGGGCCGGTCACAGCTGTCAACCTGTGTGGCTGAAAGTCTACCTGACTGCCCGTGACTCAGTTCGTCTGGCTCTCGGTTTAGGGCCTACCTGTGTATCTAATTGCTTTCGTACTTTTGTGGTACATACTCCTCACGATGTCAACATCTACTAAGCAAAGCGAAGACTGCGATATCTGGGAAGGCACAATAATAAAATACTGATTGGCATGGTTTAAAAAGTACGGTAACCCAGTTAAAAAATTATGGGTACCCCCATAAATTACACCTATGATCCTAGGCCTTCCTGATCAAATTAAGAAAATCCCAGACCCTTCTATACGCATATATCGACTAACTCATCGCCCTTACCTTCACCTCTGCCGAGTTTGCCCTCCCCCCTCAGTCAGCAATCTTGGAATTAAGTTTGATCCATACCTCTCCTTCTCTAGCCACATCACCAACCTCTCACGCTCCTGCTTCAAGCACATTCGTGACTTCCGACGCATCCGGCCCATGCTCGACCTTTAAACTGTCTCCACCATTGCCCGTAGAGTAATGGATAACACACTGACGTGAAGAGCTCAGGTACCAAGATCGAACCCCGTAGAGCCCGTAAGGTTTATTCAGCCTTCCACTCGCTAGGTGGCAGCGGTGGCTAACTGAATAGTAGGCCATGATTGGCGCCGTATGGCTGCCGCTTAAACAGTTATATTCGACTCCTGTAAAACTGTTATCGTGTGCTTCTACTGCAGTGCTGTCCAACCTTTTCGACACCGCGGGCCACCGAAACAATTATTCTTGACGCCAAGGGCCGCACCAGTAAACTCAAAAGCAATGACTAAAATTTATTGAAAATTACTAACTTATTATGGCAATAATCATGTAATAATCAGTTAATAATAGCATATATTTAGGCCTATGGTATGCGTTACCGGTATAGTAGTTCAGCGCGAAAAAGTATATAAACGTTCAAGCACGTTTTTAGTGAGATATTTGGCTTCGAACTGTGCTTGCAATTTCTTATTTTCGGTTGGTATTCAGCTTTGGCGGGCCATTTAAAATCAGTTGGCGAGACGCGGGTTGGACAGCACTGTTCTACTGTTACTGTATAGACCTACAATCCTACATGTATGTATGTAAGGCGCCCTGTGTGGTTGCCGTTTCTACTATACGTAGGCCCTATGTTCACTGTACAGCGCAGTGCGGTTGCAGGCGCTTAATTAAAGAACAGATTATTATTATTATTATTATTATTATTATTATTATTATTATTATTATTATTATTATTATTATTATTATTATTATTATTATTATTATTATTATTATTATTATTATTATTAGCTACTTCCATTGTTCATTCAAAGCTTGATTACGGTACTGCAATTTCCTCTTCCTCAACCTTGAATTCACCCAGATCAAGCGTCTTCAACTTATCCGAAACTCACTAGCCAGAGCTGTCACTAGAACGCCCAAACATCGTCAAATCACTCACGTTCTCAAATCACTCCATTGGCTAGAACTCCCAGAGCGAATCCACTTCAAAGTTAGTGATAGAACTACCCTAACCTACAACTCCCTACAATATTCGTCGTCTTGCAAAAATTTCATCATTTTCTCGTGTTGGTGTCACCCCCTCTGAGGGTGTCACCCGGTGAGGTCCGCACCCCCCGCACCTCCTCGTGACGCCACTGCAAGTACCTCCGTGATCTCTTCAGCATCCAGGCAACTCGCCCCCACCGATCATCCTCCTATCTCAGTCTTTCTCGACCCCCAATCACTACTCATCTCAAGTTCTTCAACCGAGCCATATCCAATACAGCACCACGCCTCTGGAACGATCTTCCCTCTGAGCGCTCACCGAAGTGTGGGTGAAACAAGAAGCCGAACGCCCGAAGAAGGTTCCGTTGGCGCTGAAGAAAAGGCTGTTGAAAAACTCCTAGACCCGTAGAGATGATGATGCAGTGGATGATAATGATAAGACAAGAAGAGAAGGAACGAGATGAGAAACGAAGACAAGAGAAGACAAAAAGAGAGAAAGGTAGGCGTTTTGTAGGTTGTTGACATCATGATCTTGTCTTGTAGCCGACTAATTAAGTCTTCTAATCTTACCTTTTATGAAGTTATTTCTTAGTTCTTACACTTAATTCGTAATAATTATGATTAAAAGGAGATAGCTAATTTTTTAAGCGCCGCTAAACTGATCGAGTGGCGCTATTATAGTGTTCGGTTATAGGCCTACTTACAATTACTTACGATTACCTGAACTTACGAAAGAAAGCAAAATGACGTTTAAATAGGCCTACAGGCTCACATTGCACATGTAGGCTTATGTTTGTTGTATTGGGCTGTTGGCTATTATTTTGTGGCCGTTCTTAACGATTTTACAGGCGCGTTTTGTCCTCAAGTCCCCTAACTGATCTACATTAAAATTGCAGCTCTAGTTTCCAAATGTTTCCAGTTCATAGTCCTATCTGAGTAATGTTACAATGCATCTATGGTCAAAGTAATAAAAAAAGCCTCAACTGATTTTACATGCAGCTTTTCAGCGTGACTTCGTTTCTTGGTTAGGTCTACTTAGGAGACCCTGGAGTGAAACATTCACTGCGTCCTCCTTTGTCCTCCTTCCCGTCTTTCTGTGTCCTCCTTCCCGTCTTTCTGTGTCCTCCTTTGGCTACCAATGTATCTGGCAACCCTATCCAGGAGGACTCTGTTATGGTGAAAAACTTAAAACTTACCTAGCGCTTCAAATTGCTTATCCACCATAGGTTGCCTCTCTCTCTATCTTACTGACTGATCTTCTGGATAGTTACCTGTTTACGGCTTGGCTTTGGTGTGCCATCGGTTGTAACTTGTTGCCTTGTGCATTATACACTGTTTCAACAGAAGTTACAAATTACAATTACACGAAAAAGCATAAAATGCCCACAAGTTCAAATGGGAGCATGAAAGACAGATCCAACAAGTTGCAAACACAATTATCGGTAACAAGTGTGGGGCGTGGTGGCTCAGTGGTAAGTTCGGCGCCTTGTGACCGGAGGGTTGCAGGTTCGAATCCCACTCTAACCGCTGCGTACGGACCTTGGGCAAGTCCTTCACTCGCAATTGCCCGTGGCGCTTCGGCGTGAAAATTCCGGCACAGTATCAAATGCTGTAGTCGGGAGCGCCTCTGAGTAGTAGTTGACTTCGAGAGGCGCTATAGAAATATCCGAATGAATGAATGAATGAATGAACAAGGCTGGCTCAAGACAAAAGCTCTAGATCCTCTATGTAGTTTGATGCCGCATCAACTAGTAAGCCTTGTCCCCTTGATTGTGATCCTGTGTTAGGCCATTGCTCGAAATATGCAAACAGTTTTGGAGGTTGGGAACGACTCGAAAAGCACAATTCAGGATGGAATTAACCTAATTAATTTGGACGTACAACAGGCCTGTAAGACAGTATTACAGCACTCCAGGCACATAGCATTAAACAGTCTTTTAGTTTTGGTTTACTAAAACTAATTCAAAACAAAGTTCTGTTTCAACAGTACTAGTAACTTCTATCACATACATAAGCTTCTTTAGAATTAAAAAATTAAAGTAATCAGCGGAGTACCCAACAGGAACATCATTCAGTGCGTCTGTGAGTGTGACCAGGTTTTGACATGTGCAATAGTGGTGTGGTTAGACTGTTGCCAGCTTGTCATTTATGTATTAGAAATAATACTGGCCCCAGAGTTGAGCCCTGTGGCTCAACTCTGGGGCCAAGAGCCCCAGAGTTGGGAATAGACACAATCTAAGTTCTTATCATATGTTAATATTGAAACTTTGTTGCAATTTCATAAAAGACAAATGCACATTGCCGTTCACACAATGGCAAACCCATCACGTATAATTTCAGAACCTTAGACATCCAGCTGTAAAGCCACATCCAATCCTCCAAAAGCTGCACCTACAACCTGCATTAGGTTGACACAAATGGTAAAGCTGTGACACAAATCTATAGGCTTATAATAAGCACAAAATTTCTTGCAATATATCTTTCATGTTAGCATTGTTTTTTTTTATTTTACCAAGAATAAAATAGTAACACCAGTAATAGGTAATCATAACACTATTGATGTTATGTTTCAGAAATTTGGGGCCAGTGGGATCTTGGGGATCGACAACCACTTTCAGATTTAGCAGTGTAAAAGGCTGTAACTCAACCATAAAAAAATTAATTTACAACTGTGAACTGAGTTTTGTGTACAGTCTTGCAGTGCGAGATATTGGCGTATATATTTAGTGCGCTTACTTTAGTTTCACGTGTATATGTATATATGATAGATGTATAACGTTTAGTCTTAGTGACACGCGCGGCCGGCCAATCTCGGCTGCGGCGCGCTATATGTATATTATTAGAGTTCGCTTAGGCGCACAGAGGACAGGTGTGTCAAGAGGCGCGAAGAATTATGCTGACTAGAGAAGTTTGAATTCGAGTGTGTTCGCTGTAGTAGTGTGGCTGACTAGTTGAGTTGTAATCGAATTGAGTTCTGTCTGTTTGTTTCTTATTAAACTGAAAAGATATTAAACTGTGTTGCTGATTAATTCAGGTTATACTTATACGTAGAATTAGTGTTCAAAAGGTGAACGTTAAATAGGCGTTAAGTACGAAGAGAACAAGGATTTAATCAGAAGGATTGTCAACGGAAGGTTTGGGTTGACATTATTGGTGGCAGCGGCGGGATAGCTACGGTGTGGATAAAAACTCACGGTGGAATAAATACTCACGGTGGATATAAACTCACGGTGGATTAAAATTCACGTTATCACCTCCTTCGGCGGATAGAAGAATCTACGACGGTGATAAAAGAATTTACAACGGTGTTAGAAGAATCTACGACGGTGTTAGAAGAATTTACGCGTTGTTGCTGTGTGACGTGTCTACGATATCAACGACGGTGGAACACTAAGACATATAATGTCATATATACATATAATGTCAACCCAATCCTTCCGTTGACAATCCTTCTGATTAAATCCTTGTTCTCTTCGTACTTAACGCCTATTTAACGTTCACCTTTTGAACACTAATTCTACGTATAAGTATAACCTGAATTAATCAGCAACACAGTTTAATATCTTTTCTGTTTAATAAGAAACAAACAGACAGAACTCAATTCGATTACAACTCAACTAGTCAGCCACACTACTACAGCGAACACACTCGAATTTTAAACTTCTCTAGTCAGCATAATTCTTCGCGCCTCTTGACACACCTGTCTTCTGTGCGCCTAAGCGAACTCTAATAATATACATATAGCGCGCCGCTGCCAAGATCGGCCGGCCGCGCGTGTCACTAAGACAGTACGACTAAACGTGATGCATCTATCATATATACATATACACATGAAACTAAAGTAAGCGCACTAAATATATACGCTAAATATCTCGCACTGCAAAACTGTACACAAAACTCAGTTCACATTACCTCCTTCCTTTTTCTGGAATTGAGCAAATTAAATTTCAAAATTTGCGAAATTACCAAAATACATGAAACATATATATATCTAACTAATCAATAAACAGTCTTACGATTACTTATAACCTTGACAAACAATCAGCAATAATATTCAATCTGCCCTTCTTGTACTTCACCTCAACATCAAAAGTTTGTAAGGCTAACGCCCAACGCACAAGTTTAGCAGACTTAGACATTGACTCAGTCAAATATGTAAGAGGATTGTGATCAGTAAAAATGAAAATTTTTGATCCAATTATAATTTCTTTTAACTTGTTTAGAGCCCAAACAATAGCATAGGCTTCCTTTTCCACAGTAGCCCATCTCTTCTGGGTATCAGTTAATTTTTGACTGATAAATGACACAGGGCGTTCTATTCCCTTGTCGTCCATCTGTGTTAAAACAGCACCGACTGCAAAGTCACTACTATCGCAGTACAAATTGAATGGTTTTCCCACTTCAAAAACATATAACACTACTTTGGATCGCACTTCGACAGTCCAAAATAGAAATCACATTAGACTTTCCAACTTTGTTCAAAACGTCTCTGACAATCGGCATAGGATATTTACAATCCACTGTGAATGAGTTAATGTATCTGTAGTCACAGGCAAGTCTTAAAGATCCGTCTTTCTTTTTAACAATAACCAAAGGGCTTGCCATTCTGCTCGATGATGGTTTGATAATGTTTGTTTTTAACATTTCTTTGATCTGACGTTCCACTTCTGATCGATAAATCAAAGGAATTCGGTATGCTGCAAATTCCTTTGTGTCTTGCTCTCTTGTTATACTGATTTGTGTATTGCAACTGCTTTTCTTGAGAGTAAGATTCTGCAAACAATAATGCTTTCTCCGTATTTTCTTTGAGTTCTTTCAAATGATTTTCGTGAAAAGGAATTATCTTGTGCCATTTCCTCGGGTTGTCTATTAGGTCCATCGTCATTCTCCTGAAGGCGACCTCTTCTCTTGAGACTGGAGTGATAGGTACTCTATCCATCACCAGACTCCTTGCCTTTAGTTGACACTTCTCGCAAGACTTACAAAATTTCACAATGTCTCTTCTCATCTTTGGCCATACAAAAGATAATTTTATTCGTTCTCTTGTTTTCTCTTCTCCTAGATGTCCTCCAAATACCGATTCATGCGCCAATTCCATCACTTTAATTCGTCTCTCTTTTGGTAACACTAGTTGATATATCGTCTGGTCTAATATCTGATATTTCTTATGTAATAAACCGTTGATCACACAGAATTCAGATTCTTTCTCTTGTGCTAACTTCCACCACGGCTTCAACGATTCATCCTTTCTCTGTTGCTCTTCAAACTTCTTCGAATCGGCAATCTGCACCTCTTTGTACGCTCTTTGATTTGCTGGTAGCGGATAAGCTAAAAGAATGTTTACCGCCAGGTCCACTACAGTTTGTATTGTCGAAGGAAGGAACTGACTGTCTCCAAGCTAGTGCAGTGGCAGACCTAGCAGACATTCATGTAAACAATCGAATTGGGTTTGCGTTCCCAAATATAAACAGTTATCCTTCTCAACGTTCCGTAAACCAAAGCCAGAGTGGAAAGTGGAAAAGTAATCCAGAAACAGGGAGTCCGTTCAAAGGTAAAGAAGTCAAGGCTAGTGTCCCTGTACCCAATGAGACCAGAGAAGTGACGTTTGGTCGTCAGGGATTTAACAAATCGTCAGCGCCGTTTGCCAAGAGGGAAGGCAACACATCGTTTACGCAGTATAAAAGAAATGAAGGAAATGAACAACGAGGTATTTCACAACCATACCATACAGTTGTGAAGCGTTGTCACAACTGTGGTTCAGACAAACATTTGGTCAAATTTTGTCCAGTTCCAGTGGCAGCAGCTAGTTCTAGCAGAAATCAAGAACACACAAGGGTGAATTTGATTCAAGTGGTTAGTGATACAGATAATCAAACCGCGAGTCAAGAAAACCAAGAGATTGAAGTAAAGTCAGTAATGAAATGTGGTATTCAAAAAGAAATTCTATTGGATGCTGAAATTCAGAGAGAAGTCATAGGAAAAGATGACAGTCGAATATTGAAGAAATCGTTCTTGCAATATGTCGAGGTTGAAATTCGTGCAGTAGACGGTAAAGAGCCAGTGAAAGTCAAAGCACTGAGCGACTCGGGTGCAGAAATTCCGGTGATTAGTGAAGAATTACTGGAAGGCATGAAGGTGGAACAAATTGGAAAAGTGAACTTGCAATGTGTGGCAGGAGATGCCATTCCTGCGAAGTTAGTGAAAGTCGATGTTAGATTGTGTGGTAGTGACGTGGAAGAAGAGGGATTTCCGCGTAAAATCCAGTGTTCACTTACACCTTATGTCACCTTGATGTGTGCTAGTATTGCAAAGATGGGCAGTACAGAAAGATTCTTGTTGCATCCAGAGATAATTGCCGAATTAAAAGCCGTACCACAGATGAAAGTTAAAACGATACAAGGAGATGTGAGTGTACGAGCAAATGTAATGACGAGAGCGCAGAGTCGGAAACAGGAAATGGTAGATGTTAATGAGAAGAGTGAAACTGAAAGTTCCAGTGATGAGGAAAACGAAAGTAATGAGCAACGAAGCTTATCGCGAGATGGTGTAACATCAGAGATAAACGAGCAAGAGATGGCTGCATGCGAGAATGGCACATTAAATGAAACGGAAGAAGACAATGAATGTGATGTGGGGATAGGAGACTTGTATAGAGATGAAGAAATGGATGAAGAACAAAAGGTGCAGATTGCCGATTCGAAGAAGTTCGAAGAGCAACAGAGAAAGGATGAATCGTTGAAGCCGTGGTAGAAGTTAGCACAAGAGAAAGAATCTGAATTCTGTGTGATCAACGGTTTATTGCATAAGAAATATCAGATATTAGACCAGACGATATATCAACTAGTGTTACCAAAAGAGAGACGAATTAAAGTGATGGAATTGGCGCATGAATCGGTATTTGGAGGACATCTAGGAGAAGAGAAAACAAGAGAACGAATAAAATTATCTTTTGTATGGCCAAAGATGAGAAGAGACATTGTGAAATTTTGTAAGTCTTGCGAGAAGTGTCAACTAAAGGCAAGGAGTCTGGTGATGGATAGAGTACCTATCACTCCGGTCTCAAGAGAAGAGGTCGCCTTCAAGAGAATGACGATGGACCTCGTTAGGCCCGATCGATCCAGTATCTGCTGCAGGTCACAAGTATTGTTTATGCATTGTGGACTCGTGCACCAGATGGCCTACAATCTTTTTATTGAAATCGCTGACAGCGAAGGCTGTGTGTGAAGCGTTGATGGAACTGTTCATGAACGTTGGTGTGCCGTCCGTGATTACAAGTGACCAAGGAACGAACTTCACAGCCAGTTTGACAAGAGAATTTCTCAATTTAATGGGCTGTAGTCCAAGATTCGACACACCAGGACACCCAGAGGCTGCTGGATTAGTAGAGAGATGGAATCAGACATTTAAAAAGATGATCCATCATGTGATAATAGACAACCCGAGGAAATGGCACAAGATAATTCCTTTCACAGTGTGGGCATTACGAGAAGTGCCGAATGCAACTACTGGAGTATCACCATATATGCTTGTCTATGGGAAAATTCCGAGAGGACCATTGGCAATATTAAAAGAGAGTTGGACTAGAGAAATAAACTTACCACCTCATGTTGGAGTTAAACCAGAAAAGTATTTGAAAGAACTCAAAGAAAATATGGAGAAAGCATTATTATTTGCAGAATCCTACTCTCGAGAAAAGCAATTACAATACACGAATCAGTATAACAAGAGAGCAAAGCACAAAGAATTTGAAGCTGGTGAGAAAGTCATAGTTTTGTATCCAACGTCAACAAACAAACTTATTTCTCGATGGCATGGTCCATGTACGATCATACATCGAAGATCAAAGTACTCTTATTTAGTCGATATGGGTGAAAATGGTCGAAAAATAATTCACGCCAACAAGATCAGAAAATATGTTACTCGAGCATTAAGTTGTGGTCTAATTGTTGAAGAAGATGAAGATTTTGGTTCAGTGGTTGAATTACCAATGAGGAATGAGGTTCAAGATGACAAGAATTCACTTAACCTCGATCCTGAACAAATTAGCCATTTAACAGTAACTCAGCAAGAACAGTTGTTGAAAGTCTTGAACAAATACTGTGATAGATTTTCAGAAAAACCCGGATTATGTACATTGGTTGAACATGAAATTGAACTAAAACCAGGATTTCGTGAAAAGGAATTTGCAGCATATCGAATTCCTTTGATTTATCGAGCAGAAGTGGAACGTCAGATCAAAGAAATGTTAAAAACAAACATTATTAAACCATCATCGAGCAGAATGGCAAGCCCTTTGGTTATTGTTAAAAAGAAAGACGGATCTTTGAGACTTGCCTGTGACTACAGATACATTAACTCATTCACAGTGGATTGTAAATATCCGATGCCGATTGTCAGAGACGTTTTGAACAAAGTTGGAAAGTCTAATGTGATTTCTATTTTGGACTGTCGAAGTGCTTATTGGACTTGTCCTGTAAAACAATCTGATCAATGGAAGACAGCTTTTGTAACACATAATGGACTGTATGAATTTACTCGTGTTCCTTTTGGAATGATAAATTCTGGCCGAACTTTTGTTAAGGCGATAAATTTAGTTTTACAGCCTATAAGTGACTTTGCAGAACCGTATGTTGATGACATTGCTGTGCATTCTGACAGTTGGAAAGTTCACTTGCAGCATCTAGATGCATTTTTGATGCAAATGAGATTGCATAACGTTACTTTGAATTTGAAAAAATGCATATTTGGTAAGAGTGAAGTAAGGTTTATCGGTCATGTGGTTGGGTCTGGTAAGATAAAGATGAATCCAGACAGAATTGAAAGTTTGACTAATTTGAAGATCCCAGAAACTAAGAAGCAAGTTAAGCAACTGCTTGGATTTTTTAATTATTACAGACAGTTTATTAAGGACTTTGCACAGATTGCGAAACCTTTATCTGATTTAACTAGTAAACGTGTTTCTGATAAGATTGATTGGACTGTTGAACATCAGCAAGCATTTGATTTACTTAAAGAGGCTGTGCGATCAAAGTAGTGTTATATGTTTTTGAAGTGGGAAAACCATTTAATTTGTACTGCGATAGTAGTGACTTTGCAGTCGGTGCTGTTTTAACACAGATGGACGACAAGGGAATAGAACGCCCTGTGTCATTTATCAGTCAGAAATTAACTGATACCCAGAAGAGATGGGCTACTGTGGAAAAGGAAGCCTATGCTATTGTTTGGGCTCTAAACAAGTTAAAAGAAATTATAATTGGATCAAAAATTTTCATTTTTACTGATCACAATCCTCTTACATATTTGACTGAGTCAATGTCTAAGTCTGCTAAACTTGTGCGTTGGGCGTTAGCCTTACAAACTTTTGATGTTGAGGTGAAGTACAAGAAGGGCAGATTGAATGTTATTGCTGATTGTTTGTCAAGGTTATAAGTAATCGTAAGACTGTTTATTAATTAGTTAGATATATATATGTTTCATGTATTTTGGTAATTTCGCAAATTTTGAAATTTAATTTGCTCAATTCCAGAAAAAGGAAGGAGGTAATGTGAACTGAGTTTTGTGTACAGTCTTGCAGTGCGAGATATTGGCGTATATATTTAGTGCGCTTACTTTAGTTTCACGTGTATATGTATATATGATAGATGTATAACGTTTAGTCTTAGTGACACGCGCGGCCGGCCAATCTCGGCTGCGGCGCGCTATTTGTATATTATTAGAGTTCGCTTAGGCGCACAGAGGACAGGTGTGTCAAGAGGCGCGAAGAATTATGCTGACTAGAGAAGTTTGAATTCGAGTGTGTTCGCTGTAGTAGTGTGGCTGACTAGTTGAGTTGTAATCGAATTGAGTTCTGTCTGTTTGTTTCTTATTAAACTGAAAAGATATTAAACTGTGTTGCTGATTAATTCAGGTTATACTTATACGTAGAATTAGTGTTCAAAAGGTGAACGTTAAATAGGCGTTAAGTACGAAGAGAACAAGGATTTAATCAGAAGGATTGTCAACGGAAGGTTTGGGTTGACAACAACGTTTGACCAGTGGCGACGCCGCCTATATCTTTGGTGCGGCTTTTGCGTACCGCTTTTTAAGGTGGCAAGGCAACAACTTACTTTTGCCGTACCACTTTTTGTCTGTTAAAAGCTTTGACTCTCTAATTTGCCATACTGCTTTTCAAATCGTGGCGCAAATGTTGGTCAGCTTGTTAACGTCCCATTTTCTTACCCAGTAACTGGTACTTTGCAAGTCCTCAGCATATTTCACAATATATGTTAGGTTTTTCATTATTTTTATGCACTTTTCATCATTAATATCTTTCCCAGACTTAGAGTGAGCCATATTTTTATGTTACCAATTGGCCTATAATTTTTGTGGGCTCCCAACTTTCCCTATAGAACTGCTTTTTAAATGTTGTCTATAATTTGGGTCCTTGGGACCAATAGCTCAGTCAGAGGACAATGGCTCAACTGGGAGACATGGCTGCCAGTGAGTGAGTAACACTGAAGTGGAACTAGCAGGGAAGGATTAAAGTATGGTAGTAGCAGTAGTATTAATATTTTTATTCTTCATCAAACAAAATGAAGACATAATGTGCAACCATCTGCAAAGACTAGCCATTCCAGAACAATGCTCCCCTAATATTTGCAATCCCAAGAAATCACATGTACCTTGGGGAAAAAATAATATACTGTGACATGATAATAATAAAAATAAGTAATGTGACATAATAATAATAGTAATACAATGGTGGGGCCATTCTGTTTTTTGACTCAAACCCTGTAATAACCATTCTGCGTCATTGCCAAGTTTTAAAAATTATTTATCTGAGCTTCTCATATTAAGTAATAAGCATGTACAAGAGTTACAGTGCTTTAATCAGTGCTTGGCCTTAGGGGCGTGCGAACCGTGCGGTAGCATGGGGCCCGCAACTTTGGGGGGGGGGAGCGAAAATGTCACAGAAAATTAACATGAACAATTAAGACACTCTAATAATTATGGTTTCGATTAAATCTTCTCTTTTGTCAATAAAATAAAAGTCAACTTCTTCTATATCCCAGAATTTTCATGTAGCCTATCATGGGCGCCCAGAGGGGGTAAGGGGGCATTTGCCTCCATAGATTTTAAAATATTTTACAAAAATAAATTATTTTGAATTATATGATTATTCCAACAGTCGCAACACGATCGATTTTCAATGCTAAAATATAATTATTTAGGTAAGTCAACTATTCCATGAAAAAATGTCATTTTGTTCCCCCTGCAAAAATTTCCCCCCTAGAAAATTTTGCTCCCCTAGAAATTCCCTCCCCAGAAAAATTCCTGCGGACGCCCATGTAGCCACTAGTTAACTTTGACTTGTTGTACTTCTTAACAATCTACTAAAAAAAATGATTAGCAATTAAACACAAGTTGACTTGTGTCATAGGGGGCCCGTATAGTATACTCTGTACGGGGCCCGAACTATCCTAAGGCCGAAACTGCTTTAATCTTCTGGATTTGGGACCGAGATATCATAGATTTCTAACAGTCTCGACTGGATTAGTCTGGACCACTATTTGCCAATACCACAAAACCAAATAGTTCAACTTCAGAATTTGAAAAATAACAGAATGAGTAATTTGCATTTAGTAACAATTTACAATTTTTTCACTAATGCGCTTACTTCGAATATCATAATTATATAAAAACACAACATGATGGCAAGTAAAAGTCTGGCACCAGAATACAAAATCGAAATTGTGTTCCATGGAAATAGTTAAGGCTGTTAAGATTATTATTTCAGTAGGTATGACTCCTGGTCTGATTTTCATCATAGTCCTACCAAGATACTCTGCTTCTTGCAGTAAGTTTAGTGACTTTACTCTGTTATATTACATTATAATATAATAAATAGTATGCAGCAATAGTCTGCTCAGAAACTGGTTCGATTATCAGTCACATAAATCACAAGTATATATATCCTCTGTCTTGAGGTCAAAGAATTTTTTGACTGAAGCTCAAACTTAACAACAGGCACATATCAACAACACAACTGCTACTCACAGACCAAGCAACACCTTTTTATTAGCTGCTATTAATATTACTTACCTGTGGTAAAACTGCATCAGTAAGAAATATTGGGCTGGGGCAGAAAGAAGTGTTCGGAAATATATTTCTCATGATAGTGGCAGATTTATGGCTCTGGAAACATGGAGGGACTGGAACACCATCTGGTTTTATTATTAATATTGTTATTTAAATTGCCATATTATTTCGGATCATAGGGTGGCTTAAAAAAAGTGCCTCAGCACATGATAAAAGCATTGGCTCTTGTTCCATCTCATGGGGCTGATAACATGATCGAAAAGCAGATGGCATTTCCTCCTTGGACAGCCAGTGAAATTATTATTACAGGAATTATTATTACTTACTACTACTACTACCACTACTACTACTATCACTTCTACTACACCATTATGGTCAACAAATATATAACTCATCCAATGGTCGTTGCATATGACTGAATGCAGAGGTCTTTTTTGTCAAAGTAACAAAGTATGCATGTGATATGTCTTGACATGTGTTATAAGCTGAACAATTCATCACATATCGTGCAACACAGATATCTTGCGACAGCAGTTTGTGGTACATCTTGTACAGCATTCGGAGATGAGCAGAGAAGAGAATCAGAGAATCAGTCCAAGGCAGAATCAGTAAAAAGCCAAAAATGTAGAGACATAAGGAGCAAGAATCTCCCTCCAAGAGCATAGGAGGGAGATTGGCAGATATCACGTGGTTAGAATCCAGATGAAAGGCAGACACTCGTGTGGGACCAATGTTGTTAGACATACACTGTTGGATAAATCAGCTTGTGACAAACAGCTTGACTTCCCGAATCTAAAAGTTAAAATTGTTTTGCAGTCAGAACTGGCCCACACAAGTTCCTTTCACTGCCAACGATGTGTCTGCAACTATTCTACCAGAAAACCTCCAGGTTCTAGCGGCACTCAGCATCCATTATATTTACATGTAAGATGTTTAAAAAGGCAAGGAGTGCAGCAGTAGGTAAATTACTATACCGGTAACTGTTAATTGATTATGTGTCCCTCTCAACAGGAGATTACTCAGAGGTTAAAGTCTTCAAGCACAAATGTCATCACAGAAATCCAAAAACTGGACAATTTTACCTGAAGAGTTTGGTTGGCTGTTAATATCCTGACACACACTGCAATTCTAATATTGCACACGGGGAGAAAGTCAAAGGTATTACATTGAACCGCACCAATGCAAACCTGTAATGACCATAAAAATCGCAGAAGGGGTTAGGGTTTTAAAATTATTTTCAGTCATTCTGTGGAAATTTTAAACAGAATATCAATAATTTCATTTCTAGAGAACTGAATAAATACTTCTATCGATTATCAACATCTGAACTTCCTGCCTCGCGTTGTGAGACAGGAAGTTGTTCAACTGGCCCAGACACAGTATAAAACGAGCATTAATGGTGAGATTAATAACTTAAACATTGTTATCACCAAGTTTCTTATGTTATTATCTGTTTTCATCTGTAATCACTCTAATACTGTCATCGTGACGATGGTATCATGCTGTCCGACACCCGGACAGTTGCTCGAATAAAAAGAACGCTGTTCTTTACATATCTTGGATTGTCCAGGATTGTCAATGGTGCAAACTCAATGTAGCCAAATCCTTTGTGGTTTCTGCTAGCAGATGGCCTAGCAAATGCCGCCAAAGTTGGATTAGCCTCAAGACTTTCAGTGTAATTGGCACGAACGCCATCTTGTGGCTTGTTTTGATCAAGGATACTCAGAGTGATCGTTCCATGGAACGGCCAGTCAAGGAGATCGTCGTAATCTCCTTTCATGAAGTGTATGAACAGCGCGATGTGCTTGTTACAACCTTTTTCTATTCCGTTCAGGTTGACACGGATGCATATCTTGTACCCGTATACGCTCGTGTAAAATCCACGGCTGTGAAGAGCTGTGGCTGTGCCATTCTTAGCCGCCTGCCTGTGCCTCTCCACGTTGTCAATGCGCCAGAGGAAACAGCCGTTGCATTGGCGAGCTACGATCTCTTCCCGCAGCGATTCTAGGGACGACACTTTCTCAGCCTGCTGTTGAAACCGCTGGTGCAAATGTGAGAGGCTCTGTTTCAACTCCTGAATCGTGTTGCCTTTGGCCTCATCAGAGGATGATCTCGAATCATAAGAACTGCCTGTTACCTCACTGGACAGTGGATCCGGACTTGTGTAACTACGCTCGACCTGTTCAGGAACCAGATGGGATGTGCTGGAACTCGGAACCGGAGTGCCATGAAGAGTCGTTGGGCATGACGAAGACGTCGAGGTCAATAACGATTCGAATCCAAGATCCGACGTAATCAAATCACAGAGATCGCGATTCACCGCCTTATTTTCAAGGTTTGTTGCCATTCCCTGACGATGTTCAGTGTCTACCTGTGGATAACGGCTGGGGTAGAACACTCCAGACCGCTGGACATCGTGACCTTTAGAGGACAGACTAAACGGTGAAGCATTCAGGTGTTGCAGTAACATCAGAACGCCTTTTGAGACCAACTGGAGATGATCAGACAGGGACGTCTCAACGTGATTTTGAAGCTGCTCTCTGCTGCACTTTAACCAATTAGCAAAACAAACAAAAACTTAAAAATTAAATGACCTATCAAGACACAAAAATCAGGTTAGGGGTGTGCGAGAAGCAGATTTCTTAAAAACTGACAACTAAAAATATAGTAAAACTAATTTTAAAAACTAGCTTTAACAAATGACAGTCAAGTAAAAACACTATCAAGTTTTAAAAAAGACTACTTGTTTAAATCATCAAGAAAATATATTCAGTGCATTAGTGAGGTTCTGAAAGGTGCTATGTCAAGCGTCTTTGTACATAACACATACAACTAGCAAATGTGTCTGGTTCTAAGGCCACATTTTGAAGTATTGAGCAATGCAATAGCAGTAGTCTGTACAAATCTTGCTCACGAGATGCCTTCCTGATCTAATTATTTGTCATATCTTATTAAGATTCACAAAGCATATGGTAGTTTGATGTTAACTCCAGAACTAGAAGATGCAAATGCCAATTCACCATGTCTGATCATTGTACATGTATGCATGTTTTACAGTTATTTTTATTTGATTATTTTAACAAAAGAAGCCACAATTAGTGTCAATTGCGAATAGAATTTGGTTAGAAAATCCCAATCACCTTGTGCTGACAACCAAATGGTTGAAACATACAGCTGACTGTCATCAAGGGGCAGTCCACGTCCTGGTGACTCTTTATCTGAAATCAGTGATTCTCATCAGCAACAATTAAATTTAAAGCAAAGCGAAAGTAAATGAAGGAGTAGAACAATGCACATCATCTGTTCAGTGAAATTCTTATTTAAGTCCAGTTTAATATATAATATGGTAGGTAGGCCCGGCCAGGTTTCCCTGACTTATCACATATTGCCTTTACAGAACCTCACAAGGATGCTAACCATGGCTATCTAACAGCCCCACACTTGAGACTAAAGGTTAAAAGTGTCTGAGCTGTCTCTGATGGAATAGTATGTATGATTAGTGAAAGACTAGCACTTTGCACCAGTGATGGGCAAAAGTTAACTAAAAAGTTGATAACTTTTAGTTAAACTTAAATTTTTTAGTTAAGGATGAAGTTTAACTGGAGAAAAATAGTTTAGTTAAAACCAAATTTTAACTAAAATTGTTTAGTTATTAACTGAAAAGTTTAACTAACAAAATCAGCAACTATGCAACTATCTTCTGCAATGAACACTGTCAACAACTAAATGTGACGTTTACTTATTTATTAACACTGGTGTTGCCTCTGAATATAATATGTACTAAGGCGCAGAGCAAATAACAACATTGTTGTTTATTATTCTTTATGAGTTGACTAGTATACGTACATCACATAGCTTGAAAGTGAAATTGTTAATGACGCTCTGCATTATTACAGTTCTCTGTTATTGTGAAAATGTTTGTCATAAAAATTTGTTAAAAAGTTGAAAAACATTTAACTAACTATTTTTTAATTTAATTAACTTATTTACAAAATCAGTTGCCAACTTTTGTTAAACTGTTTTATTTTAGTTGAAAAATAGTTGAAGTTTAACTAAAAAAATTAGTTTAGTGCTCATCACTGCTTTGCACCATGATCGCCATGTTTGGTCTTCACAAGCTGGCCACCACCTTTTTACATTCAGCAAAGTAAGGAATTGTACCGATACAGTAGAGCAAAGAAGACACAGTAAGGTCATTTGTTACACTCTTCAATTAACAATAATCCTCAGTGGCATGGTCCTGGACTTGAAGGTTTATTAAAATTATTATTATTATTATCACTATGATTATTGTTATTAATTAGTAACTTCTATGCACAAGGCATGAACTAAATGGTGCATTAAATCCAAACCATACTCAGGTAATATACACAGGATCAGTTCACTAAGACAAAAAGAGGCAGCCTATGGTTGATACGCAGTCTGAAAAAGGTAAGCCTCAAGTTGGAAGTGAAAAACCAACAGAGCAGAGCAAACAGATACAGGATCTTCAGATAACCTTCAGTCGAATAGTGAGTCAACAAAATTTGAATTCTTCTCTTTTCTTTATCAGCCAAATTATGCAAGCCATAAGGGCCCACCGATATCAATTTCATGTAGGACATGTGTTGTTGAATGTTAATGCTGTGACATGAGCAATATTAGCTAAGTAAGTAAGTATATTCTTTATTACACCATTAGCAAATGCACGATGGGTCAGTAGCTAGAAGCATTGAATATAAAACATAGAAGTAATAAATCGAAAGAAAAAAATTATAAAATATAAAATAAAATAGTAAACTGGTTTACAACTAACATGGCCTGATAAATTGGTCTGGTAAAATCTTCTAAACAAACTTCTCTTTTTAATGTTTATTAGATTTATGCAATGGGGTCCAGTGATTAATATGCTGGACTATCGACCCAGTGGTCAGTGATTAACATGCTGGACTATCGACCCAGTGGTCAGTGATTAACATGCTGGACTATCGACCCAGTGGTCAGTGATTAACATGCTGGACTATCGACCCAGTGGTCAGTGATTAACATGCTGGACTATCGACCCAGTGGTCAGTGATTAACATGCTGGACTATCGACCCAGTGGTCAGTGATTCAAATTCCTATCAGGACAGAAAGATTAAATTCAAGTTTTCTTTTGCAACATGAGTACATCGACTGTACACTGTCGATAGGAAGATTACATGGCAAGGGAGAGGACTGGGAACCTGCCCTCATATGTGGATGGCAAGATAACGAAGTCGTCAACACTTCATAGACACTGCCATCTCTTTGGGGGGGTTTAGCCTACGGGACTGCTTTACTTCCTGCAATGCTTTTGAGAGAACATAATAGATGTATGCCACAGCCAATCTACGGTATCCATCCTTTAAATGAGGGATACTCACAGAAGTATAAACAAACCTAATTAATAAACAAACCTAATTAATGCTAATGTTTGAAAAGAAACTTACCTTATTCTTGAGGAATTTCTTGCCACAGTGTGTACACAGTTCCATTGACATCTGACATGTCAACATATGTGACTGAAACACACAAGAGAAAAGGAAAGATAGAATGATCCAATTACTTGAGTAAGTTTAGAGACTGCCAATGCAAAAACAATGAGATTGTGAAGTTAGAAATTTAATTAATTTAAAAAGATATGATGCAAAGCAGATTATTATCATCCCAATCTATCCTTCAAGGAAGCATTGTGAAAATAACATTTTGGGAAAATTAAAAGCCTGTGATATAAGACGTAGGCTTTGGCTTTGAAGAAAACCACTGAAATGTTGGACATGAATCTGGCAGACATTAACTATAGATTACACCCCAAAGGCAATTAATGTTATTTAAAGAACGCAAAGGCTTCAGTAAATTTTCCGATTACAAGTGCTGCGGAATATAACAAGATATACAACTAAACAAGAATAAAAAGCTGAAGAAAATTCATCTGACACAGAAGACTCTTTGTCATGCTGCTACAATGGGCATGTACAAGTGACTAGGAAACCTATTACGAAATGTTGAGCTGCATTATAACACAAATAATGCCACTAATAGTATAGATGTAATGTTTGTGTGTGTGATTGTGTATATACTGGTATGCAGGTATGTATGTATGTTGGCCAGTATAAGTAGATAGATGGGGAGGCAGGTACGTAGGTAAGCAGTACATATGTACATTGTATTTGATCAGGGCCGCCGACAGAAATTCCGGGCCCCTAGTCAGAGCAGTCACGGGCCCCTAGGCAGAGCAGTTTCAGGCCCCTAGGCAGAACAGTCGCGGACCCTTAGGCAGAGCAGTTACGAGCCTCTAAACTATCTTTAGGCTTTATATTAATATGATGGTCGTACAAAAAAAATTAAAAGAACAAATTGAAATCATAAAAGTGCATGTATGACCGTACAATATTATATTTATATATGCAACTATGATTTAATTCAGATGCTTGAAGTTTAAACTGATTGTAGTTAAGCGTCAGATAATATATTTTAGAAGGCATAAATCATAAACTGATCATAATATTTTTCATAAGTTGATTGCATCCCGGGCCCCTAAAAAGTCGCCGGGCCCCTGGGCATTTGCCCCCCCTGCCCCCTCTCGGCGGGCCTGTATTTGATGAGGGGTGCCGCCAGGCTTAAAAAAATTGGACGCACACTCCTCTCGTCTCCTCCCATCCACACCCGTCCTCTGTCTGCCACTCAAAGTCATACACTGAAAATGACTCAGAGTGACTCATAAAAGTACAGTATAACTCATGCATATGATATGATATTATTTATACATACTGTATGGTAAACCAAAATTACACAGTGAAATTGTCAAAATTATCGGTGCGATGCCTAATCCTTGTGTGGATTTGATTTGGTGGGCTGATGCACGTGCGTCCAGTACGTCACGCTGCCGGCGCCCCTGTAGTTGATGATGAATATGGCACTCTTTGAGAACTCAACTTGAGCATTTTCTTTTCATACACATAATATAAAAAACAGTTTAAAACAAGTCTTCTGGTTACCCCCCCTCTCCACCCACCAGCAATAGTAGTTGATACCGCAGCAAAGTTTTACCTCATAGTTGATGCTGCAGACTTTTTCTTGACACATGGTGCATGTTATCCATAACTTTGGACATGTGATCGTAACGTGATGATGTAAATCTTTCTTGAACAGAATATTTGAACAGTTGTTTGGACAAGGACAGAGAGCATACTCGCAGAGAGTTTCCAAGTGAGACTGAAAGCAATGAAGAATTCAAAGTCCAGATGAACAATGGCTACCTGTCAAGGCCAACTTTCAAAAGCTCTAAGTATGCCATTAATGTAAGAACAAGAACTGTAATGTAATGCAACTGCATTTAAGTGTAACAATTTGTTACATTATTAGATAATGCTGTGCTCCACGTACTGTATTATTATTTTGCATTTATTATGAGTGTAAGATCTATAATTGTAATATGTAATACAAAATAATATGCTGTAATATCTTTCTTGTCCAGCACTGTGCCTTTGCTAGCACTTCTCAATAAAGAATATACTTACTTACTTACTTACTTAAGTCTTAATCTGAGGTGCTATGCAACTGTGAGTGAAGGGCTTGTTCAAGGTCCCTACACAGACCCCACCTCAGAAGAGGCTTGAACCAATATTCTCCAGTTCCCTGGGGCAGGTGTAGGTGAAAAAGATCTAGAGCTGGAATAAATAAAATAGGAATTAAACGAGAATTTAAAACATTGCATTGTCTTTATCAAGATGCATGGGCATCCGGAGGGGGGGGCAAGGGGGCACTTGCCCCCTGGATTTTGAAAGTTGTCACGTTTTCTGTGTTCAGGAATAGCTATTCTATGCAAAAACGTCATTTTGCCCCCCTGGAAAAACTTTTCCCTTCTAGAAACATTTTACCTCCCCCCTGGAAAAATTCCTGCAGACGCCCATATCAAGATGCAGCACCAAAACAATTTATCAAGCAGCAGGTCTTCAATATGGTGGTAACAACAATGGTTCTGATTCGGAAAACATAGATTCCTACCTGGATATGATGCAAATCCAACAAAACATCGCAGCCGTTTTTTACATTTGGACAACGCAGAGTGAGGTTCATGATTTCCCGTTTGGCAAAATTGTCAGGGAAGATCTGGTTACTTGTTAGTTTCTCTTTACAGTTAGGACATTCAGATTCTCCAGGACTCTGCCTATTCACAGGAAAGTCAACATTATATAGACAACTCTTGTGCTCAGTAGCCTGCGTGGATAAGCGAGTGCCATGCTTCCTCACACGAGTGCCATGCTTCCTCACACGAGCTTTAGCCTTTTGCTCTTTCTTCTGTGTTAGACCGTCCTACTGGAACCATTATTCCATTACATAAACATACTGTACATTTGACTGCTTCTCACACATCCAATTACAAGCCAAGTGTTGAGCTCATTTACTATAAATTTACTTAAAAGGCATCGTAATAAGTGTGTTTGCCAGATACACACACACTGTAATTTAGCATTTATATAGAGCCACTTCAAGATGCAGAATCCCAAGTACATGACAAAGAACCTTTCCCATAAATAATCTCCAGATTTCTTTGCATAGCAGTGACTGAATCTCAGCCTGCAGCAGAAGATCTAAAACAGCAAGCCATTCAGCAGATTCTGCAACAATTGTTGCAGTAAGCTGATGCTGTCCTCATCAGCTCTGTGATTAGATGAAAATTTTCACAAGTTGCATAGGAATTCAAACCTCTGTACATAGTTGTCAAAGAACTTAGTATTACCATTCAGCTGCATACCATCTAGATGACGAAACCAGTAAAAAGAAAATGAAACTAAAATTCCAACATCTCTCCAAATTGCTGTGTTTTGCCTAAGCTGCACACGAAAGTTCTTTATATTACATTCTGTTGTAGAAATGACTAACAATGAACCTAACATGAATGAAAATGCAAAACCAAAACTCACAGAAACATGAAAACAATATTAAAATATACACTACACATAATTAACTGCAATTATAACTGTCAGTCAGTCAGCAGCCATACAGTGCCCAGTGGTTCAAGACAACGGCGTAACTTTGCCCCTCAAAGTGAAAGTGATGGCACCCAAACCCCTCCTTTTTATATGTCAACTACAAGACGGATGACGTCACCATTTTAAGCAACATGAAACAATAAGTAAGTTAGCAGGCATCTATCAGCAATGCCATTTCAGCATTGCATGCAACAGTTCAGTATGTATGAACACACCTCCATTAATTAATTGTCTTAGCTTGCACTTGCTTCAAACCAATATAACACTGTCACGTCGCAAAAAAACAGCACAGGGCCAAAATGTAGCACTGACCGTCACCACCACTTTCGAAAGTGGTTGTGACTGGACAGCACCATCACAACACAAGGTTTAATATGCCTATGGTTCAAGCGAATAGGAGATCAATCACAAATTTGCCATCGCCAGATCCTGTGTGGTCTCCCTCGATAAACACATCTAATGCTCTACAACTGAGCTCAACACTAAACTACAGCTCTATAGACTGTGCTGCCAGTACTCCTCTCTTGCTGAGAAACATGGTCCTCTGCAGAGGCCCTAAACAAGAATCTCAACACTTTGCCACATGTGGCAACTCAGAAGTATCCTTTGGTTCCCCTACTTCGGCCATGTAAGCACTATCGTGATCAGGAGGAGAATAGCAATGGTGTTGGTCTCTGCCATAAAACAACCTGAAAACTGTACAGCACAAAATTTCTACTTACGTTATCCAGCGTCTGATGCAGCCATTACAAAACCTATGTCCACACTCCGTCTGCACTGGACTGCGCAAAACTAACATGCAGATCGGACAGATGTACTTGGAGTCAACGGCGGGAACAAACTCATAATCGTAACCCAACAGTGGCACTTGGCTGGAATGGTCCGTCGACGAAGAACTGCTGGAAGATGAAGATGACAACAGGTACAGCGAATGATCAGCATGGTAGATGCCTGACCCGGATTCCATCGAAGGTCTTGTTGTCGATGCATCATTGAGACCAGAGTCCCGACCTGAATCAACACTGCTAAGATCCTCTTGATTCATTTCTTGTGTTGTTGTCTCACCTCTTTACCAACACGCCGTCAGCTGCAACGTGGTCCACAGCCATCAAGGCCTAGAAAACACGGAGCTGAAACACAAAGAAACAGAAAGCGATAACATTTTCGTAACATACTACGCTAGGAAATGAAGGATTGCCTTAAAGTCCAGCCATAAGCCATAAGCAAGAAAGTAGAGAAGACAACTTAACAAGTTTTATGGCTGACAGTAAAATTAACAGATGGCTTCTTGATTGCCCCCACCCCATGCTATCAAGTACTGCACTTGATAGCGAATAACCTGGCTGTTCCTGTGCCTCACATCAAAACATTGTTAGGCTCTTGGGCATTCACGGTGGCTGGTCTGAACCTTTGATATTCACTGTCTGTTGATTGAAGCTCTTTGCATTATTATAACCATGCCATAGAAGTCACTAGATTAGGTTAGATTAGTAAGCTAACAACCAGCAACCGTAACAGACAGCACAATTAAGATCCAGAAAGTTAATCGCAAAGTTAGCTGACAGTAAAGTTAACAGACAGCAATTTACGATGCAATTGATGCAAATAGCAAAGTCAACCAATCGATAGTAAAGTTACCAGATGGCAAAGTTAACTACCTGCAAAGTTAAGAAACAATAAAGTTAATAGAGAGCAGAGCCAACAACCCTCGTCATGGTTAAGATAAAGCAAGCTTAACAATGAAGTTCTTTATAACATGATAAACTTATTGGAACCTCTCCTTGCATCATCAGATAGACACAGTGAAAGCAAATCAATGTACTTCTTTTCTGAACTGCCAAAAAATCCATCTTAACAAATGCTAACAACCTGTTTGAAAGTGGCAACTAACTGCTAATCTTCTTTTCACTTATCTCTGATGATTTATTACCACTACACTGCGACACCTTATCGCTGTAACTCGTTAAGTATACGTGACGCACAAGAAACAAAGGCTCTGTGTTTAGGATGTGCTTGGAATTCAGTCCACCAGCATAGTTCTGAGTCTTAATGAACACAATCTTTCTTCCTTTCACTGATCCTTCTGCTTATTAGGAGCGAATTGCCATAGAGCAAATGACCAATCCAGCTGCTCTTTCCTTTATGCTGCTCATCAGTATCATCGCTTCCACGGTTTACTTCATCCTTTAATGCTCTACCAAAACAATATATTCGTCCTCCCAATCCATATTTTGAATTCCTGTAAACAATCCACAGGGTCCATGTTTCTGATCCATAGAGTATCACATTACATATGACACTTTTCCCGATTTACTTCTTTAATTTCAGATTCACAATTGCTCTTTATAGTTCTAATCTCTTGTAAAGTGCTTCTTTGCTTATTGCTATTCTTCAATAATCTCTTTTGATCTCAGCATGACATTCATCATATGTTTAAAAACAGAACTAATAACAGAATTATTGCACTATTTCTAGTTTAACCACAGACGATGATAACAATGATGATGATGATGAGATGATGACTTTTTATAATCATTACTTCATAGAAATTAATATGTGTAATGTCACATTTCAGCTAACATATGAAATGTAACAAGACATCCAAGATGGTTTCTGAAATGTAACAGCACATTTCAGCTGCACTACTTTCTGCCTCATTCTACAATAGTACATCGTAGATGGTACATTTTGGCTGATAGCTGGTATCTTTAGCTTAAGCCTTCTTTACAATTGAAGATTGTAGGAATACAATGGCTACCCTTCAACAGAACTCAGTCATCGTCTACACTGCACACAAGCCAACATATTTGCAAGTAAATTAATGACAAAGAAAACTGAAAAATGACCTGAGCAAACACAGGCAAATTAGAAAATAGCTTGTTTGTCCCTATTCGAATACTTCCTTTACAGAATGCAAACGTGTCTTCCTCTGACAATCTCCACAGCACCTCTCAGTCTGTTCGGTTCTAACACACTGCACACACACCATTTCAGCAAGAGAATGGTTAAAAGCCTTAACATTACTGCTAGTGCCTAGTTGTTATGGTTCTGGTCAACCCAACCGGTCCACAATGCATAAATTGTCATGGATGAATAAAAACCATATACGGTCCAGTGCATTTCTGCAAATGTGGGAATATCCCTGTTAGACTTCCCCAATAAAGACTTACTACCAATGTTGAAGCAATGAAGCATATGACACAGAAAAATCAACAGCTTTAAAACTGCAGATTTTATCCCACTTAAACTTTTGCCCTCAAACTGATGAGTTCGAAACAATGAAGCTCCAGCAAGTCTTCTGCCTTCCAATATTCCTCACCTCAGATGGAATGTGCCTTAGCTCCTTTGGCTCTTTCTCTCCCTGGTCTCCTCGCAACCGGACTTGGCTCTTCCTCTTGTATCACTGGACAACCCTCTGAACACAATGCAGTGCTTGTGAAAAAGCTTAGCTCTGAAGTAGCGCTTTATAAATTTTGAGATTATGACGACAATCACAGTCAGACTCCAGCAAGCAAATACAGGCAAAGTCACAATAGCAACAGCATTGCCAGACTTGGAATCACAACGTTTCATCTGCAACCCTCCAGTTTTTCTCAATAAGGACAGCTTAAATTCCCACTGAAGCTTTTATTTCTACCTGCTACATAGAATCAAGGACTCAGTGAAATGTATCGCTTAATGCTGCTGCAGCCCTGGTCTGTTCATTCACCTTGGTGCTTTTATTTTATTTCATTATGAAATTCTATATAGTGTCACTGCAAGAATAATCAGAGGCACTCTCTACACAAGCCTATAAATGAAGCTAAATGCCATTAAGAACAGAACGTTCATCTGTTTGCAAACATTGCTCAGATAACTAGAAGAGTGGCAGGATTACTCATAGTCATAGATGCAGAGCACAGTCAACAGATACCCAAATAGAGTTGACGGATGACGGAGAGTCCAGAGCTCCAGAATCACGCATAATCGAGGATTAGGAACGACAATGTGATTCGATGTGCACTTGGACTGCTACAACGCTGTCCTTGCACACCTGCCTAAATATTGGATATGTCAACTGCAGTCTGTGCTCAACATGCACCACTCTCCTAGTCAATGAAAGTATATTCTTCTTTGGACGAGCTGCAGTAGTTGGATTTGTCCCACAGTACATTCAAAAGTTCCATGTTCCAATTTCCAGTCAGCTGGATCTGCAGTCTACAGCCTCCTGTTCCCAGGTCCCGAAAAAGTGATTTGAGCACAGCACTATAATAAGGTGCCGTTCAAAGGTGCCATAGTTTCTTCTGCATTGCAAACTGTTTCAGCTGATGTACAAGAAACAATTCATGTTAATTTTAGGAAGCACCTTTTCAGATCTATTATGTAGCCTGATCTTAAATGGTGCTATGTAAATGTTTATATACACATATACAATGACAACAAGATCAAATTTGTTGTCAAGGTTTACTGCCAAGAAGCAAAGTAAGTAATTGTGCAAGTAATATGAGTAGATGATGGAGGCAACTGTAGTGATACAATATCTGGACAGTAGGGACATGCAAAGCTTCGATATTCAATTCAAAAATGAAACGGACGGCAGTATTCGATTTGATTCGAAAATGGCATCATGTTTTGAAAACTGATTAGCCCTTGACATGCTTTGTTGTAAACTAATTGTGTGATATAGGCAGTAAAGAGCAATGACTAAATTTAATGAACACGGAACTACAACACAACAGTAAAACTGGTTTCAATTTTTAAAATTATTTGTGTTATTTTAATTCTGTAAATTAACTTAATTTTTAGTTTAATTGATTTTAAACTGCAGAAAAGTTATTAGGCCTACATTGATATTTGATAACTGTGTTACTGGCGTATGCGTGAGCGATCACGTTCACACTACATGAATATCAAACTGGAACCACTGATTCGATTCAAGATTCAATTCAAATTCGAATTTTGACCCCCGATTTGATTCGACAGAACATTTGTGATTCGCAGGTCCCTACTAGACAGTGATATAGCTCTTATAAGATCCTATTGAAGTAAATATGTACATATTACTTTATATGCAACTGGTTTGTATATCACCATAAAGAACCTCTCAAATTAAAGATGCACACAGGAAAGGCAAATGCTTTCAGGAAACAACAAACATATTGCGAAACAATGGAAACAGCATGAAGGTAAACCTTTGACATCACATCGTAATCGTACAAAAAGAGAGTATAAAAAGATGTTGCACTGAGATAAGATTCTGGTAATGAGGAAATAATAAAAATCTTCCTCAGCACAAGTCAGCTGGGTTAGAAGAATTCTACAGATATTGCAACAGAATCATATATCTTAAAGCTCATAGGTTCCGATGTCATCGGCACGTTAACTTTAGAGAGAAATATAGATTTCAAGACATGAACATAGGTAGATGCAACAATTATGTGCAATTCTTGAAAACCGGAATGTTTCTTTTCTTATAAAAAAATTATTCAACAGCAAACTGCAGTTAATCTGAGCAGGCAACACTCAGTACAATTATATAGATTCTGATATAATAGGCTGAACGTCTCACGCTGTAAAAGATATTGCAAAACGCTGGCATTTGTATATCGCAAGCACTCAATATCTGATATCAGTTATATGATATCTGCATTCGGGAAGTTCTTCAGGCAAGTCGCTTCTTCTGTGAATCCAAAGAAACGCCCACGCATAGCCACACCTTTTTTCCAATACGCAGAAGTCAACTGCCGCAACGATAAAACGACTCAAACTGATACTGGGCATAAAATTCTTTAAAACGGATCCCAGCTGTTACCTATAATTGGAGATGACTCGAATCCGCAGAATGGTTCGCTTCATTTTTGCGAAATTAACTGTCGATAGCTTCACGAAACACCGCATGTCAAGGTTAAGCCCACGGAGACTATTATTAGCCGTTAACGACAGCACGGAAGTAACATTATTACACTAGGGGAGCGAACGGGGAATTCCACCAACTTACACGTTTCTTGTTCTTATTTTACACAAGGGGAAATTCTCTGGAGCTGACCCTCTGACCTCAACCAATCACAGCCGACCGTTTGCTAGAGCGGCGAAATTTACGTGAACCAAAATGAAAATCTTGAGATAATCGCATTCCGTAGAATCATAACAGTAATCGTAAACTCCAAATTTATATTTATATATTATATATTCTGTAGCTAAAGCTAAGCGCAAAGCACCAGTTTATGTATATCTGTAATCAGGCAGAACGCTGTAGTTTACATGGAACATGTTCAGTGCGACGACTAATTAGTGGCCTTAGTCTAGTATATCACGTTGTATCAGAGGGGTTATCCAGAGATCGATGTCCAGTGGAGGTACGAGCCCGGTTGCCAGAGTGACCAGAGAGAGGCAGAACAGCTGTTACGGCGGGTTTAAAGCTTTTAGAGTCAGGGTGAGGGTACGGTTACAGTTCGTGTCACTTTTGGATTTGCATGCAGTGTTTATTGGGGTAAGTAAGTAAGTATTAGTTTATTACAAATAGTAGTTTGACATACCGCAAACCATTGGGTGGAATCTAAAACGAAGCAAAATGCTACTTCTTACTTAGCCAAGTGCAATTTGGTCGTACGCCTCACTTCTAGACTACGATTATCGTAAATCGTAATCTCAAGATTGTACGCCGCCCAAACAGCTAAGTCGTGGTAACCAGCCTATTCACGATCGCTCCGTCAAAACAAAATCGTAGCCAGAATGATAAGGTCAGATTCGGTCCAAGGGTCAGACAGACAGACAGTCAGGTGGCTACGGTGGATAGTGTTAGCCTAGTTACTGGAGCGACGATCGAGAGAGGCAAGGAAAGAGGAAGCATCAGGGTAGGATATAATGTGAAAAGGAGTATTGTCAGCGTTTAGTGTACGGTAATACCAGCGCAGATATTGCAACAGGTGCAGTTTTGACAACGATTATTGATTAAATAAGGGAGAATCGGTCGGTAACCGATCTTTTCATCTGTCAGTAGCTCTTAATCATTATATTGTTCTTGCCTTCTTGGCAACATACGCTAGCCTGAATAGCTGGCGTTATAGGGCCTAACTGCATTGTGCTCTTTAACGCGCTCATATTAAATTGTGCATTGGGCCCAAATTAATGTACGAACTGGATTTGCCTACACAGTAATTGAACAGGAGTTGTGTGTAGCCTTTAAACCTAGGCTGCATGAATCCTGAACTGGCCTATACGTTTTCAGTCGGCGTAGCCGAGGCCTAGGTATATATATATACGCTGCATAAAACGAACATGTGCGTTTATTTACATCGTGTAAGCCTATTCGCTCATGTTCGAAATAGTCTCCATGGCATGCCAATGCGTATAACTGTACAGCCTGAGTGTGTATGCCGTTTTTATTTGACCGACTTTAAAATAGGCCTAGGCTTATATAGGCCCTATAGACAGAGGGCTGCCAGAGGCGTATACCCACAAGTGTAGGCCCCTACAGAGAGGCAGTTGGAGCTTCAGTGGCAACTATCACGAAGCCTCTGAAGGCCTATATAGGGCCTAACTGCATGTGCACTTTAACGCGCTGATATTAAACTGTGCATTGGGCCCAAATGTACGAGCTGGATTTGCCTACACAGTTATTGAACAGGAGTTGTGTGTAGCCTTTAAACCTAGGCTGCATAAATCCTGCACTGGCCTATACGTTTTCAGTCGGCGTAGCCGAGGCCTAGGTATATATATATATACGCTGCATAAAACGAACATGTGCGTTTATTTACATCGTGTAAGCCTATTCGCTCATGTTCGAAATAGTCTCCATGGCATGCCAATGCGTATAACTGTACAGCCTGAGTGCGTATGCCGTTTTTATTTGACCGACTTTAAAATAGGCCTAGGCTTATATAGGCCCTATAGACAGAGGGCTGCCAGAGGCGTATACCCACAAGTGTAGGCCCCTACAGAGAGGCAGTTGGAGCTTCAGTGGCAACTATCACGAAGCCTCTGAAGCTGAAAGTATTTATAACTAAGGAACAAATTATATTCAAGTGTAGCGTAAATTTAGCGTAACTATTTTAGAAATTCATTTTAAGCGCCAATCCTAAAATGTTGTGAATCAGATGGGAGGCAATGCCAGCCGATCCAGGGACCATGCAGTCCAGCCACGTAGGCCTTGTATACCTGCATACCGCGCAAATAATATGAAGCTACACAATGGATCGTAGTACGTGACATTAAGGATTCCCGATCGAAGTCAGTCTCGAGTCAAAATTACTGTAGACCTGCTGGAAGATTCTGGTGTCTCTGACTGAGGTCAACCAGATTTCAACCAGGCTTCGATCTCTAATGGACTTTGACTTAATTTCACTTCGGTTTCACATGAAACGAGTTTTGTGACTTTTGTCCTGTGCATTAATTGTAATAACGGCGCTACACTAAGCGGCTACAGTCATATAGGTCGACATTAAAACAATCGTCTTTGCAAGCTGTTTCTGGAGCTCGGGTAAGCGTCCGCATCGGGCAAAAACATCGTACTACTGTCTGACGATTGCAAGGTTTCGGTGTGGGCCACCGTGTGGCAGCAGCGAGCTATACAGTCATGGCCTTCAGAACGGCTGCGACCAGGGCCTACTACGTATGGGGGGGAAGGAATCAGGCTGCTTCCAATTTGTGCCAGAGGGAGGGGAAGTTTCCCCCCTATAGTGAAATGGATCTTGCTGTTCAATTGACAGTATACTACTGACTCAACTGTTGCAATATATCGGCTGTCGATTGTAATTGAGTCTCTACACTGTAAAGTTAATGTATTATGGTATTAATGGTAGGCCCCCTATTATTTTATATTCTTGTAAATGTTTGTCTACAAGTTCCTAATAAGTTGATATAAATTTTCTGTTCTGTCAGAAAACGTTATTACATACTGCTTCTTTAAACATTACTGGAATATACCTTGGTTCGCTTTTAGTATGACCTGAAGTGAGATCTATAAATTGAAGAAAAGAGTTCATATTCATAATAGATGGATGGATGGATGAGTGGATGGATAGGGTAGATGTATGGATGGATGGTTAGATAGATGGACCTATCTGTGCAACACCAAGCTTATGATGAGTTGCTACAGTCTTGTGAATGAGGCTGACACTGAAAACCGTAACTGAATATTGTTATTAATAGTTATAATATTCATTCTGATATTTAACAAGTGTAAAGAAATCAAACTTGAAGCATTTAGCATTTTTAATCATTTTTTACTATATTTTACCATTTTCTTTACCGCTGTAAAATATAATGTGAATTTTTTACTGGTAAAAAATCCGGATTTTTTTTTCCGGTAAACTTCATTTCACATCGCTACCTTCCCCTTGTGCACTTTTGGATGACCCTGCCTGGCAGCACACCAAAGACCTCAAGCATATCTATCAGATCTTCGGCTACTCAGTATAATCCAGCAATGATAATTCGACACAGTACATGTGTAGAGTGTAGACGTCCCAACTAAATGAAGCTGGTGTTGAATGCACATGCTGTACTGAAATCCTATAACTCACTATGTACAAACATGTATGCAGTGGGCATACCACGTCCCGTTTGCTTGCATTTTGACCCCTCTCTTCCTTTTAGCAGACAACCTTAATGGACACCTCTTTGTGAAGTTGTCTTTCCTATCCAAGAGGCATAAAGCTGTAAAATTAACTGATGGTAGCACACAACTAATTAACAAAACAACTAATTTGTAACCTTTATATGTCGTTACACAAGGGACCAAAGGCTCTTACACTACGAGCAAGTCGTAATCTGACCGGCATACTTTCACATACTGATAATCCAACCAAGACCAATTTCGTGTTTTACAGCACAAGCTTTAATTCTTACATAAATGTAATTTCACAAGAATTTTAGAGTTCTTTTTCAGTTAATTTACGACAGACCTGACCGAAGTTACAACGTGCAATGCAACATTGACTTAAAAGGGATTCGAAAAGTCATTTGGTCTCCAATTCCAGAGTCTTGCAAACTGTTGCGACCTTCTGACCTATTTCACCTAATGTTCTTTGAAGAACAAGGGAGGAAAAACTGTGGTTTAAATAATTCTTAGGCCAGTTACACAGCATGAGGGTTTTACATCAGCTCATCCAAGTAGGGTGTGTGTGTGAGGTCACCAACGGCTACCATGGATGCCTTTCCATTCAGAATCTTCTTTGCAACCTAAAACATGAAGAAAGTGGCATTCCGTTTACTAAATGCAAATTTCTCAGTACCTCCAAAAACAAGACCCTTACACAGCAACTGTCTCGAACCCGTACTCTCCGCATTACAAGGCAAGCATTCTAATGTTACCGTATTCCATAGTAGCCAGTTGGTTAGACCATCATTCATGGAGACTAGCTCATATCACTGGTTCTACATCAAACCACATCTAAAAGTCAGGTTGTTTTAGGTGCCCTTGTTTTGGCATGGCTGTCTTACGGCACCATATAAATTGTCATTATTATTATTATTATTATAATTATTATTATGTTTCGTCGGGTTTGATGCCATGCCAAAATCCAGGGTTGGGTCAAAGCTGTGGTGACAATATGGTGGAAACTGTTGGTGTTCATGGAGTAGTGCAGGTGTAGAACCATGACAGGATAGCTTGAAAGTTCAGTTATGAGTGTCAAATGAAATGCTGCAGGAGAAAATGCAAGCAAAAGGAGTCCTCAGATGGACATTTGAGAAAGAGGGTTCAGTGAAATGGTAGAGGTCTTCCAGGAGTTTGCTTAACAGCTGATGCTGTGCAGAATTAATAAGGTGGTTGTTTCAAACACAAATGACAATTATTTACAGTAACTGTAATTAAATTAAGTTCAAGAAGTGTTTACATTTAGAGCTTAAATGTTGACATTATACTGTCGTCCTTGTCGAACTGTTGACTGGCAGATATATCGAAGTTGTAGCCACTCCATTCTGTGATACAATTGGCCTAGTTGTAGCGAACTGATTAATAATTATCCGGTGCTTTCTTTGAAGAATGGTAGAGATGAAGACTGATGCACACATATGTCTGGTCACTGAGGGGTTAGACAATCAAGGCTAAGCGTTGTCTGATTTTGCCTTCCTACCTTAGCCTCTATTGACCTAAATCCTAGAGCTTTAGAAAGGTGGGGTATAACTACAATAAGGGAGTTTTGGCAACAATGACACTACTAATAATACAGGTGCCAACTGCATCAGAAGAATTGAAAGAGGTAGTAGGTGTAGTACATATTCACTGGTTAAAGTGTACGCTTTCCATCCTCTTATGCCAAACCTAATACAGTGAAGTTGCTAGCACTTCAAATCCATGGCTGCCTTTTCAGTTTAGCTTTAAGTTTCTTCTGTATATAGACAATACTATTCCTCCTATTAAAGTACACCTCTTTTTAAGGGCTCTTCCAAAGGTGCAGAGGAAAAACTGGTCTTATTCTCTGCGTAACAAGAATTTTAAACAATACACACCTTGTTCACATCCTCCAGTGTGATCTTGTCCACAGCACTGTCGAACTGGTCAAGACCAAGGACCTGACCGGATAATAGAGCCTCACTACCAATCCAGTATAGTCTCTCTTCAGCACTCTCAGCTTCCATGTGACAACAAGCCTTCAACTGGAGCCTGAAATTTCAGCAAAGTTCATTGAATCAACAATAAAAACTAACACTCCCTGTTTGAGTAATGTGACATGCAGGGAGTTATTAATTAATTTGTAACTATACCTAGGGCATCTAACACACTCCATGCTTGTGTAATGTTACACGCAGGGAGTAATAAATACTTGATTTATAGCTAGTTAACTAGGGCATTCCTTATTCTACAAACACCAAACGCCTAACCTTCAACAAGGACATATAAGGATATTCCAAATTTGGAAAAAACCTAATAAAAGTTTATCCACAATAAGAATTCTTTAGCGGTCACTCATCATTAATTCATCTGAGATGTAACATTACTTGACCTGTTTGCAATAGTTCAGCAACATACTTAGCCCTTTGGACTTCAGCATCAGTTATGCTGCTCTTTGTAGACTGTGCCAAGGTGCTGATGATTGCCTTGAGAACTTTTCCAGCATCTTTGGCAGCAGTCGTCACTTGGAAGCCAAACAATCCGGAGTCTGAGTAACCGGTGCAGATTGCAGATGCCTGAAACCGATAATGAAACAGTCACGTTAATAACCTGTAAAAATAAATCAACAAAAACATGAAATTCCATATAGCAGCTTTGCATAGGTAAATCAACTAAAATTTAGATCCTCTGCTCACCTTTCAGGGTGAGCTTCAAGTCTTTTAACATAAAATCAAACAAAATTAATAGCACTTAAGAAAGTTAATAATTGATACATATAGTAAGTACTCAAACTAATCTCAGGATTGTCAATCAAGGATGTCTTCAAAGAATGACCAATCATGGACAACATCCATCCTTGTCCATATTTGAATGACTCCTCATTTTGGACATCCTTAATAGAGGACCCTTTTGTTGGATTGCTGCTGTGCCTGCACTTCAACTGCAAGATCTTTCAACCCAGGACCATATCTGGTGTTGCTACAATTGTGTCTAATAAAAGAGCGATTAATTTACTTTACTTCCAGCTAGAAACACATTACCAACCGCAAATGGGTTTGAAGTAGCAGCTGCCGCAGCTTTTCCAATCTTCGAAGAAGCAAGGTTGCTACTGTACTTGACATAAGGACCAGTACCAAGTACCAGCTGCAATACACCAAGGACCAGTACATCAGCACTATCGGTGGCAACGCCTTCTGTCACGATGGCCGAATGGACCAGTGGGCTTTCCCGGTCCACGCGCTGTTCACCTACAGGCATTTACAAAAACCAGCAACTACAGCCCACTCCAGGTTGTTATTTGTTTATTGTAACAAAAGTTTAGTATAGCTTCAAGCAGTCATTGCTATTTCTTGCCAGAGACAAAAACACATCTATTTCTGATAAATTACGAAAATAGGCTGTACCATCTCTGTACTGTAATACTTGAAAAGAATATCCATCACCCAAGCTGTGGCTACTTTCTAACTATTCTGACCTAAGGCAGAACCTCTGCCATCTGACTCCAGTCCATTTTGCTGCATCTATGTCACAAGCATAAAATTTGATCAATATGAGACCCGGTTACAGTAAACATGTTGAGCTAAAACTAATGTATTAGATACCAGTAACAAAGAAGTCACTGCAATAGATTACCTATTTGTACCTTAGACTTACCATATGCAGTACACATCAGCACTATCCACAGCATCACACACATTATTCACACCTTAGCCTTAATATTTATCGGTATGCAATGCGTACCTCCATGGTACTTGGCCTTCTGCTTCTCTGGTGCCTGTCCGGGAGCGATTGTCAGCTTACGTGCCAGGTGCACAAGAACGTCATGGTCGACACCAACTCCGGCAACTGCTGCATTGTGCGACACATAGTGTGACTTTACGAAAGCCTCCAACTGTAGTAAGACAAATTTTCAGTCACCCAAACATAATAGAGTTACTTATAATTATTCTAACGTGCCACTGAAATGTTTGGTTATTCCAGTGCAATAGAGAAATTTACAAATTGTAGGCTTTGACATTCTGAATGGTAAACAAATAACAGCAGTTTACTGGGAGGTACTTAATAGGCACAATATTAAGTGCACTGATGCACAAGTACATCATCACCATCATCATTACCTGTTCCTGACAGACACTTAGTGTCTATGGGTGCAAAAAATGATCTCCCTTTGTAGATACATACATATATCATTAATCCACACTTGTCAAAATGACATCCAATTCAACACACCTGATCAAAGAGTGTCTTAAAAATTGCATGAAATTTCTCATAACTCAACTATAGTAAACAATAACTGCATTTACAAGAATGACCAGTTTCTAGAAAATCTTCTCCACTTACAGATTGAGGACTGAACTTTCCAACTCTTTCTCGTCTCATGTAGAGCGAATGTCCCAAAGTGTCCCTGTAAGCAACCTTGTGCAGAGCCTCAATCAACTCTGAAACAAATTGACAAATGTCATTACAATCAGAATTGGGCCTCATCATTACTAAACACTAGGGTAGTTCCTCTTTAAATGTTACTTCAAGAGGAACTTCTTATAGGCACCGATAAAACCACTAAATTTGAAACAAATTAGCAATAATAAATTTATAATTTGGTAAATCATTAATAAAACAGGAATTCAAAATTAATTATAACTGTTTTTGGGTGCACGATAGTCTAGTGGTTAGAATGCTAGGCTGACAACCGGAGGTCAGAGGTTCAAATCTCGTTATGGCATAAATTTATTGTGAGATTTCTGCTCCACCTGTGCCCCTAGCTAACTCAGCTATAATGAGACAGCAAGGGAGAGGAATCGTCATCCACCTTTACATGCCGAGGCTAAGAAACAAGTCCCGAACATTTCATACTCATGAGTAAAATCTGCCTTTGTTTCAAGCTATGTAAAACTGATTACAATTAAACTCTTTAAGTATTTTACACAATCAGACCTGCTTGAAAGTGAAACATGAGAAACAGCAACTCAACATCTTTGCACTTCAGCTTAAGTACCCTTCAACATTTATATTCTATACTATATTTTACGCAATGTCGGAGACTGCCAATTAGTTCGTAACTGCACTGTGCAGTCCATTATATTACACATGTAATTATAAACTTTCATTTCCCAATATGAGCTAAATAACCAAGAACTTGAAAAAATCTGAGGAAGGCCCATCACTTTTTCTACAAAATGCTACTTTCAGTTAAAGTCCAAAACTACACTCTCTACCACATGTAATATTGCAAAATTTATTCTATTTAAAAATCCTTACTGACAGTTTTTATGTGGAATGAACTTAACTGTGTAAAATTAATATCAGCTAGCCGCCTACCGTAATCAAAATACATACTCATGCCCAGGAGTTTGTGTCATTTGCTGCTGGCAAGTCAAGTAGTCATAATGCATTTCTGGCTGGTATGCGGCATTCGCTCTTGCCGAACGGTTAATATAAAATTCGGTTAAAATGAAATGCTTTCGTCTTAACCAATTTGCACTGTATGAAACACTTTACAAATGAAATTCCTCAAAATAGAAAACAATTTTAGCATAGTACTGCTTCATATATAGCAAACCCAAAACTGAGAGTTTGCTCATTGTAAAAGCTGACACTAACGAGCTTCAGGTGAGTTCAGGTAGACAGCTAAGTCATTCTTCTGGTAACTGGCTGAGTCCGAGACTTCCCAAGGCTTAAAGACATGTCCAGTGGCAACATTGTTGAGAATATCCAAACCAGTAGTCCTACACAGGTAACAGAATTTCAGCAGTTAGTACCCTCTGATTTCTATACAGGCTTACACAAATCTGGCAGTCACACACATACACACAAGACCAAAAAAGCCAAATATTATTCAGAAATGCTGGACAAACAACTTCAATGCTTGTTATTTGATAAACATATTTCCATGGCTTTGCCTTAGAAGACATACTTAAAGAAGTTGTGTTGATTTCATGTCTACAGGTTCATTTCCTTTACTGAACACCACCTAAAAACAGTTTGAGACTTACAGCATTAACAAAACATTTCCCACCAACAATCAACAGAGTGCACCCAAACTGTGCTGCCCTTATACTTACACAGAATAAACCAAACAAACTAAGTAACCCTTTAGTTGTCAATCTCTTGGCCGAATACTTTATTTTCTATAATTAATCCATCTCAAAAACAAAAGAGAATGAAGAACAGTTTACGACACAGCTTGTGCTGTTGGATGGAGAACATTTACGACCGATGATAGCAAGTGTAACAGATTTAAGTGTCCGATAAGAGCACACTAGTTCTGATACTGGCAGGAATCCACAAAATGAATGCAACGACCTTTTTAATCCAACCACAGAGGACAAAGTGTCAACTGATCCAACTTACAGGTCTTTTCGCAGACAGCTCACAGAGTACATCGCCTGTTCTCGATTTGTGCTGCAGCTGAAACAAAAACACAACAAACTGTGCAGAAGAACCGAAAAACTCCAGCAACACAGTCAGTTTCAATCAACACATACCTTAATTTCAACTTCAAATGTTCAGCAAGTCAGTGTGTTAACCTTACATGCTTGCTCTTACGGTGAAATAGCTTCAACCACGGGACATTGAGGACTGTTACATATGGAGGATCAAGCCATATGGGCAATTACTTTACCTCAAGGCAGATTGCAGCAGATCTCTTTGTTTTATTTTACTTTTAATTCATTCTGGAGCCAAATATTCTATATTGCAGGCAAATTGTAAACTTGTTCTTTTTAAAATTACGATTTAATGTTGAAGTAAAAATTAATTTGCTAAATATCATGCAAAGGAGTTGAAGATAACTTACCTCAGGCTACCACCGATCTGCTGGATATTTTTAGCAATGCTAAAAGCAGAGGCCTTCTTTGAGCTCTAAAGCATAAATCAGCTTCAGTTATTACAACAGTCACAATCATCAGAATACAAACACAGACTGAGAGAGATATAAGTGGACCAAGATAAATGTAGACAGAGAGAGGAATAAACAAAGGAAGTCACTCACCTAAGCAAGGAATAACAGAATACCTACCAAAAAAATGGTCTAGCATGCACCCAGTGACTTTGTATAGAAAGCTGTAATTCAAGTTAGGGAGTTTGTAGTACGAGGTACACAGTCATTGTTGTACCTTGCGAATAAACTCGTCAATTTCTGAGAGACAACTTCAGTCGCTAGGGTTCCTGGACCCACAGCTGGTCATCCACTCGTGAAAGAGCCATGACGTCATCAGAACCTACCAGCCTACGTTATGACAGACCCCGGTCCACATAACATACACCAACCATCAATCAACTCAGCTACCGTACACTACACAATTGATATCACAGATATCACAAATGATACACAGTTGATAAAGGATCTCATGATCCTGAATGATAATGCGCAACAGCGGCAAAGTCTCAACACTGCAACTACAGGATATATTTGCTCCACTACCCAACTTTGAGAGAAATTCCATTATCTGCAGATATACAAGTCCACAAGACTTCAACCAATTCCTTAATTCAAAAAGTAAGGCAGTTACATCTCCTGACTAACAATTGAATGACCACAAAGTTGCATAATAGACATATGAATAAACAAGAGACAACTCAGTTTCCTAACTAGCTGGAACTGAATTAACTTGGCCAATATGTGATTATCAACAGATTCATTTTTAAGCCATCACACAAATGGTCACTGACTTTCAATCACATACCAGATTTGTGGCAACTCTTAAGCAGTGAGTGATTCCCTGGTTATCTTCAGGCTCATAGCGGGATCCTGCATTGTAGACGATTGCGAGTCTTGAAACAGGTGAGTAGTCTTCCAAGGAAGCGACTACTATTCCACTTGGCAACTTGGTAATCTTAAACACAGAGGTACACATTGCAAACATACAACACACAAGAAGAAAAGCCGTTCCTTAAGCTAGCCTGAGGCAGCCAATGGGTATGAAGTGTTAGTGACTTCATTTTCTTAGCCAGTCCTCTCATCTTCCCACAGTCCGACAGTGTATGGTCAGTTAACTCATTACAGCTGTGTTGGTTAGGGGGTGCAGGCAGAGCAGAAATCTTGAACAAAATTTCTGCACTGGCAGGGATTTGAACCCCCGACCCCTCGATTGACAGTCCAGCAGGCTAACTACACTATCGAGCACCAAGACCAACCAAAAATTAAAGTTCTAAATTTATTCTGATCATAATATGTTGCATACATTGCAGGTCCTCACCAACACTTCCCACTTATTATTTCTGTCATGCCGTTCCATGCCTTGGAACAAGCTCTGATCAAATCTCCCAAAGTCTGTTTTGCTACAGATTCCATTTTTTCCAATATTCTTCAACTTAATCATTCTCTTCCTTTAAAATCTAGTTAATTTCAAAACACCTCTTTCTTTTCTAAGCATTTTCTTAGCATTATTACAAGCTTTAAATCCTCTGTAATAATAATAATAATCTTATAAGGTTGGCTCTGTGTGTGAATATTATATAGACTTGGATCTTGTGACTTGGATAGACACTACACAAATAACACAATGAAACAATAGCACTTAAAACTGAATACACAACTTTGCTTTACTTACTTGATGAACTTCTGCTCATTTCAACATTTGAATACTGAAAACATTGAATATGCACATGCACTTTGCCAGACCCTGAATTTAAATGTAAATTCCTACCTATTGAAAAGTGAAAATGAACATTTAAATGAATGAATTAAAATGAACATTTCCTGACCTTGACATCTTGTGGTGACACTTTGAACCTCTGCTCAGTCTGTTTCACTGCTGCCTGGCCAGCAAATGCTCGGCCCTAACATAACAGAATTAACACTGGTTTTCAACACACCCTAATCAACATAAGCATAACAAAGTTTCTTTTCCTAGTCTTATCAATCATGTCTTCTTTTTTAGTCTCAATTATCAGGAGGTGGAGTTTAATGTCAGTTTATTCCCCAGAAAAATTATTTTTATCTCACATGGTTAAAGTTAGTCAATGGGTTTAATTTAAACACATGAAGACACATAAAATTTTCTTAGATATCAATATCATCCAAAAATTTTTAACTTGTTCATCCGACTATGTCTAGAGTGTGTAAGTCAATATGTCCAATACAACGTTTTACATCCGACTTGATGCCATATAAACAATATGGCCACCTCAGAATCACATAACATACAGCACTACAGTGGAAGATTAGTTGCATCACTCCTGTCCCAAAGGTTTCCCGCCCGAAGATGGAGGCCGATTACAGGCCAATCTCAATCACTTCAGTCCTCTGTCGTATACTTGAGCGGATCGTGGTGCGCAAGTATTTCTATCCGATGTTGATGTACGAACAGAACAACCGTGACTTTCAAGATCAATATGCGTTTCGGCCCACCGGGTCTACTACTGCCGCACTTAGTTCATTAACGCATCAACTCACTGAAATGCTGACGTCCAGCCCCTATGTACATCTGATAGCGCTGGATTTTTCTAAAGCATTTGATACGGTGAGGCATGACTATCTGGCTGAACAGATGGCGGACTTACCCATTCCCGACGTTGCTTACAATTGGATCATTGCGGCCCTCCACCAACGACAACATTGCACTAAGTTTAAAGGAATTACCTCTGCGGCGATTGAAATCAACTGCAGTATTGTCCAGGGATCAGGAACTGGTCCGATACTGTTCCTAACAGCAATATCCAAACTTAAACCTAAACATCCAACTAACCGGATACTCAAGTACGCTGACGATACCTATCTCCTGGTTCCTGCTGCCAATAGCAACCTGATAAACTCGGAAATCAGGCACATCGAGATCTGGGCTGCGAGATGTAATCTGAAGCTTAACCAAGCAAAGACCCAGGAAATGGTTGTCCGTAAGCCGAGAAGAAAACTGAATGAAAACCAGCCGATGGAGATTCCTGGTCTTTCCAGAGTCAGTATCATGAAGATCTTGGGTGTCACGCTCTCCGATGACTTCTGCTTTGACGTGCATGTTGACAATCTATGCACTGGTGCAAGACAATCAATGTATGCATTACGGATCCTGACTACTCATGGACTACTTGGCCCCTCAATGTACGATGTGGTGACAGCTACCACAGTGGCGAGGATGACGTACGCTGCGTCCGCTTGGTGGGGTTATGTGGGGCAGAGGGGGCGTGAGAGACTACAGGCAATATTTAGGAGACTGATTAAAGCTGGTTATCTTCCTGAGGACTACCCTAGATTCGAACAATTGATCCGTACTGCTGATTCTAAACTTTTCACGACCGTCCTTACATGTCCTACACATGTGCTTCATGTGCTATTACCTCCTGTTAAGCATACGGGTTATACTTTGCGACCCCGTGTTCATAATCGGGTTCTCCCGACTGCTGACAGTCTAGCTCGTAAATCTTTCATAATTAGGATGATTTTCACCGGAATATAGGCCTTAGTACTTTAATCTGGACGTGATATACATGTGTAAACCAAAATGCGGTTAGCAGTTGGATTAATAAAGGATATACTTACTTACTTACTTACTTACAACCACCTAGTTCCCATAAGTAAGTAAGCAAAGAGGTCATTGCACAGCATATTCTTTGGGGAAGCCACATTATATCCAACAGATGGTGAACGTATTTGAACTTGGAAACAATTAAAGATGGACTCTATATATGCATTCCGTCATTGTCCTTAAAAGGAACTCTGTGGATCTCCACGATGACACGGTACATAAACAAAACGTTGAGAATATGTGGATGCATGCCAAACGGAAGCTCGAAATACAATTCGACACTAGTTGGGATTTGTTTTTTCATTTCCATTTCAGACACTGCTTAATTACTTACAGGAACTGCAGATGGCCATAGCGTTCTACGTCATCCAACTCTGGAGGTGGCCAATGGCCATACCATTTATATGACGTCAGGTCGGATGTAAAAGTTTACCCCAATACACATCAGTTCACTGCGTCTATATTTAATTTAATTTCTATATGAATCATAATGAAACCTGTCTAAATACACAAAATCAGTACCAGTAAAAAGTTTTGGGGACTTGTGGTTCTACGAATCATCAACTAAAATTTGGTGACATTCGGTAACAAATCCAAACCTAAACCTGTACTGCAAAATCAAATAGTCTGAAAAGAGCATAAATAAACAAATCCTCCAGATCAGAGGTTCCCAAACTTTTTGGACCAGGGACCCCTATTTTTTCTAGGCATAACTCGCGGACCACAGTATTTAAAAAGTAATATTTATCACTTAAAATTAATCAAAATAACAGGCAGACTATTTCCACAATACAAGCTTGCTTATGACGCTGAGGACTATTATAATATAAAAAGTAACACTGAATAAATTGTCATTAACTTCCTGCAATAATTATGGAACACAGTCATTTTTAAGGAAATCAATCACATCGGTTTCGCCAAAAACCAGTAATGTCAGCGGGAGGGATGTGCTTGCTTTGCTTTGCAAAACTGTCAATTCTTTGTGCTATATTTTGGATAAGCACTGTTTTCTTACGTTTCAGCAAGTTATCCATGCCATAATACAAACAGCAAAATTATGTAGTTAGGATATTACAGCGAACGTGAACGAAATAAGGATATGCTTTGCAAAAACTGTTTTGTCATTAATTTAAAAGTTAAAATCAGACGAATTCCACAAATTTCTACAAGTCCAGAGCACACAGTCAGGAAATAGAGCAGCATATTGCAAATGAAGTCTTCACCAGAGCAACCACTAGAGTCCAGTTTTGAGCTAATTGTGTCTTGTGATACTTAGTGCTACAGACTAAAGAACATGTATTTACAAGTGTATTTTTCAGAAAACCCACGTCAGGCCAAGCTACAATGAGAAGAAAATATAGCGTTCATGTAAAAAGCAACTACAGTCCTAGGGCTTCACTGTTTCTTCCATGAGAAACAACCAGAGTCATAGGATTTCAGTGTTGATATTTAAAATGAAATAAGAATAATTGTAGACTTTCAACATTTGTTTTGTGAATATCTTAAAAGTCTTAAAATGGAATCTAGTTGTTCTTCCGATGAAGGCTTCAAATACATCGCGCCTACCTTGGGTGCAGAAATGATCGATAAACAGTCGATAAGCAGAAATTATTTATTAAATGTTTATTAAAATACACACGTTTAATTAGGCTAGAAATGTAACGTGACCATAGGCCTATATCTTATTTACGTCACTGTAGTACGCAAAGAATAACTATCAGCAGCATCACAAAAACAGCGTGATCGAATACCCAATCGGACCCGTATGGATCATACAGTTCCAGGCATACTATATGTATAGTGCATGAATTTGAAAACACAGGCTGTTAATGCTAAAACCATGCAGTGTTAATCATTAATGAATATTTTCAGAGCGCTCTCGCGGACCCCGCCATATCCTTCACGGACCCCTCTTGGTCCGCGGACCACAGTTTGAAAAACTCTGCTCCAGATGAGTTAATTTCGAATTGTTTAAAATTGGTGTCCAGGATTATGGAATGCATAACACATCGCCAAAACTTTGAAACAGAAATCCACCAGGTCTACAATATCTATTTTATAAGCGAAAGAACATTGTTTAGGCAACTCTAACTTTTCGGGATGTTGTCAAATATCCACCACACAACGTATGCAGAAATTACTAATGCGGCGGAAGCTTCCACATTTGTAATTTTAGTAGAACTTTTACTTCTGTGGTGCAAGATTTGGACTTCTTATGCATATAGAAATTTGCATCGTCTATAATCACTCGGCAATTAGGTCTTGGTGCTTTCATGATAAATGTAAATCCACTAAGTTATATATAGCGACTGTATGGCCTCGATCCTGCTTATTTTGTGCTGAATTTATCAGACGAGATCCATAATCCATATATTTGGATATTTTTGGATATATTTGGATATTTCGGTAGACCACTACGGCCAAAACTCGAGCCTTTTCTTGCATTGGTCCTGCTCTATGGAATCAACTCCCTCCAGTGACACGTGCCTCTTTATTAGCTGGTGGCCCAAGTGCCTCGTTGCGCTGTCTTAAAACCACTTTCTATTCACTGGGTCTTTCGCACTGGGAGCGCCTCTGATTAGCGAATACTGTGAGAGGCGCTTTATAAATGTTTAGATACAATACAATACAATACAATACAATTTGGACAGACTTGGCAATTTTGAATGCTTATACGCGAAGGTTTTCCGCCGCGGAAGTAATTTTTGCCTAGTGTGGCGGAATATTCCGCCACAATCAGAAGATTTATCCTTCGGGAATTCGGGTAGACCCCGAATTATGCAAGGAGAGAAAGGATCGCTAGGAAATTTATTCAGTCATGACAACCTTCACAGACGTCAGTCAACAGGATTTCTGCAAGTCAAGAGTAGCAACTATGTACGCAGAAGGGCTTGGTTTTACTCGGACAAGGCAGTTTTCGGCAGTAAGGCAATGCCCTCTTCCGAATGGACCATCAGTAACCATACTTCACGCCCAAGGACATTGCGAATTCAACATCAGCATAAACAGCAGATAAAGGCTGCATTCAATAAAGTAATATTCCATATTATGTGGAATTAAATTTGGTGTCTCAATTCACCTTAACAGCAGAAACAACAGATCTTCCGAACGATTTCATGTTTAAAGATTCGCCTCCTCGACCCAACAAAACCAGCCACAAATGTCACCGGAAGTTGGGCGATGATCGGTGGAAAATATGACCAGAGTCGAGCGGTGGTAGTGTTATGATATTTGCACGCCATCTACCAGTTGATCGAACGCACTAAATTTTGTTGAGCTTTATAACTCCAACAGCACAGTTTAACTTATTGACTTGATTTGATAACGTTTGCCGTGTCCAGGTTAATCAATGGAAGCACGATATAAACGGTTTGCAATAAGCAGTATGTGCAAACCTCAGCTGTTCACTAATTCCTTTCGTATCTTATCGTATTTGGAGATGTGTATATCGGCGCTCACAGCTGCGGCCATTCAGCAACGCTCCCAGCGCGAAAGTCCTGAGAGAAGAAAAAGGTTTTAAGCATGGAAAGGGATGTAGTCCTGAAGAGATCCAGAAAGTAAGGTTACCGTACTCATAGAGGGGAAGGAAGAACATTCCACAGGGAGGGCCCTGTGTTGGCAAAAGATCTAGTTTGAGCTAGAGTGGTCCTGGCACGTGGAACAAAAAGGACATCCTGGTCACAAAAGCGGAGAGTTCGGTGAGAAGATGCAGGAAGAGGGGGAGGAAAACGAGCTATCACTCTAGCGGCAGCACTGAGAACTAATTGGCGAGGAGACAGGCGGACTCTAGGAAGAGTGGAAGGCCAATAAGAATTGAATTGCAAGTCGATTCTATAACAGACAAATGCATGTACTAGGTCAAGGTGGATAGCGGAATGGATCTGCGAATAGTCCTGATGCGCTGAAGTTGAAAGTAGGAAGCGCATATGAGGTTTTAACATGTTCAGAAAAGGTGAGACACCTAGGTCACACACACACTGGTAGAAAAGGTCAACTGTGGCAAGTTTTCAGCAAGAAGAAGAAAGTCGTTTCTGGAGCTGCTGAGGAGTATCAAACCAGATGAGTTGAGTTTTGGAGGAATTAAGAGCAAGGTGATTGGAAGACATTGCTTTGACCATTAGTGCTTTGCCATGACTTAACACTGTTCAGTGCTCATTAAGTAAAGATGTCTAACTTTGGCGTTACTTTGGCTTGTGATACTGGTTAGGGCTTGAAGCAAGATTTTCACACAGCCCAAATGAATACAACCAGTAAAATGCTTTCCTTGCTCATAACATTTACTTAGAAGACGTGAGGTGAAAGCAGATGGTTTGCAGAAACTGTCTTTCTCTGGCAAGGGGAAATGGTACAGTGGCTCCAGTATGCATACACTGGACCAAAACGACCATTTTCAGAAATGTTGAATGCCAGTTCTAAGCTTATGCAAGTGGTGTTATGCAAGTGGTGAAAACTCACGTCCTTTGTCATATGGTTTCCAATGTTATATTTTTAGAGCTAGCAACTGCATTATACTGTAGTACCACATTAAGTGGCTATACTTAAATACAGTGTTCTTTAGAGGCTCCAAAACATCTATCGTTAAAATGCTATTCATTTTGGAGCCTCTAAAGAACAGTGGATTTCAGCATTTATGCACTTGGTATTATTCTTGTGTATCTCTGCCTCATCTGTTCCTGGTTACAGGTCCTTCTCATTAGCTGTACATGGTATCCTTGTCATCTCTCGGGCTAGGTCATTGTTGGCACTGTATCCTATCCTGGAAGTCTTCCTTTTAAAATCACAAGTCAGCTAAATCAGTTTCTCACCTTCCTTGTTCCGCAAGTGCTTGAAGTCTGTTTCGTTTGATCGTGGGAGTGCTGCTGGTGAGCTCTTTCTTGAAGTTTCACCACTTCATAAATATTCACTCAGGGTTATGTTATCTGTCCATATCTGATTATTTATATAGCACCTTCCTACTACCTCTAAAAAGCACTTAAACATGTCTAACAGTTCTTACAAGGTACACCTTAAAATTCGATGAGAATGTTTTGTGTGCATCTGCCATAAACAGTAAATATTAGAACAATAAATGTAGAGTTACCTACCAATAGCTTATGAATGTTAGAATTACAGTAGCTAGTCCAAATGCTGTTCACAATTCAGTACAAAATATTGAAACAAGGCTGTCTTGCTGAATCTTCCAGACTGTATCTGTCTAAAAAATATTATGATATTGCCTGCATATTCACTTTGAATTGACTATCACATTTTGTTTTGTTTCTGAATACACATGATTTTTTAACATAAAAAGATTATGCTATGTGTATTAATGGGAATGAAAACAATACTGACATTAGAATTGAGAACGTTGTAATTACTACAGCAGTCAGTCAAAACATGATGAGAAGAATTCTAAATCCAGTGTCATGAACAATTGAAAGAAATAATAGTCCTATTAATTCCTTCGTCCCACATGAAATATTATAAACACTGTTTAATTCATCATACTACACACTCACAGTTGCATACTGGACAGCCTAATCCCGCCTTTGTTTGTACCTCTATCAGCACAATACTACTAGTACACACATTTATGCTAGTTCATGCAAATGCAGACTATGGAACATATCTTTGAACTATCATTTCGAAATTAAACTAGCTCTACAATATTGATTCGGCATGCATTAGTACATGTACGATACCTACAAATGCCGACTTCCACAACCCCACAAAATGTAAAAGTACATAATTTTATATAGCAACTGCCTTGACCGTGCTCATTTTTCAATGAATTGATCAGGTAAGATCCTTCACCACCGCTGCCCGTTTGAATAGGCGCCATACCATTTAAGGTCCCTGTGTAAGGACAGTATTAGCCAGAGATTTAACTCTCTGAAAAAAGCAACCTTCGGGAGGCGAACCGCAATCCACATGCTCTCTTATGCCGAGGAGTATGGGACACAGCCTATGCTCTAATCAATGTAGCTAACTGCGCCAGTGCACAACAAGAGACAAGATATCAATAAATGAAAGAAGTACAAGTACATTCTTCTAAAGAGATCCATAACTGATGCATGTATGAATTGAAATTTACATGCATTATCTCAAATTACCATTTACCCAGTACAAATATCTTCCCTACACATAACACCTTCAAAATCTTAACATTCACACCATTATATCAGTTTAACAATAACATATTATCTCAGACATAGGAACACACGTCATGTATGCAGTGATGTCTCGTTTGCAGTATTCACAAATTCTGAAGAAAAGTGCACATCTGACTAACACGTTGCTTGTTAACTCTGAAAGTGTTCTCCTACGACGACCTGCTTTAATTATCAGACTGAACACTGGTAAAACGATATAATACAGAATCAAATGTATTTGCTAAGAAGTTTGAAACCTTCTAAGAAATCTTATGTATTAACTACCATCTTTTTGCATGATTCTTGTTAGATTTTGACTAGAACCAGATTTAAACATACAATTACAAGCATTTCTGCCTCCTTGTTTTTGCTCTTCTCGTTTTATAAGTAATTTCTGCTAATCGGAGACACTCATAAAAAAGATAAACAAATTGGTGGCATAGAACAGCAACCAAGACATACCCTCCACCTTCAAACAGTTGGTGTGGTATTTTGTGGTATCTGACAATAATCAGATGTAAGGTATCTCTATTAGATGACCATAAAGTACTGTCTTATGGTTATCCAATAGCGATACGTTGTAGTGACCATGAGTGTTTACCACCCAACACATCTAGTTTCTGCTGGCAGAGTAGGTTTAGTTCAGGATCCAAGGAGAAGCACCTTACATTGTGCTTTGATCTGCTCTGCTGCAACAAACATCATGTCGCCTAAATCATTATTCTACCCTGGTGAAACAGCTTCTGTGCTCTTTCTATTTACAGTAAGAATTGAAGAGTCAGATATGAGCCACTGGTTCCTCACGGAAATCCGACTCTATAATCCCACGCTACGGCTTCACTGCTGTTCTAAAGAAATGAACCAGTTGCCTTGTTCATAATGCATAGACTGATCCTGACAATTCACAATTCTCTGAGATTCCAAGTGCAACCACTGCTTCCTTCCAACTGTCTAAACTATTTGTTTCTAGGAAAGTGGCTAGGATCACCTTGTCACCTTGTGCTGTCAGCTCGTGGAGCTCTAGCGATCGTCCTGGTGAACACACTCCACCATCTCCTATTCGATGACAAGTCTCTCAATTCCGCCAAATTCATGCCAGTTACATCTTGTATCTCATCCATCCATCTCCTCCTTGGGCGACCCAGTCTTCTCCTCCCCTCACCGCACGCCAGCATCATTTCCTTCTCCAGACCATCAGATCGCATAACATGTCCAAAGAACCTTAGCTTCATTCTTGTCGCAGTTTGTTTTAACGACTCTTCATTCTCAACTCCAATCTCCTCTCGTATTGATTCGTTCGTTCTTTTCTCAGTCCAAGATATTCTCAGCATCTTCCTCCATATCCACATTTCACAAGCGTTAACCTTATTTTCCATGTTCTTTGTCATTGTCCACGTCTCGCAACCGTACAGTACCGTAGGAAAGATTAGTGCTCTCACGAGCCTTTTTTTGGTTTCTATGCTCACATGTTTGTCTTTCCATATCTTTTCCAGTCCGGTCATTGCAGCTTTCCCTATAGCAATCCTTCGTTTTATTTCTGGATCACACTTTCCCTCCTTTCCAACCAGTGATCCTAGGAATGTGAAGCTTTCTACCACCTCTATTTCCTCTCCGTCTATCTCAAAACTATCCCAATCTGCTGTTGTCATGACCTTTGTCTTCTTTATGTTGAAGTATAAACCAGCTTTTTCACTTTCTCTCCTGACCCTTCTTATCAGTTCTGCCAAATCCTCTTTTCTTTTTGCCATTAATGTTGTGTCATCCGCGTATCTAAGGTTATTCAGTGTCTTTCCAGCAATTTTTACTCCCTCAATTGCCCCCTCCAGTTCTGCCTTTCTCATTATTCTTTCAGCATATAGATTAAACAGGAATGGAGACAAGATGCATCCCTGCCTCACTCCTTTCTTGATTCTGAAATTGTCAGTGTCTCCGTATTCTGTTCTTATCACCGCTATCTGGTCTTCATATAAACCCTTTAGTAACATTATCAGGTGTTTCGGAATTCCCATTTCAAGCAGGGTTTTCCACATTAAATCATGGTTAATGCAGTCGAATGCCTTGCTATAGTCAATGAAACAGATGTGAACCTCCTGTCCATACTCCCTTTGTCTCTCCATTATCCACCTCATGTTGGCTATATGGTCTCGAGTTCCACGAGATTTCCTAAACCCTGCCTGGTTCACCGGAAGTTCTCTTTCAATTGTGCCTTCCATTCTTTTGTGAATTATTTTCAGTAATATTTTACTAGTGTGTGATATCATTGCTATCGTCCTATAATTTTCACACTCCCTCGCATCTCCTTTCTTGAATATAGGTATAAAGATCGACTTCTTCCAGTCCTCCGGCCATTCTCCAGTTGCCCATATTTGATTGCACAATTTTGTTATTGTTTTTATCATCGCATCATCCCCTGCTTTTATCAGTTCTATAGGTATCCCATCTTGACCGGGTGCCTTATTGTCCTTGAGTTGTCTGATTGCCCATTCTACCTCCGCTTCCATGACCTCCGGTTCCTTTTCATACTCTGTTACGTCAATTTGTTCTTTTTTGACTCGTTTGTCTTCCCTATACAACTCCTCCGTGTATTCTCTCCATCTATGCTTTATCCCTTCTTCATCGCAGATTACATTTCCATCTCCTGCCTTCATTGAGCCCATTCTAGGTGCAAATTTTCCCGTGATTGTCTTTACTTTTGAGAACATTTCCTTGGTTCGTCCCTTCCTTCCCTCGTCTTCCATTTCTCTGCATAATTCGTTTAGATGTATTTCTTTATCTTTCCGTGCTTGTTTTTGGAAGGCACTGTTCAGTGCCCTTACCTTATCCTTTTCTCCTGCCTTCTTTGCAGCCTTCCTATCAACCGCCATGCATATGGCTTCTCTCGATAGCCATGTCGTTGTTGTGATTTTCTTCTTCTTTGGAATGTGCTTATCTGCGACTTCGACTATTGTTTTCTTCATCCTCTCCCATAGGTTGTTCGAATCCTCTTCCTCTTCTATCTCATCTCTCTCTAGTACTTCAAACCGATTCTTTATTTCCATCCTGTATTCCAGTGTGATACCCTTGCAGTCGTATCTGATCAATCGATCTCCTTTCTTTATCTTTTTCAATTTCGTTCTCAGTGTTGCTACCAATAGCTCATGGTCAGTTCCACAGTCCGCTCCTGGCCTTGTTCTCACATCTCTTATTGTGCTTTTCCATCTTTTGTTTATCAGTATGTAGTCAATCTGGTTTCTATGCTTCCCATTCGGTGACGTCCATGTGTACAGTCTTCTCTTAGGCTGTTCGAACCAAGTGTTCATAATTCCTAAGCCATTCCCTTTGCAAAACTCAACAAGTCTTTCTCCTGCTTCATTCTGTTCACCCAGGCCATGACTACCTAATGTGTCTCCATCGCCTCCGGTGCATTGACCCACCTTCGCATTGAAGTCACCTATGATCACTAGTACGTCGCCCTTCGGAGTTCTGTCCACTGTACTTTGCAGGCTGGTGTAAAAACCCTCGTGTTCCTCTTCTAACGATATCGATGTTGGAGCATATACCTGTATAATGGTTATGTTGACCTTTCTTCCTCTGAATCTTACACTCAAAATTCTATCACTCACTGTATCATATCCCATTATCGCATTTGCGCTTGACTTGTCACACATGATTGCAACTCCATTTTTTCCTCTCTCTTTTTGTCCTGACATTATTATCCTGTATCCATTCCAACTGAAATGTCCTTGTCCCTTCCACCTTGTCTCACTTAATCCTAGGATTGCTATGTCTAATTTCTTCATCTCTCCCTGTATCACGTCCATCTTTCCGCTCTGCATACTTCGCACGTTCCATGTGCCCAACTTCATCTTCTGCTTACAGCTCAGGTTGAGTCTTTCCCCTCCGAATCGATCCACCTCTAGACGTCCTTTCGGCTTTAGTCCTGTTGCTTCATTAGATCGAGGGGCCCTTGACTCTCCGTCTTGCTCTTCCCCAGTAGCTTCTAAGTCACGCTCCGGCCTGGGAGTCCCACCATTCGCAACTATCACCGTTTTTGGCTTAGTGTGTTTCATGACGATTTTCTTGGCAAGTTAACAGGGGTGGTTTGCCATTGCCTTCCCCTGGTTTTGCCTGCCGTGCCCGTTCGTTCCCCTTCCTAGGAAGGGTACCAACGGTCCGCACCACGAGAAGGTGGGCACGGAGGACTTTGGTTCACCAGCCCAGGTCGGATCCGAGTCTACGCTCAACAGAGACGTCGGTCAGGTCGCCTCCCCGTTTTACTCTGTACTAGAGTGACTGGTGAACCTTTGCGGATATGTACATGAATATCAAGAAGTAACAATGATAATAATTAATGATAAAAATAATAATAATAACGATAATAAATAAAATACATAATAATAAAAATAATAATAATTCAGAGTATTCACAATTTCCAAGTAATCCTTTATAGAAATCTTTTCATTAATGTGTTGAAATAGTAATGGTCCACAATAATATTAATAATAAGAAGAGTAATAATAATACCGGTAATAATAAAACATAAACTACTGTGCAAAGACACAAATTTCAGGAGACATGCTACCAGTACCTAAATATAAGAACATGACCTCATTAGAATTAAGTTACTCATGATTCTCTTTCATGCTTAAGAAGATCAAGTACCTTCTGACAGTCAAGAGACGTTAAGTGACCAAAAATACCACTAACTGTTAGAAAGAAGCACGTGGTGACCAACAAGTACGTATAATAATGCTAACATGTAATTGTACAATTTGTAGCAATAAATTAGACAAATGCAAATAATTACAACAATTAGCAATGTAGATGACAACTGAAATTTTATTTCTTCATCCAGTGCAAATGGTCAACAAAATGTCAACAAAATTCACTGTAGTTTATTGTGCACGATTTTTGCCAGGTATAAAATTCCTAACAGTCACCAAATGTATGAAATTACATCTTTCACTGTAAGCATATTTCTGTAATTGTATTATGTAAGCATACTTCTGTAATTGTATTATCTTAAACATTATGCTCTTTACATGTAGAAACCCAGTTATTTGAGACATTTGTCCCTTGTGTAAAAGAAACCGGTTACACCAAAGAATTGGTGAAGTTGTAAAGTAGAGTTTAAAAGACAAAAGAAACAAACATACGTTCATAAGCATACACCAACGCCAAGAAGCATATATATATATATATATATACACACACACACACACACAAATGCACACAAATATTAACAAGCATACAAAGACAATCATGCATGCACATCCCAGTTAGTGGCTGCTGAATTTTATTCATCTAGGAAAATACACCAAGATATTAAGTTTGAGTTTTGGAAACACTGACAATGCCAAGCATCTCTCCTGACTTTGTCACAAATTACCCAACCTTACTCTGAACCCAGCAAGGCAAAAAACACAGTATCATCGGAACAGATTAATTAAACAATTCTAATGACTAACTAAGACTGCACTGTACAAAGATCATTACATCAACAATGTTCACACTAAATCACTTTCAGTTTGCAGATTTAGAAAAGACAGGAATAGAAACTCTAACACATTGACTATCAGTACACAAAACTGTTAGTTTAAAAACTAACACAACCTGCATAATTTCCATGTCCTGTCAACTGCACACTTCTGTAACGGAAAGTTAAAACAGAACCGCAAATGTTCATAAACGCCCCAAACATATGTAACATTATTGCCAAAAATTAAAGCCAAAAAGGAAATAATTGTTGCCAAGAGGGTGAATGATGAGCCATTCAGGTAATTTTATTCAGCCTACTCACATACACTAAACAGATAAAACTTCAGCCAAAAGACATACCACGTAATAAACTTATTCACAGAGTTAAAATTTCTAAATTTCTATTTGTTAATCTGCACACATTCCCTAAGTATATTATCATATTATCCAATTTACAATACAGGCTAATATCTAATATTTCACTGAAATACAGGAACATAGATTAGCTTCATAAATATTTAAACACTGCTCCCTGTTTTGGAATTCTTGATGAATATCATAATGGATATACTGAGTCTCTCACTGGATGGAAAAGGAGAAAAAGTTGCATCAAACTGCACAGAACTGTTAAAAATGTTCAATGACAACTGTTTTACCACAATCACTTATTAGAACATCAGCAAGTGCTGCAATTATACAGTTGCAGTACATATTAATAAGCACATGTTAGGCTTCTTGCCGTTATTGCCAAAACTTAAGACATATTTCTTACTACACTGCAATACTTATCATTGCCTGTCTTGTCTCATCATGCAGTAAACTGAGCCTGGCCAACATCTCTATGCAGTCAAGGTCACGCACACGCTATGTCAAGGTCATCGTTATGTTCTTCCTGTCACTTCCACTGAGCTCTCTCTCTCTTCAACTACAAAGCAAACTACCATGACATGCTTTCACTCAAGTCCACTTTTTATGACAAGAAGTCCTACAGAATCCTGGTCAACTTTTGACAACTGCTTAGCATTATCACAGGCCTCCAGACCTGAATTGGTCCTTTATTATCTGCATGCTATGTACAAGCAACAATTCCCATTGCTTCTGCCAAGGCCATCCTTTAATAAGTAAACCTGACTCTACAAACTGTCACAGCAAAACTGGAAGCACAGACAATGATCAACTCACTCAGTACCTAGAAAAGATAACAACAAGATCATGAAACAGGTAGATAATTGAGACCGATCCGTGAGCAACGTTCTTGCTCAGATGAGACACCTGTTCATGGTAGCAAGTCCCATCTGGAGGATACATATAGAAGTTGCAATGTCTGGGACTCAATCTGTCAAATTTCACACAGTACCTGACCATTGCAGTTCCGCTGCTTCTATAACAGTCTACTAACAACAAAAATCACAAGGAAGAAAATGATTTTCCTTCCATGGTGGCCAATTTCCACAAGTTTCAAGAGCAAACAAATAAAGGAAACTATTTCAAATGCAGCAGGCACTTAACACCAAACTATCACGATAAAAACAGAGGTTTTAGATCTACAGAACAGTTGCTGCGAGTCAATAAAGTACCAATAATCTAAGTTAAATAGCATACATTTATCTAAACTCTCTTCAAGCTCTTCTTCACAGAGTCATCTTCCAAACAGTAAAAACACAACGAAAACTGTTCTCAGATAGAGACATGTGTAAAGGTAGATAAGTTCCGAAAGACCAATTCCACTGCATGTGGTTGAGAAATCGTAAAATCACGAGGGGAAGTCCAAGAGCATGCAGGTAAACATAAATACACTTCAGTAATAGTACACCAGGTTAATTCAGTTGCCATATCAACAACTGGATTTCATTAAAAGCAATGCTCATTAAAACGACAAATCCAAATGGGGTCCCATGATTTGCAGTGGACAACTGCACACAAAAAACACAGTCGGAGGAAACAAATCGACTAAAAGTTTGTTTTGCCTCAGAAAAAACACAATCTAAAATCAGACAAAGGGGGTTTGGTGGCAGAGCACATAACTCACCTCTTATCATAAAACACTCGCTATCACTAAAACAGATATCTGCAACAATAAACTGAGCTCTTTTGTGAAGGGAAAAACAGACAACCTAAAGACAAACTCCAAGCATCATGGTCCTATTCGTTCGTTTACCACAAATGTTTCCACATAAACTTATTCCGGCAGCCCTCAAAACATGTCTCACAGAATGCAACATCATACACAATACAGGAGATCGAGACACACAAAACTTCAAAACTCAGAACGGCTCAATCCATCGACAGCCGATAAATCCACAAAGCATGTGGTGCACATCAGATACTATTGACCGTAAAAACAGCCTATCGAATACCACACCTAAACAACGACAACAACAAGCAAATTATAATGAAGCAGCATCTAAACGAACGATGGTTTTAATGACTGCAACTCCATCGAACCCGAACGTCACGTTCGTAAATGAAGTCTAGAATGTATTGAAGTGAAATGACGCAGCTGCTGGAAGTAACAACTCAACTCCAATCATCCATAATGGAACAAAATGTACAGCTTTCAAAGCGTCCAGAGGTGATGGCAAGATAACAGACTATCTTCGTCTGTTGCCCTGCCCAGGTCCTGTTGTTGTTGTTGTTGTTGTTGTTGTTGTTGTCAGTTCGCTTGCACCATCTACCATCACTGCATCTGTACCACCAGCTGACAACAAATGCAACAGTTTATAACAATTACTGTCAACAGGAGAAAGGATAATTCAACTTATATGGAACAAACTACACAGAAGATTCATACGACTGTCTTTGGCAGCCATAACAAGAACCAATTTATAATGAAGTTCTGTCATAATGAGGTCAGTTTCTATAGCAAGTTTTTGGATTAATATTTCTGACCGCTTTATATAAAGACTTGTGTTATAATGAAATTCATCATAATGAGGCTCTGGCATACTCAGAGGTGCTCCTGGCATAAGACCCCAAGGAAAATGCAGCTCTCAAACCAGTGTTCATGCATCCTGTGTTAAAATCAGAAATACAAATTTTGAGCTAAGAGAGGTAACAATTAGGTAAATTACATAATAGTTAGCAACAAATGCAATTTGAATAATATTCATTAAATTAAAGAGTTGGAGAAAAGCTGTATCACCTGCACACAGCACCATTAGCAGCTGCACACAGCTCTACCTGAGTGACAATTGTGCCTGGCTGGAGCTTGAAGTCCTCCATCAGGTTGTCCCAAGCTTACTGGTACTGCAAATGCCCAAGACATGATGAAGGGTCCAAACCCATGTGCAATAGTACCACTACGACAGACTACAGCAATTGTGTTCTTCCTGCTGCAGCCACAGCTAACTTAGCCTGGTACTTTTATCTGGTAACACCAGTCTCAGCTCAGCCGCTGAATGGACAGAGGCAACAATAGCTGTGTGCTGGTATCCTAGGCCAGCAAGTGAGCACCCAGGCCTCCCAGTAGCTGCTGACATGCCTACTAACTACCTCATGTTTATAAAGCAAGTTACAAAAGTCTGTGCCACAACTTTCACGTAGACTAGGCACAATTCAGCTTCTATACTGCACCATCAGATAGATGCAGAATGCACCAAAGAAATTAGAGCTAGATTCTAGATTGAATAAAGGGAAAGGAATCATGGGAATGTTGAAAAAACTTTGGAAAAGTCATGGTATACCAGTGACAACTAAAATAAGAGTCTGGAAGGCTCTGATATGGCCAGTCGCAACCTATGGTTGCGAAGGATGGACCATTAAAAAATCTGATGAACTGAGGATAAATGGATTTGAAATGAGAAAACTGAGGCAGATAATGAGGGTGTCTTGGATGGTAAAGAAAACAAACGAATGGGTATTGGAACAACTTGGCATAAAATGTCAGATGTTATGTAGCATAAAAACAAGAAAGTTGAAATACTTTGGTCACATTATGAGAAAAAATGGAGACTGTTTGAAGAAAGAAATAATGCAAGGCACAACTGCTGGATCACGAGCATGTGGAAGACCGCGAACAACTTGGATGGAGAACGTAAAGTCTTGGACAGGTTTGACTAAGACTCAATTACTGAGTTCAGTAAAAGATCGAAACATCTGGAGACGGATGGTTCATGGTGCGACCAACCTTCGGATCAAAGACGGCTAAAGATAAGACAAGACTGCACCATCAAGACCAAGCCAAGGTGCTTCAAGTGATGAAATCTTGCCCTCCACAAAACTTTAAGAGTGGCTGGACACCTTTGGCACACATGGAGCTGGAAATCCACTAAACTTTAGGCTACATGCAAATGGAAGATGGCAGTGCTCCAGAAAGTGGCACAGTGTTGATGATAAACCAACAGCAGAGCAGGAATAGATCTCCCTTTAAAGAATGATACTATTCCTCAAAATGTTCCATAGAATATCCCCTAACACACCCATAATAATAATTATCAACTTTTAAAGCATCGGTGTCTAACGCACAAGGCCACACCTATAGCCACACCAAAACCAAGCTAGGTTGATACCCATTCATATAACGACAGCGACATACCTGAAGAATGATTATGCATAGCATTTCCAGAATGTGCATGGTTATGTTTGTCAGGGCAGGAGTAATCGACGACTTCTTTGTAGATGAGCTCTGATGAGAAACAAATAAATGAAAACATTACAATAAGTACTTCCTAGCAAAGAAAACACAAGAACTAAAGCACATTCTTTCTCGTGCAGTGCAGGCACACCTACTTATGATGACACCCTTATAGCTTGGAGAAAATGGATGAAACAGAAAAACAAGTCACCAAAATGATTGATTGTATGATACAGACCAATTGATGTGGCTTCTTAACGATAATGACATTGAAGCATTGATTAGAAGAAGAGCGCTCCTTTAAGTTCTGAGTATGAAGCTTCACGGGTATGAAGTGTTAACAACTTCATTTTCTTAGCCTTGGCATATGAGGGTGAATAGCCAGTCCTCTCCCTCATTGTCTCGTTGATTAAATGAACATTAAATATGTCCTAATGATGAACAAAACTGGCAACGTTAAACATAAAATATATCCTTAACACATTGACTGCCAGGGACGTGTTAACATGTCCTCCATTAGGTAATCTCAATGCTAAGTTGAGAGGTCAATGAGTTAACTGCAAAGCTGACTTCAAAACCTCCCATTTCATACTCAAATGTGAAAATTTTCATATAAGGAGAGATAGTATGAAATAAAATCTTAAGCATAAAATAACATGGAAATCCATTGCTTGCACTCTACAATTCTACATGTATGCAAAACACTGCAGTGGTAAGGTTTAAACTAATATTTCAGCATTATTTGTACACAAATGAACTTATTTTTTATGAACTTCAACACCACTCAGGCTAGCAATGGCAGCACTTTTGAGAGGTTTGTCTACCTTTCCATTGGGCGACAGTGTGTTCTTTCTCATCCACCGAATGGTCATATTGAGCGGGAGGAGGCTGAAACAAACACAATTCATTGCGATGAGAATCAGCGGTATTTCAACAAAAGCCAGATGAAAACCACAGCCTCATCAACTCATTACTAGGGTGGAGCTTATTTTTTAAGTTGAGGAATATGACCTTTTTATCTTTTCAGGTTGTTCCTATACTTTAAGAAAAATTCAGGCAAATACGACTGCTACTGATAAATATTCAGAAGTAGCTCAACAATGCTGAAGTTTCTCATACTACACAAGCTGAGGTCACTGGCCTGCATTTTGAAAAACTAATTACCAGTACTGGGTCCAGTAGGAATTTTCTCGAGTCATCATGCACATTCAAGTTTTCCTTTACTAATCAGTCACTGCTTCACACATTTTACCCATTTTTTAGTTACTTTTTGATTCTTACACACAATCATATGCCCGTAAAAGACAAGACAAAATAACTTTGTCTCAAAACTTGATGATCTCTGGGACGTTGGTCATGCTAATGCCATGAACTTGATGAAAACACAACAAAAAAAAGATTTCTTGGTGTGCCAGGGTAAAAAGGGAAGCAAAGATTCAATGGTAAGAATGCAGCTGTGAAAGAGAAAAGACTACGGCCCTAACCCCTCCCCATTAAGATCATATCACACACTTATCTGCCACACCTAAGAACACAAAACCGTATTCTTCTTCAACTGAACGAGGACAATGGACATTCGTTGGACTACTGTGATTCTGTGAGATACTATAACTGAACATTTAATGTATGAGCTATGACTGAACATTTTCAATCTGTAATTCATACAGGCTTAGATAAGAAGTCATTGCTAATGAAATGAAATGTGCTTTTGCAACAACAGTGAATCAGCAAATCACTCGTAATTCAGTAAATTTCATGAACTTCATCAACTTTGAGACTCTTATCTAATAGTCTTAGTTTAAAATGAACACTTTTGGGGTGTAAGACTTTCAAAAATCAATTTCTTTCTTATACCTTAAGCTCCACCCTACTCACTACAGCATAAAGTTGTTATCAGTACTGTAAATCTTTTGCAAATATTGCAGTCGATAACGACCACAAAACAAAAATAAAACTCATTGGCCTATAACTAGCTACATTTACAGAACTATTTATATCCATTAGATAGAAGACGTCTCTGTCTTAATGCCTCCAAAACCCAGTTCATTTGGTTTGGCTCCCCTCAACAGTTGCTTAAGATTGATTTCGCCCTCCTCTTGGAAATCTTCCCTCACTACTCCTTTTCATCAAGTGTACGTGACCTAGGTGTTACGCTTGATAGCTCTCTCTCCTTCAAAGATCACATCTCTAATCTCACACGTGTTTCCTACTTCCACTTAAGGCGTCTCAGGGCTGTTCGACGATCTGTCTCTTCCTCTGTTTTCACAACGCTGGTCCATGCTTTCATTTGCTCCAGAATTGACTACTGCAATTCGCTTCTAATCGGTCTTCCTAAGGTCCGTCTCATGCCTCTGCAGTCAGTCCTAAATGCAGCTGCGAGATTAATTGCCCGTCTGCCACGCTACTCACGCATTTCATCCTTCATGTTTGAGAAACTGCACTGGCTTCCTCTCTCTGCACGTATTAAGTTTAAAATCCTTATTCTGGTGTCAAAGACACAGCGGGGTCTCGCCCCCAAATATTTAATTGATGTAATTCACCGGCCTCTTTCTGTCTCTTCGCATCGTCCACTTCGCTCCTCAAACAGATTTGATCTCTCAGTTCCTCGTACTAGAACAGCTATGGCTCAGTCCCGATCTTTTGCCTCAATTGGTCCCTCTCTCTGGAATACACTGTCTCCTTCTACTCGCTCTCTAATTTTAATAAGTAACCCCTCATCTTCTTTTACTTTCCTCAAGACTTATTTCTTTTCTCTCGGCCTTGCGCACTGGGAGCGCCTCTGAACGGTTCACCCTACTAGAGGCGCTTTATAAATGTTTAAATACAATACAATATACAATACAATACAATATTATAAATTCAGAAAAATCCCTATATGGGTTTTCCATTGGTTTGGTAAAAGTTAGAAATGCAACTTAACCCAACAATATTTGTAAACATTTACTTCCAGCTGTTTAAATTGAAATAGTCACATCTCCTTCTTGGTAATTAACCACTTTTCTATATAGTCTAATGACTTTTACTCATCAGCCAAGTCCTCCTCAAAGGAGTTAAGTAATAAATAAACTACACCAACAACTGCAGAATTGTCAAACTCATTTAAGAATTAAATCAAAAATCAAAGGCATTTCTAGTGTACTACAAATGCAATATGAAGTTTCTAGTGTATTACAAAATGTAAAAGAAATCCAAATGACTTACTCCGTTGACCTCCGTTTCATCATACCAGACGTTGATGTAGGGATGCATGAGCGCTTCGTCAACTGAGAGGCGCCGTTCTGGATCAATGACGAGCATCTTCTGCAGCAGGTCACGTGCCATGCTCGCCTTCAGGCCGCTGTGCTCTGTGCTGTCAGGTGGAAAGAGAACATCAGGAAATAGCTTCTCAAACGGATAGCCTGCATACTTTGGACGATTCTCAACGTAGTTACGCACGGTCGGCTGGAGTCGTTTCATGAACTCCTGAGATGGCGTTCCAAGCTGTTCAATGATCTTGTTCCACTGATCAATGTCTAAGGTTAAAGGTTAAGACAAACAACAGCATAGGACAGACAAGCACGGTTTGAGTCTGTGTCCAAATGGTAATGATGTACAGATCTTTCACACACAGTTGTTTTATGCCATTAACTTATGATGCACTATGCAAAGATCTACATTAATTCTATCACAAAAGGCAAAAAAGTAATACATTCGATAGAAATTAATTGGTACAGCAACTATTAATAATACAAATGAACATTTGGGTAAGTTGCAGCTAAGCTGCTTTTGACATAAAACAAAATGAAAACACACTGATAACACTTAACAGCGTCCCACCAAATCCATCTTCAGATCCACAAAAAATCAATTAATAATCGAAAAAACATTTCCAACAGGTTCAGAATAAAATTAACTCTTGTGATGGCAAGCACAGTGTCACATTTCACCACAATTTTAAACTATGTCAACAGAAATGTTGCAGACACCGAAAGATACGATCTGTTCCTGGAAACATGACACTTCCTCGGATCATTTCACCCATAATGCATCCCACCGACCAGATGTCAACTAAACAGAAATCAAAAACAGATAAATTATTTTAAACAATACAAACTACAGCACTGAATCTTAACCTACCTTTAACCAACATCCATTTAATGAATTCAACCAATGAAACATATTAATCAAACGCCGGGTAGCACAGTATCCACGCTCTTGGTCTTACCATTCTGTACGTCTAGGTTCTTCTGAATCACAGTTCCTCATATGAAAATGACATTTCATCTCATTAAAACTTATCATTATCGGTAATGGTTGTTTCTTTATATGTCTATTGAAGCACCTGTCAACATGAGGACCATCTCCCCGAGGACTGTTGTTGACAGAAACTGTGGGCATAAAAGGGCAGTTACCTTATTCTGCAGACACAGTCACATATCTCTAATGCAATATATCGCGCAACCAGAAATTTTTACTGCATCTCTATATAAGCACCTCTGAATGCCACTACATGCTGATGTCCGAGTCAAATTTGCAAATTCGCTTTCACAGAACCTTCCTAACAATCACGCAATCTGAGATTTTGTCTGATTCAACAAATCACGTTTAGAAATTTTACCAGACAAATAGAGTGGTTAACTGGCAGCCAAAATACACGCAGTGACAGTTTGCATGCGGTTACAACTGAAATACATGCAATCCAAGGCTTTATTATGATGATGCAAGCAATAAATCAACCAGCTTACCATCAGCCATGGAAGAGAGGAACTTATTGGTCAGCCTACTTCAACACAAATCAATGGAACAATGACACATAGGTATTAATGATGGCCATGATAAAATCTGCACTCCAGCATTGTAATTATGTTTTTCCATATTTTTGAGGCATACACTCAATAGCAAATAAGCATAATGCAGGGGAAGTACCCATATTTGCGAATCAACCATAAGATCAGCAGATGTACCACGACGGGCCAATCCACAAGAAGGACAAACCACTGTTCAGAAAACCTATGAGCAGGACAGAAGCAAGCATCTGTTAACATGCCATATATATCCATCACCAAAATGAGGAATCACAGCGGCTGAAAGATGAATTGTAGATTAATTAAATGCTCATAAAGAATTTGTAAGCTGGTAAATGAGGAAACATCAACAAACCATTGTCGGCATATCCCATTCCAAGGATGACCTCTGGCGCACGGTAATACCGTGTCACCACATATGGGGTCATCATGAAACTGGTTCCAGCTGTACGTGCCAAACCAAAGTCCAGAATCTTAAGTGTGCAGTCACTCTTCACTACAATATTGGATGGCTTTAAATCCTACAGAAACCAAACCAACATAAAACAATACAAAATATAGCATCCTTCATTCTGGAGAATTCTATAGACCAAAATAAAACTCAATCAAGCAGCAAGGACCAGGGTTGAATGGTCTTGAGACCCAGTCTTGAGGCCATACAACCCTGTCTTGGTCTCAAGACATGAATGTATGCATGTATGTATTGTATGTTGACACATAGGCAAGACAAGACCAAGGCAGATGGATACCAAGAATGAGACCAAGACATGAGGTTCATGGCAGTTCAAGACCGAGGCTTTTCAGAATGAAGTCCAAACAGTAGATAAGATTAAGTCACAAAACATGTAAGTTCCTTAGCTTGATCACTTAAAACACCATTACATTTTACGTATATGTGATTCTCGAGCATAATGTCACTTAAACGTCCATGAACTGTTAATAAGGACCTTAACAGTTTATGATTATTTCACAGAAAAAATGAAAAATCTGAAGTTAAGATATGAATCGCAGTGTGGCCTGATAGGCATATCAGTAAAACAATACTGGTGATTCTCAAATGCACAAAGTTTAAAAGTTATCATACAGTGTATATGGTTCAGGAACTGTTATACATATATACATGTACATACATATAAAAAATAAATACACCTACATACATACAAGCATAGTAAAGAAAGTAAACAGTTCTTATTTCTGACATCAGACGCCCATGACAAAAGCAAATGCTAAATAACAATCAGTCCAGTGACTGACCATCTTCCAGATAACCCATATCTAACTTAGGGAAAGTCAAACCATTTTCTTCACTGACCAGCTGCAGCGCATTGGAACTGAGTTGTTACAACAAACACCACACACAACTTCAACTCAAAACTTATGAGGAGATAAGCAGAACTAGCAAATTCATTCCAACATTTTATACGCAAATAGCAATATTCACTGCACCTGTGTAACCTTGAATTAATATCAAGTACACAGTCACAAAAAAGTTATATTGTACTACTGTTGCATTCTAGATTAGGGCTCATGTTCCAAAATGAGCTACAACAAAATTTTTATAACAGTGTAAGATTTATGCCACGAACTTTCCGAAATTCAAATACGACCACACATGCTCATTTCCTCATCATCAAATTGTTTACCTTACAACTAAAACCTTCAGAGGCTGATCATCCCTCTCAATCTCTATGGAATGACCCTCTTGCTTCAGTCAGATCAGTAGACAGGCCTTCCATGCAGATGCAGCCAACGCCTATGCAGACATAAACAATCTTACGTCTGCTAAATCTTCCTTGAGAATCAAATGTTGCATGGAGGGAGTAAGTAAACTGAACCCCTGCTATGAGAAAACCTTGACCCATATCAAACATTGCCATATGACAATTGTTATAACAATGTTGTTTACTAAACCTATTAAGTACATTTGAGATTTATATGCCAAACCTATATTAGTTTCAAACTTCACAGTCTTTGGGCACTGTAGAAATCTTGCGATTAGGATTACAAGACCGTAATTCGTGCAGTAACGAAGTAGGTTAACAATGTTTCTTGAATGTAATCGTGATACCCTGTGAATGATTCCGGCCGAGTGGAGATGCTTGATACCACAGAGCATCTGGTAGAGCAGGTAGGACATTCTCTCATGGTCCAAGTCCATCTGTATCACTTGACACAGGTTGGCATCCATCAACTCCATCACCAGATACCTGCAATCACATCTACACATAGATGTATCCAAGCCGGTATATTTCCACCAGTACAAGTATCAACATCCTCAGGGCAATTCTATCTATAAGAAAGAAGTACTTGACATGCTGACTCAAGTGCTCGAAATACACAAAACAAAATGCACAAGCACACACACACAATGCATATTGATACAGTATTACAAACCTGCAGACATATTCACATCCACAAACATAAACAGGTGAATCATAAATTAAAATAAAATATGTTCAACACTGAATACATTTTATTGCAGACATAACTATTACCACTATTATCATCATTATCATCATCATCACCAACATCATCATCATTATAAAAATGTGTAAAATGCATGAAGTCACAGAAGAAATGTGAAATTGAAGTGCAGAGAAATGTGAATCTGAGGCATACAGAAATGTGAATCGAAGGTACGGAGATATGCTGCTTCACATGACTCAGCTTCACATAAATTTTCAGCCTATCTAAAGCTGCTTTCAGATCACTCATACTGCCATGTACCATGCGCTAAGATATTTCTAAAAGGTTTCTGATACATACAGACATGCCCCAACACAACACTCACACAAATAACAACATCTCATTCAAAACAAAACAGAGAGGAAGCTAGAATCAATACTAACACATCTTGAAACTCTTCGTATGACTTTTGAGGAGTGAATGCATTCAGCAGGCCAATGATCTACAACAAATATACATTTATTTAACTTTAAAAACTTTGGCATCTGACTACACCAACTTCAGAAGTAGACAAAAAATACAAAACGTTCTAAGCCTATACTAAATCGAAACATTGTGCATATGTAACTTAATACTTTGTAAGAACCTCTCAGAGGCACACATACAGTATACATGATACCCACAGGGATACATGTACGGTAAACTGGGTAGGAGCTTTTCGCTAAGCCATCCCTTCAGCAAAAAACCTTACAGTTGAACAAGGAATAATCACATATACGTGATGCTCAAATATATAGCACTACATCAGCATTAAATATTAACTGCTAACAATTAAACTACGTGCAACATATAAATGCTCAGAAATAATGAACAATAAAGGACCAACTGACAAATAGACAAATCCTATCAAATAAAAAAACCATTTTTTAAGTCATTTGCTGTCAGTCTTGATTGTCAATTTTCCATAACTAAATCAACCAGAGTGCAAGTAAAAGTGATAACGTAAAACATGTAAAGCAGACCAATTTCAATTTACCAAAACAAATTGTCTGCAGATATTGAAAAGCTCTGAGCTTTTTCAGTCAACATCAAATCAAATAATGTTCACAGTAGTTGATAGGTTAGAGCGCTCGCCTTAGAACGTGGAGATATTGGCTCAGGCCGCCTCCGAGATGACTATTGTGTAGGGACTTTGAGCAAGTCCTTGACTCACAACTGCTGAGCGCTATCAATAATTATTGATGCTTGGTCGTTACATTCTGGTGCTTAATAAATGCATAATATTAATAATAAATGACTCTATTTTTTTCTCTACCTAATACCTAAACTGAAAGTGTATTTAATTCTACTGAGATTATTAAGCCACCTATCCAGTGAACGTCAACTTAATATACAGAGACGTTATACAGAGCAAACTTTATGGCCCATAGTAAATAGATTAAAATTCAGCCTAGTTAAAAGTTATTTCTAGTAAAGTATACATCTAATATCACGCGATCAGCAATAAGCAGACAAAGGCCATTAAACAAAAACCTACATTCTTGTGGTTGACAAGTTTCATGAGAACAAACTCTCGGTAGGCACGCTTTGCATGTGTCACGTTTTGAAATGGCCGACTTAGTTTCTTGATGGCCACATTTTCTCCAGTGACCGAATCATACGCAGCACTAGAAAACACCGCACACAAAAGTTACGCTTGATGATATAGAAACTGTGCAACGGGAAACATTAGACAAAAGTAATGTTTGAAAACATGATTTATCAGTCAAAGCAAACATCAAGGCTTGTATCCAATCTGGACACTTCAGTGGCAAGAAACATTTATGTATGTATGTATGTGTGTATGTAAGCATATACGTGTGTATATATATGTAGGTCTGCATGTACGTATCTGTATTTTGTACATGTAATATGTACTTATTTATGTAGCACCTTACTTTTCATAACCTCACAAAGGTACATACAATACAACATAAACACAAATCATAAAGAGTAGAAGAAGTAAATCAGTAAAAGATGAATACTTTGCTGTCAGCTGATGTCCGATTAAAAACGATATTTACACTCCCTACAGAAAGGCACTCCTGGCATGTGAGCACCTATCAGACAAAACATCAACTGTCTAGGTCCCTGTAAAATGAGCTGAAGTCGGCAGAAGCAGAAAAAATATAATATGCATAACATAAAAAAACTATGTTTTTTCTAGCTCATGAAAGACAAACGAAGGCAGTTTTGGGTTATAAAACGTGTAGATGCACTACTGTAACTGTTGAATTCTTCTGCAGGCTTGCTAATGCAACACAAGTGCTTTAGCAACTTATACAGCCATAAAAATTATGGTACAGATGAAATTACAAGGTAGTGGCACTAATAACAGGAACTCTAGTTTTCAAACCACAACAATATGGAACAAACCAACACATTTCCATCAAGTAGTATAGTTCAGAACCCATGACTTGGGCAGTACATAAAAACAATGAAAGTATTTATATATAACAACAACTTATGTATTTCATAAGTAATTTGTTTACATAGTTAACGTCCAAATCACTTTGAACATGTACCATTGTACCTATCGTATTATATAGCATCCAAAATGGTAAATTGGTCAACGTCACAGGATTTAAAGGTAAATTACAGGGTGCAGCCTTGTCTTGCATCCATGAACTCATTTTATATATTCTTTTCATGGAAATGATTTATAATATTATGATTTCATGTTTTCGGTTATCCATTGTAATGGGTCAGTGACTCAGTTCATTACTTTGTTTTTAGCAAAGCACTATTAATCCATTATATCCTAGTTTAGCTTCTACACTGACATTAGACACTATAATTAATATATTTTTATTTCTTATATAAACAACAATTTGTGATGCTGTAATTATTAATAACTTACAAAGGAAGATAATTATAGCCATTAAAATATACAGTACCTGAAAAAAATAGTTAAGCAAATTCACAAAATGATCTTTTAGAAACTCTATTCTCATTTGAAGCACTTTGATGACTGTGTTTTGTCAAGTTGACATTTATTACTAAATAATTCATTATCTAACCTCAAAAACCAATCTAAAACCAGGAAAACCATAGGACACTATGAGCGCAGGCAGGCAGCCAGGCAATGATATTAGGCTCTGTAAACAGCATAGGGGGCAGGCAATCTAAAACAAGGAAAACCATAGGACACTATGAGAGCAGGCAGGCAGGCAGGCAGGCAGGCAGGCAGGCAGGCAGGCAGGCAGGCAGGCAGGCAGGCAGGCAGGCAGGCAGGCAGGCAGGCAGGCAGGCAGGCAGGCAGGCAGGCAGGCAGGCAGGCAGGCAGGCAGGCAGGCAGGCAGGCAGGCAGGCAGGCAGGCAGGCAGGCAGGCAGGCAGGCAGGCAGGCAGGCAGGCAGGCAGGCAGGCAGGCAGGCAGGCAGGCAGGCACAAAAGAAAATATATACAGAAAAGTTGACAGGCTTACCATACAATTCCCTGGGCACCAGAACCAATGGGCTTAATGTTCTGGTATCGTTTCAAAATTGTAAACGTCGAATCCCCGACTTCAACGGTGTAAAACTGGTTTGCCATCTTTGAGGACATGAGGTATACAGAACAGTTTTCTTAGAATGTCATAACTAAAACAAAAGAAATGCATATCTAAAACAAACTGTGCAAATAAACTATAGAACAGATAAGCAACTGAAAATTACATTAACTCAACCGCTTTTCACAAATCAGATTAACGTTCCAAACCAATTACATGTGCAAAAATTATCTAATTTTCCAGTTAATTTTAACAGATACAAATATATTGTTCATGGCATAGTGTTGTAACCACAGTATTTTTAAGGGTATTTGGGCAAAGCATGGTAGAGGTAAAAATTGTAGATTTTTGGATCAACCTGTCTCAGAGGTTTAGAAGCAGATATTTGGAAGATATACAATGTCACAGTTTGAATTCGAATCCTGTTCACTTGACATTTGCTACTGAAACCAGAAAAATTGCAGCAATTTAATGCTCTGGGTACAGGAAGAGGCAATGCGCATTACGTGAGGCAGAACAGTTAGCAGCTGAATTAAACTTTCAACTTCATAATGTTCCTAATCAGGCCCTTAGCCAGAAATACAGAGTTGCCTGTTTAAAAAGCATTCAAAGTCATGACTACCCGACGCCACGAGCATATGAAGTTGCAACCGCCTGAAGCCCACCGCCGTACGAGTCCGACTGCAGTGCCCCCTACGCTGTTTACAGAGCCTAATATCAACCTGTGCTCCTTACAGAACGCTGGCAGTGGCTCTAGAGAAGAAACTGGATGGTGCTGGAGGAGAATCATACACAATTTATGCCCGTCCAAAATAGTTTTAACCTGTCCAAAGGACGGGTGGTTGGCTAAGGGCCTGTTCCTAATGCTTAATTACTTTAAAAATAGCTATGATATCAAAGTTAATAAATACCTGTAAAACAAACCTAGCAATTACCGGTATTATATCTAGGCTTCAACTACACTTCTTATATACAGTTACAGGATACTTCTGTGAGAGGTGTCTAAGCTAGATATCTTGCACCTGGTTTAAGCACATTCACAACCCATATTGAAATAATCAGTTATTGAATAATGGTCAGAAAATTGACAAATCAATTGCTAATTCAAACTCAAACTTAACTACTGAAACTTTGTTTTCTATAATGCTAACTTCTCAAATAAAGCATTTCCAATAATGCAGAATTCTCTTGCACATGCCATAACTAAAACCCCAAATACCATCAGAACCTCAATTCTCATATTTCTTCACTGGCTCAGGACATCAACTAAACACTACTGTCCCTCATAATACTCTTCCGACAGACAATCAGCCTTCTCATTTTCGTGAGCAGTTCACTGTCCAAACCACTCTGATCTACTCATCATTTCTTGTATCATTCATTTTTTTCATCCTCCAGTCAATTCCTCTCTCAAAATCCTGTAATGAGTCATTCCATGTCCAATCAACAGTGTGCACAACATGATCATCTCCGATTCTGCTTAACATTGGCACAATTATTCATTCATTAATAAACTAGCAAAATCAACATTTCAGAGGTTTTGCTAAACCCATGCCCAAGACCTGGATCACTTTTACTTAAATGTGTTGACCCATGCAAGTCAAGCTGCCGTATCTCTGGTTCTACAGCACTCAGAGAGATGTTTATACAAAACTGAAGTAATTGAAACCATGTCTGGTAATATTGACTAGGATCCTTAATATTTACAAAATATGAGCCAATTTAATCTATTAACCTTGAACAGGGTCAGTTTGTACAAACCAAATTTATGATTCATTTCCTGTGTAATCAGCATATTGCTATGAGCAATTGTTGAAACTTTCAGAGTGGGATCCCTATAGTCTATCTTATCTTGTTTGATTTATTGTATACAGCTTGCAATTTGCAAACATCGTACCAGAATCATGTAACATTCAGCACTGTTAGCAATGCTACTTCTTTAATTTATAGGAAATACCATTTCTGAATATTACTTTTTTATTCTTCACAGCCCTATAAAACATCAGTTTTATTTTGGAAACACTCAACACCAATATTTTTTCTGCTGTGTATGGTTTACCATCAAATTTTCTATAAGTTGGGACTGACAAAGCGCAAACTGCCTTTACCAGCAATTCATACCAGTGTTTCTCATTTCATTCTAAAGTCTATGGTTTTGAATGTCCACTAAAAATGCAAACTGGAAGCACGTTCTTAAATGATCAATAACAAAACTGCATAGTTAGTTCATTAATTTGTGTGGGTTCATGGTCTCAAAATTGTTTATGTGTTTAGTTAGGTATTGCAAATGAGCAAGCCTGCTGAAATGAAGAAAACCAAAACAATGTATGAGCCGAGTGATTGAATGTTCTTCGAACATGTTGGCTTCAGTGAAAAGTTTATCAGTACACGATTTACACCAAAGGTGAATCAAGCAAACATTTCCTCGCCACAATCAATCAGGAAATAATTTAAAGAAATATAAAACTATAATGGTTAGTGTTTTTTTTCTTACTAAATGTCATTTTATAATTTTATTTGCAGCTACCATATTTTAAATTTGCAACTTGGCACCAGTCTTATTAACACTGCAAGTCAGGAATTCTGGCTCTTTATTGGCAAATAATTTTACATGTAGCACATCAGTGAATATGTATACATGTAGTTGTATTCATATACTAACAGGTATGTTCTGCTAGATGACTTTCTTACATAATAAATTGCTATTTGTTTAAGGCTCATTGGTCTCCTGACTACATAAATTTGAGAAGGAATGTGAACGTCTAACAGAATTTGCAGACTAGGATTCAGTTGACCAAATATAACTGTGATCAGTACTAAAGCAAGCCATAACCAACACTGATCATTTCATGATGATACAAAGTCTTGAAATTCTGACTTAGATTCAAAATTGTTTAAACTTGTAATGACTTAAACATAAAAAGTTTACAGTCGTAACAGAGGACATTTGTAGTAACTGTGGACTAGACGTTTGTATGGGAGAGGGAATTGGCTTGAGCTACCTGCTGCCAACATGAACGCCTATGAAGACACAGTTGCAGATCTTTCTAGAGAAGTCTAAGCTATAACAATTATGTGGACAATTAGTCCAAGCTCCGAACACTGATGAGCGTCACAATAGCGAACTGAATCACTTAACCACTGTCAGTACTGTTGTAGCACACTTCTTCCAGAAAGCTTTCATCCAATTTCTAACAGAACACTTTGGCAAACGATGTAAAATCATCTGCTTCTCAGATGGCTGTGCAGCACAGTATAAATGCCGCAAAAACTTTCATAACATATTTGGTCACAAAAATGACTTAAATGGCATGTCTGCCAAGTGGTATTTTTGCTAGATTACAATGCAAGGGACCTTGTGATGTAGTAAGCAGAACAGTAACATGCTCTGCTGCTCAACCCAGTCGGAAGAGACCATAGAACAATCAAATCATGACGCCACATCAGTTATTTCTCTTTGCTCATACTGATATGCTGTCACTCGCTAGGGTACTCTAACGGATTAAAAATACGAAGCTAACCTTTTAAGCAGTAGATTTTAAATACAGCTGCTGAACTTAATAGACTTCGCTTGAGTCACCTGATATCAGCTGAAGTGCAAGAGTTCTCCAACTGTCAGAAGTCTAGAGTCGAATGTTTACAGTCATCTGCTTGCAATCTCAGCATCAGGTTTGCAGACATATAGGGCTACATTACAGCAAAGTATAATGGCCATTGTTAGCTTGGGCTTGTTTTGCAAGAAATGAATGAGGCAATATTTCTAATCAGCAAGGGCCTGCCTTGTTGTTCCATTATCCACACCCAAATACTTAATAACTTTTCTGGACGTACTGACAACAAATCTTCAACCAACAAGCAGCAACCAAATTCTAAAATTTTTTTGGTTTTGAAAGTCTCTCCTCAAGCTCAGGCCCTAAGCCAGAAATACAGAGTTGCCCATCCAAAAGCATTCGAAGTCCTGGCCGCCCGACGCCATGAGCATACGAAGTCGCACCCGCCCAAAGTCCCTCCGCCATACAAGTCCGACTGCAATGCCCCTATGCTGTTTACAGAGCCTAATATCAACCTCTGCTCCTTACAGAACTGTCATCTGAACACTGGCAGTGGCTCTAGAGAAGAAGCTGGACATTGGTGGAGGAGAATCATGCACAATTTATGCACACATTGCATAAATGTCCAAAATAATTTTCACCCGTCCAAAGGACGCTGGCTAAGGGCCTGCTCAAGCTGAACGCCTACAATTAAAGCAAAATCAGAGAAAGCCATGTCACACACTATGTAGAGGTGTAAAATTTTTAGCACAATGCTGCACAGGTACCTGAGTTATTTTTATGCAGGGACTCGACTACCTATCACTCAGTAACTGGATATGCCTCACACGCACACATTTCAGGTGGGAACACTATATATTATAGATACAATATATATATTAGCAAAGGCAAAGTTACCTGTATAATTGTTAGATACATTTGTGGTAAAATTCAGTTGAAACCAATGTTGCACTTTCTGAAGATTTGCAACACTTGTTTAATACCCTAATAACAAATTAATAACAAACAGGTGGCGCCACTGGCATGTACACACCGCACGTTGCCGTCTGTTCGTTTATATTCTTTTCACAGACCAATGGCACATGTCTAGCGCCTCTGAGAGGTTCTTAAGAAGCGCTCTATAAATGTTTTATTACATTACATTACCCTGTTTGACATTTCTGATCATGCCATTATTTTGTACTATAGTACAAATCTCACTCATAGTTATCAAAGATAGTAACTATAGAAAGATACAGTATATAGCAATGCAATTAAAACAGACAAGTTAACAAGAATCATTAACATTGTCGTCATTGGAGAAAAATCATATCAACCATATACACCAGTGATGGTGAACCTATGGCACGCGTGCCACTTTGAATTTTTTGGGCACGCGGAATTCAGAGCGTTCCCCAAAATTTCAAACTTAGAAATACAAAATCCCTGTAGGAATCTACATTTTCCTTGTTGAAGGACTTTATTTTAATGCCATTCAAAACAATCTTTGAAATAATGTCTTTAATTCATTTTTTACTCTCTGTTAACTAAAACCTATGTGGGAATAATAATTATATACTGCGCAATATTCCGATGGGCACGCGACGGCATTTTTTAAAACGATTTAGCAGCATTTTGGTACGCACCTTAAAAAAGGTTTGCCACCCCTGATATACACCAATTGATGTCAACAGCACACAGCTGCTTGAATATGCAACACAGGTGACTGTATCCAACTGACTAAGTCTGGCATCAGCCTGGACTGTTCCAAGTACCAAGTGCAAGTGTCCCCATGAAGAAGGGACCAGACCTACATTCACTAACATCACTACGATAAATCATGTTAACTATGACCCTCCTCCTGCCACAGCTGCTGCTAACATGGGCCGGTATTGGTGAATTCAACCTGATGGATGGATTCCAATAGTTTAACAATATCAACATCAAAATGGAAACGCTTTGTACAGTTCTCACTACTCCAGCCTGAGTTCAGCAGCTCAATGATTAGAGGCAACTAGATCTGCGAGCTGGTATACCTGACCTCAGACGCTGGCTCGAACAATTAAAAGTAATTTCTAAAAACAGCTGGGTATTGGATTTGTTGCCCATGTACCCACCTTCATATGTTACCCAGTCTTCTGGGCAACCATCAAAACGCTATTTCAATAATTCTGTTCTACCAGCTTTTTAGCGAACAAAGACTCAATACATCCATTGAACATTGTCTGTGGGAAGATCAGACAATCTGGGACACAACTGGCAACAAGCCCCACAAGCCGTGGGTATGAGGCCCTTCAAATTAATATAGGGTCAACTTAAGGAATTGCTTTTCCTACATGACTGCACACCGGAAAGGCTCAAAGAACATATCTAAATAAACACAGCAATAAAATAGGTCGCTTTGGTGGATTTTGGCCCAACCAACGTTGGTGAAACACAGCTGATATGAAAACACTCCAACGCTTACCATAGAAACATACCTCTTTTACGAGCGACGCCGAGTTCATGGGAGTGGAGGACGGATGCTGGTCAACTCAGGCTATACGCTGTACCTCGACTAAATCCGCTATCAGAGCCTAGCGTTGAAACCACAGACAGATAAAACAGCGCTAAGAAAACGCAGCAAACCTCCCAAGAAATTATTCGCTCATTCACTGCAAGATTGATAATGATGAAAGTTGTCTCAGCAGTGAACAATTTAATGTACCGAGAATTGCCACAAAACCCTGTCTACACTACACCACAGCACTGCTTTGGCTACATAATCTAAATCGCTGAGAGATTCTACACTTACTGATGAAATTTGAAAGCACCACGCGCCCCTAGGCGACGGACCACATTTTGTTCAAGAGTTATTTTTAAAAATACTGCAATCACATTGGTAACTGTTTCTAAATTCGAGTTGCATTTGACAAAACTAATTCAGTAACTTATAGATGTATTTTGTCTTAGCATATGACCGGTAAAAGTATTCTGTAAACTGTAAATTGGTGCTAAGCAATAAATACGTACTATCTGAGGTGTTGAATCTTAACAGATATACTCAATGTGTGTTGAGGCCACGGACAATGACGTCATCAAAATATGCTTTTCTCACAAAAAACCTCGAATCTTAGCAAGAGTCATCATGTACAACATAATTATGGTTTAGCGCCTTACTCAATACACAAAATCGAGGACGCACACATAAAATCAGTGCAGAATTTTTAGGGATATTACGGTTCAATTACATTACAGTCTGGTTTTAACCAAGCGCCACCCAACTGAAACTCTACTCACTTCCCTCTAAAATAAATGACAAATGACAGGTCATTATTATTTGTTTTGCCCCGAGGTATAGAGGATCTCTCAGGGACTTCAACATTATTTACAGTGTAGATTTGTCCGGAATGGGCCCTATTCGTCTAGGTCTAAGTTGTTGAAGGCACCCCTAAAGCCTAAAGGCCACCGCATTGAATCATGGAATCGCAAGCGCAAGGCGTTGAAACAAGAAAGTCGTTTATTATTATTATTATTATTATTATTATTATTATTATTATTATTATTATTATTATTATTATTATTATTATTATTATTATTATTATTATTATTATTATTATTATTATTATTATTATTATTATTATTATTATTAAAATAAATTTGTTTCTGCCATCTCTCATTTTTTTAATCCCCTATACACATTTTAGCTCCCTCCGCCGATTTAGCGTTTAATTAGCCATACGTTGCCTATAATGTTTGTTGGTAACAAAGCCGGGTTACAGCCTCTGTGTACTATTATGTATTATGTATACTGTATAGGCCTATAAGCCCTATGTGCACACAGAAGAATGTGTACTAGAATCCGTTTGGAGGCTGGAGCACGCACACACATACATAAATTATTATAAATGGATAAATTCATTGTGAGAAGTAAAAAAAGAGGAAAACTGATGAGTTAAACGATGAACTTTTCGACGGGAGGGGCTAGAGCAATTTTATTCCCCCCCCCCCCCGTCAAAAAACTCTAGAACCCCACTGCATTGATTACAACATCCTACTCCAAAGACTGTAAACCTGGTTCAGTTTTACTGCCACTGCACTCCTCTGGATTCAATCCTAGGTATCTCTATTCTCGTTCTTTCTAAGGTAAAACACACCGGAAACCTCACCTCAATCATCCGCTCTCATTTGTGGTGATTCTCAAGGATCTGTTCTCGGGCCTCTTTCAAGATGATGATGATAGTGACTCTATAGAAGCATAATATTATGTAGGCTACGCTTCATCAACTGCAGATCCTTTAAGGTTCTTAATAAGGGAAGCTGTTAGAAAGGATCTGTTTGATATGACATTCTGCAGGTGGCAGCAGTAGTTCGTTCTCTGTCTCCATGTTAGGGATGGAAAGGGAAAAGGTAAATTATTCACCAAACAGAATGCTAACAGAAGGTCTGTAGGGGAAGAAATTGCAAATACCAAATTCATTCTTACTTAATTGTATTCATAGAGTTATATAGCGCCTCTTCAACTGAGACTTAACAACAGAAAACCAGGATTGAACAAAATGATTTCCAAGCAGGGTGGCCCCTTTCAATACTGACTCTGCCAATGCCCTCACTCTCAAATCCGTTCTGAAGCCCTTGTGTATACTATACAGTAAGTTTATCATACCTACTTTGGCTTGTCTTAGCTGCCTGTGTGGTCTTGCACTATCTCTTCGTGTTTTACTCTCTCTTGACTTATCATTCAATTCCACGCCCTTAACTCTAAGGTACCCATCTCACCTCACTTCACTTAGCCTACATATCATATAATAAATAATTTATACAGGCCTATAAACTTTGTGCTTAATACACGATGCTGTTGGCGACCTCTCTTACTGATATCATGCCACGAAAGCTCTCGTTTTTTGCAATGGCCTCTTGGAATATATGAGCGAATCCACTTCAAGCTGGTACTCCTTGTGGATAAAGTACGTGGAAATCCTTTTCATCCTATAGCTATCATCCATCGCTGTACTTATAATAGCTCTATTATAGGGCGGTCCTCTCTTCGATCAGCATCTTCTAGGAAGTACGTTGTTCCTGGTACGAGTCTTGTGTTTGGCCGACACTCGTTCACCGTAACTGGTCGCACCACTTGGAGTCATCCGCTTCCTCGTTTTCTCCTCTCTTTTACTAAGCCTATCTTTCGCTCTCAGCCGAAAACCTCTTCCAATCCGTGTTTAGGATTAATAAAATCACAATATTTTCTGTTATCCGGTTTCAAAGTGCACTTCAGACCAATTGTAATTGGACGTTATCAATTTCAGCTGCACGTAGGCCTATACATTGCAATTTAAGGCCATTAAACTATAAACCATCAGTTGATCAATTCGTAATCCGAAGACTATTCTTAAACGGAGCTACACCCGAGCAATGAAGTGTTATCAACTGTGGATATACTGAAGATAAGCTGGAAATTATGCAACTAAATTCTGTCTTGCTAAAAAATGCTAAGTAGAAAGTAGTTTACTGCAATTTGAGATTTGATGATTTAACTAAACAAAATAGTTGACAAGTTTCTTAACTACTTGGAACAGTAGTTTAACTACTAGATGCTAACTACAATAGTTAACTGCTGCCGATCGCTGTACATAATTCTGTAATCGTACCCATGCAGTAATCAATCGTATACTGGAATAATAGTTAAACTATGACCTCTGTGTTTCTGATTATGTGCGTCTATTATGAGTGTGTCTGCACTCTGCAGCCTGTAGAGTTTCAGCAGAGGATTTCTACATATATGTTTGGATTTCATCCTCTGTATAGTCAGACGTTAAGTCATCTTTTCCCCAGAGTCGTTTCTATCGAGCGCAGCCGGTGCAAGGTCTCTCGGATCTCCGTTTCTTCACACACAGTCCATCTGGACTTCTATTTCAACGCCGATTCGACCATGGCCTCTTCCTCTCCCCACGTTATCCTACTCCTTTCACTACCACATTCCCCTCCTTCTCCGTAGTCTTACCTGACAAGGGAAAGCGAAGTCTTGCTTAGTTTGTGTGTTGGTGCCTGCATGCGCGCGGTGCATGGCTTGGCCTTCCCTTCGTTAAACTGATTGGTATTGCTGGTCGTTCGTCCGTTCGTCCGCAGTCTTAAGTCGGCTGCTTTCCAGCGAGGAGGATCATTGGGTGCCAAAGACAGTTCGGCGCTGGTAGTAAGACAGGCAGTTCATCGATATTTAATTTAATACTTAGTAGTTAATTGACTAATTTGATATATATTAGAGATTCCGAATAGGATAGCAATGGGCTTCACTGTTTTCCTCCTTCTTTCCATTCTTCTGTCGATCTCCGTGATTCGCTCTGACTACCCGCCTCCCTCCGAGGACGGTCATAGCTACTATTTGGGATCGATCTCGAGACCAGGAGCTGCAGGAGACGGGGGAGGGAGCTTCGTGACTGACTGGGTCAACAAAGACTGGTCGATCCTCAGCGGGCACAACCAGGTGAAATGCCTGAACATGCCTGCCAATCTGACCCTCTGTAAAAATGTCGGATATTCGGAGATGCGGCTTCCGAACCTCTTACAGCACGACACACTCAAGGAGGTGACACAACAGGCGAGTACTTGGGTACGTCTGGCAAATGTAGGTTGTCACCCGGATACGCAGAAATTCCTCTGTTCGCTGTTCGCGCCCATTTGTCTCGATCAGCCGATCTGGCCGTGTAGGTCACTCTGCGAGGCGGTCAAGAACGGCTGCGAGAACAAGATGCTCAAGTATGGGTTCCCGTGGCCAGAGATGCTACGATGTGATCAGTTTCCCGTGGAACCGAACCTCTGCATTGGAATTCCAAACGAAGAAGGTCCAGGTAAATCTAACTCTAACGGTAGCATCTATAGATCTACATTATAATTTGTACCTAACTGCAATTGGAAATATACTTATATAGCGCCGCGGTCCGAAAGAAATCAGAGGCGCTCATTATGCTATCCTAAACGATCTTAAATGTGATTAAGAATAAAAAGTTAATCAGTTAGCAAGTAAGTATGAGACAACTGGAAAATTGACTAGTGGCGGGCTTCCACGCACACGTATATTATAGAGCCCAACCAGTTGACAGTTGACATTAGGCCTATGTATTACTAGCTCTCACTGAAAATTGAGTTTTGAAAATTCTCCGGTCCTACAGAAATACTAGGTTACCTGAGCAGCAGGCTATATGTTTTCCTTCTAGAGTGGTACTTTAGAAATTTGGATTTACGATTACGATTACGATTATCTAAACATGACGGTTCAAAGACAGGCGTATAGTATACGTCGATATGCATGAAATGAACACCTCGATCCCTACACTGGCTTGACCTTCAATAACTGGGGTTTTCTCTAGAATCTGATCGTGCAAAAAAACGATTGATAAGATAGAACCGTCGTCAGTGCCACAAGATGCCGTTGAAATTAAAATAACTTAACACTATCTATTATAAGCCACACCTAGGGGGCTACATAATTTATATTGACGAAGTGCGCCCTTGCTGGGAGGAATTGGTGAGAGAAACCGGTGGAAGTCTCAGGACTGTGCATGAGGTCTCAGGAATTTTTTACTATCAGTACATTCTGAATTCCGATGCATAGTTAGGCTATGTCATTAAAGACGACACCCACCATGCATGACAGCATCGCGGTGCGTTTTCTGTAGAGTGCCGAGAAACTGCATGACACATTTAAACTGTTCGATAGGGAAATCACTGCAATCATTGTATATGCGCGTTGGGTGGTGTGTTTGTAGCCCACTTTAAAAAGTTCAGCGTGTGCGACTAGGTTCAGAACTTCAGACTACTAAATGAACGACTTTCAATTCTAGAAAGAAACTGTAATTCGTTTCTGGGCAAACGAGAATTCGTAGAAAAACATGGAATGTGACTCTGTGGGAAGATGTCAACAGGCGCCTGACATGGCTGCTGCCTGCTGGAGGTTGATGAAGTCGCAATGCGTGCTCGTATCAAGGCACTTCATATAGCGCATCTACATATATGAATAAAAGTCCTAATATTCATCGCCAGTGGAATAATGGTGGAGAAGAAGAAAACGAGAGGAAGTTTTCGACTGACGATGTTTACACTGCGCGATGGCTGACGGATACAGCAAGCTGAAAGACGAGGCCGCCTTATCATCGCAAAGAATTTGCATCATACTAGAAGTATGGCCTTGGTGAACATCTGAATGGAATGTCAAGCAATATCTGAAGGCCAGTATGTAGGAAGAAGGCCTACTGTTGCGGTTTTACTGTACATAGGCCTACACTCAAGAGTATACAGTTTCTGCAATTCAAATCAAGGTTTCTTCAAGAAGTCCAGACAGGATTAAGACCTTATGTATACATGACAAATAACGATCTAGATAAGATGGATTCTCCTATACTTCAGGGCGAAAAGCAAGCATCTCATGCTGTCTGTATTATATATATATATATATATATATGTATGCATATATAATATATATTATATATATAATATATAGCCTATGCAGCATATGTGATCACACGTAAAGAGAAGGAATGTCTGAGGAATTGTTTGCATTCCGAACGTGTCTTTCTCGAGATCATGTACTCGCAAATGATTGTTAAATAAGATAATAAGGTTATAGAATATGCATATAGGTCTACAAATAGTCCATATATATATAATATATATATGTATATATAATATATATATAAGCAGAGAGACAGATACAGACACATAGACAGACATACAGAGAGGCAAGGAGACGTGTGAATATAGAGCGACGTCGACGTCTTCATACTTTGCCCTATCTTCCTCTCCCCATCTGTCGGAGCAGTCATCACTGAGTGCCCCTTCGACTTTCACACTTTCACGTGGTCTTCGCGATCCCCCCCTCCTAAGTGTCCGGTTAATGAAGTAGCGCACCTGCTGCGAGGTGCTAACAGGCGGGGAGTAGTAAAATAAGCCGCACCCAACAATTTGACGCCATCCGAAATTGCTACAGTGTGCGCTCCGGTCGTAATATCCGTGATCTACGCGTGTCAGAGGAGGAGGAGGAGGAGGAGGAGGAGGAGGAGGAGGAGGAGGCGGAGGAGGAGGAGGATGCTGTATGAGGAGGCAGGCTGACCACGTGCGTGGATCGCCGCTTCAACTGAAGGCCGCAGCAGCTCTGCGGAGAAAGACGCAAGCGAAATGACTCAGTTGAGTATTCGCCGCTGAACCAAATCCTCCCCAGATGTATGTATACATATATATTATATGTGCATATGTATTGTATATGCATATGCACTTGTACATGTATATATATGTAATTATGTAGACGTGTAAGTATATGTATAATTGTATATGCACAGTGTATGTAGTGTATGTATATGTGTGCATATATGTATATCATACATATGCACGTACATACATACGTATATGTCGGATTATGCGCTCTATTCGTACACGTACGTGTATAATTGTATGTGTATATGTGTATACAAATTCATAAATACATGTATGTGAAAATAGCCATAAGTCTCATCGTCAGAATTCCAAACGGTAAGAATCGGAAGATGTGGAAAGACACGGAGAAGGGACTGGAGGAATGTTTCCTCTCGCTGTTGGTCTGTAGGCCTACTGTGGGTCACGTAGGTCATCCGTAAGTCGTAAAACGGTGATGAATCTGGCACAAGAGAAGATCCATTGCAAAACGCCAGCCTTCGTTGAAATACAGACGCTAATTAAGCAGCTGTCGTGTGACTGAGTCGACATATTAAATTCCTACACTTTATTGGCCCAACGTCAGATTCATTAGAGCTGTGTTTATAAGCCACTGAATGGCTAAGGCTGATTATACGATATGGACTAGATTATTTTAACAGTGAGCAAATATCATGGTGAGTCCACAATGAAAACTGTTAAATGGTCTTGGATTTTCTCAATGTTGCTTGAAATTCTATAGGGACCCCGCCACGCATGCACCAAGTGCCACCTAATCATAGACATAACATAGCAGAAACCGAAAGGACGTTTGTCACAATCTTTGCCAAACTCATATACAACCAACGTACCTCGTTTAGAATTTGAAGCGGAAGTAGAAAGGTAGAAAGTGGAGGAGCAAAAACAAAGACAGGAACAGGAGGATAAGAAAAGTAAGAGGAGGAGGAGGAAGAGAAGAAGTATATAGGAGCTGAGGAGGATGAGGAAAACGATGAGAAAGAAGATATGCAGAAAGAAGAACAAGAAGAAGAAGCAGAAGGAGGAGTAGGAGAAGGAGAAGGAGGAAGAGAAGGAGGAGGAGAAGAAGAAAGAGAAGGAGGAGGAGGAAGGGAATAAAAGGAGAGGAGGAGGATGAAAAAGAAGACGAATACGTGCGCTGCTGACCAACCTGACCAATGTCAATTTCACCGTCTGGTTCCGTAAACTAAATTAATTTTCTGGCTTTGCGTTGACTGCAGCTTTTTCGCCGTTGAAGCAAACTCTCTTGACTGATGCGTTGCGTGTCTTACGTACGATAAGGTTTACGTCGGTCTATACAACGCTTGGCATGTTTCGATAATGCTTAGAACATATAATATATATAACGATAACACTCGGTGCTTTCGAATAACAAACATCTTTATCATGAAGTGACCATCTTTCGCAGTTGATCAAACAGATCTTAGTATTGATAACGATTGGGCCTCTATATATGTGTGTAATTCCTTCCATTTGTTCATCACATGTTGATTAACGAGATACAGCCTTTAACATCGTCTTATCTGTAGAACTGGCACAGTATCTGAGTGGCTATTCCGAGTTGACATTCCTTCATTCATTTATCCATCCATCCATTCATCCATGCAACCATCCATCCAGCCAACCATCCATTGATCCATTCATTCATCCAACCTTCCATTCATCAATCCAACCGTCCGTCCGTCCATCCATCCATCCATCCATCCATCCATACATCCATCCATCCATCCATCCACCCACCCATCCATCCATCCATCTATCCATTCAGTTTTTTCAATAAATTTATAGAGCGCCTCTTAAAATATCTAATCAGATTATTTCTGTGAACCACGACTACTATGCAGGTTGCGCTTTGTCGTGTGGCAGAAATGACGTTACGAATGTTGATTATGTCAGAGGAGAGCCCAGGGGCGTAACGTTGGTTTAAAAAGTGAGGGTACCAATTTCTTACATATACAAGAAGCAAGGCGGAGACTGCGATCTCTGGGAAGGCACAATAATAAAATTTTGATTGGCATTGTTCAAAAAGTGGGGGGACTGTACCCCCAGTCCAAAAAGTGGGGGGGGGTATGGGTACCCCTCGTACCCCCACAAATTACGCCTATGAGAGAGCCTAATTGCCACTTCGTATAGATATTCAAACGTGTCTTGAAGCCCGGTATATATATAAGACACAGATTGTGTCTTCACAATAAGACATAAATTGAACTACGTGTGGGGAACCTCAGTGGTCATGAGTTTAGAAATGAATGTCGCCTTTAATGCCTAAATTGGATTTTGACAAGAACGGATTAATTATGATTATGAATGTGATTTCACTTGAAGCGACCGTCGGTTGTCTACAGTGAGACGAGCCATGCTTTGCCTTGTACTTGTAGGCTGTGCATTAGTAAAAAGGCGCTAGAGAAGTAATTAAATTGTATTAAATCAGATTAGATTAGATTAACACAGAATCTGATCCGCTGACCATCAGTGAAAGGACGAAGCAACAATGATTGGCGAAAACCTTTGTAAGGCAAATATATGGTCGAGCATATATTATATTCTACTTAAGAGGTTACATCTATAGATAGAAATCAAGTTAAATTGAAAGACGGTTAATAAGCTCTTCCGATTTGCTGGCGATATTTGCCTTTTCTCACTATAGGGGCGTAACAGAACTACAGGATATTATGATGAATCCTGCAGTAGAAAATTCACCCTAATGATCAATGCGTAGAAAGGCAGAACAATGGTGACTTAAAAGACCAAAGAGTGTACTATACATGCAAGATTCGAAGGTAAAAGACACAAAGGCAGACCAAGACTACGCGGGATAGATTGTATTGTATTGTATTGTATTTGGATATTTATAAAGCGCTTCTAACGGGAGGGCCATTCAGAAGCGCAGATAATATAAATGAGTACATAATATCACTTGGACTAACACTGAGAGTAACACTGGACATCCAGGACATGGCAAATAACCGAGGGCAATGAAGAACACACCGCCGCTAAATGCCCGGCGTCAGGAACTGGTGATGATAATAGGTGGCGCACCTGTCTGCTTCAGCTATAGAAATATGGTCGTCAGTTAACTTCTGAGATGGAGTGTTTGTGTGTATGGCTCATTTCGTCCCTTGCGAATCCCATTTTGATTCTAGCGTGGAAGAGTACAAAAACCAGCTAGGCATCTCCAAAAATTTATTGAATACAGTTTTCTAAGACGGGGTTGACGTCAACGGCTTTGAAGCCATAAGATGTTGAACGCTGGATACACAGACATTAAAGTCACAATTCGGCGCCGCTCTTTTTTAAACTACCACATTACTGTCATTGATTTTTGAACTCATGAAAATGCGGCGATCTTTTCTTTGACATCGGCCGAGCTATGGCGCTATATAAATATTTTTATTATTATTATTATTATTATTATTATTATTATTATTATTATTATTTTTTTTTTTTTTTTTTTGCCCCGAGGTATACAGGATCCCTCAGGGACTTCAATATTAATTAATGTAACTTATAAAAAGTCCGGAATGGCCCTATTCTAACTCCTGGCTGGGGAAAGTGCCTCTGAACGCTATCGCATTAAAACGTTGTATTGTCAGAGAGAGGCGTTGGAAAAGAAACGTAGTTTCCCGTGGGTCTCCGGTGACGGAACAGAGCTTTTGTCCCAGGTCCGAAAGGAAAGCTAAGCCTTCGTTGTTGATCGGACCAAGGGTTTCAAAAGCCACGGGTATGAAAAAGTATGTCGACGTTATTTCAATGTATTTTTCCATTTTGCGGGCTGATGCCTTCTCGGCTGCCGCGCCAGCAGTTTGGGAGGTGTCTGGCAGATAGGAAGCGGCCAGGGTGTCTGTGACCGTTGCGTCCCAAACGAGGCATCGCCCGACGCGCCAAGGGACGAGGGTTAGGCCGTCCGGTCTCTTGCCGTCCGTCCTCACGAGGCCCGGGGGCTCCTTTGTGGACGGATAACCGGCCTGGACCAAGCTCCGGAAGATCAGGTCGTTCAAGGATGCGTGTCTAGGCAATCGGCCCGGGCCCAGCACGCAGGAGAGCCCATGATGGCCATCTGTTAGCACTGGGGCGCCGCAAGGGCATCCATGTGGTTCACAGAGGGGAACCCCCAGTCTCAACCCCACCGCCACCCTGACCGACTCATCATCAAGCCTGAGCCCACAGTTGGTGATAGGTAGGGCTAGCAGCCAGTCCCCCGCATGCGGGGCTGATATCGCCTTGAGGCGCGCCTGATTTACTCGATCCGGGAGCTTGGCATATAGGCCATGAACTTCTTGGTCGATCAGGGGTCTATCCCAAGCTGATTGTTTGAGGGCAAGACCACCCTCCGGGCACCGCACCATGCCTGACCCGCGCCATCTAGTCAGTAGCGCCTCGCGTTGTTGGTCGGCTATAGCTGTATTTCCCAGCATGGTGGACTGGAGCAGATCGGTGCTCGCGGCTGATGCCAGAAAGGCGGGTAGTGCCAGCGAGGTCACCGATCGGATCCCCAGACCTCCCCTTTTGAAGCGAATAATATTATTATTATTATTATTATTGTTATTATTATTATTACTACTACTATTATTATTATTATTATTATTATTATTATTATTATTACTATTATTATTACTATTACTATTATTATTATTATTATTATTATTATTATTATTATTATTATTATTATTATTATTATTATTATTATTATTATTATTATTATTATTATTATTATTATTATTGTTATTATTATACCTGTGCAGTCATCGTTTGTGTTCAGAGTGAGAGACTTTCAGCATGGATCTAGATAACCACGCTTCAACTGCAGATGATTAAGGTTAGTTAATGATATCGCTAAGACATAATTGCCATCGCTAATTACATCTGCCCTGTCGACTGACGTCTTGTGCCATTGATGCCGCTATCAAGGCGCCATAAACTCATTAGACTGCGCAGACGTGGCTTCAGTATCTGCACAAGGACTACATTGCCTTATCCGTTTCGTTAGAGAATTGGAATTCCTCCTCGCAGCAGTCCTCCTGGGATTGACTATTCATACCAGAAACGTTCCCCCATCTCAGCCATCCTTCTTCTGAGCACGCCACTTTCACCAGCTCCAAGCACGGACCCTCGACCTGGTACACTTTCATAGCACCGTTGTCAGGATGCAAATGTCTAGTACTAAAACACCTTTAGTAGTACGCTCTAAAACTTCACACTTTTGTGTGTCTATAATTTATTACTTTGCATATAGATGGTCACATTGTCTGGCACGTTATAGACGACGATAACAGTACAGCATGCACTTCAATACTAGACATGTATGATTGCATCCTCACAACACTGGTGTTTGCAGGACCCAGATATTCAAGGTCAAATATATTAAATGAAACTAGGTCGGTTCAGTGCCTAGTCAAAGTGCGATAGACAAGCGTTAAAGAAGAGCTCACGAAGTCACGATGATGGCTGCATGGGTCTTATGAATTTACTATACTGTACAGAAATAAGTGGAAAAGCAGTCATTGAATTGGGGATTTCGCCAAGACTGACCGCGTCTCGCACCACATGCGGGAGGTCCTGCACTGGCTTCCCTTTCTTCAGCGTATCTACTTCCGGATTGCTTCCTTTGTCTGGAGGTGCCTTTCGGGGGGCGGCGACCGCTACAGACCGCAAGCAAGTGGGCGCCGCCCCCGAAAGGCACCTCCAGACCAAGGAAGTGATCCAGAAGTAGATGCGCTGAGGACTCCTTCGCTCTGCCACCCACAGCGACTGGCTGTTCCTTTTGCCCCTACAATGCAGCACTGGGCTTCCTCTGTTATTGGCCCTGCGACTTCGAACGGACTTCTTCTGGAGGTGCGTCGCATCCCTCTGGTACCTCCCTCACCGTTCTATCGACTCCTCAAGACTGCTTTTTCTGCTTACCCTCCTCTGAGTAGAGACCTTGACGGGGCGCTATATAAATTTTGATTGATTGATATTACATACCCAAAACTGCAAACTTTGCGACCCTTATGCTGGACAGAGTACCCAGTTCAACGTCTGCATTCCAATTTACATGACTCTGCAGTTCAACAAACTTACCTATCTCCAGTTCAAAAACTGTCTCAGTTTACAATGGTCTGCATTTTAATCAGCCAAACTCCTGGACGAACGTTCGGGTCTACAGATAACGACCGAGATCCTGAAGGAACCGAGAAGAACCCCAAAGTCTAATAAGGTCGCATTAAGTTCCACACGTTTCACACGCCTATAGCCTATTTATTTCCGGTGGAAGACAGACGGTGGAAGCCAATTGTGGTAATGCGATGCCTGAGGCAGATTGATGCCATGTCCAAAAACAATTACGAAGATATCCAGATGACGGCCCGTGATCGCATTGGCCATCACGCCATGTTCACTTCTCAGACTCCGAGCATTGCGCGTCCCAATCCGCGTTTTGCTTTGTACAGCCAACTTGTTTACTTGTACAGACAGGACTCTGCGTCTGTGTTGACAGACCGTCGTTCTGGGAACGAAGACTCCATGCACGCAGATTAAACAATGTCTTCCTCACCAGGCGTTTCACTGTCAAACCGTCATGGGTGAGTATCACGACTGAGCTTCGGTGCTTCCGAAGTGTTGGCCTACACTCGTGGAGCGTTCACTCCATGCCACGCCAGACACCAAATCTACCCAGGGTTTATAGAATTTGTTTCAGTCCCAGGCTACGTGTTCGCTTTAGCGAGGTCGGCAAGTCCAATGGAATATTCAACGTGGAGATTATTTTGCGGAGAGAAATCAGGAAAATGGTCAAAATCGCACGAGGTAGTCACGGACGGTGTAAACTCGCACCTAAAGTGGTGCGTATGAGTACGATTACGCCATTATTATTATTATTATTATTATTATTATTATTATTATTATTATTATTATTATTATTATTATTATTATTATTATTATTATTATTATTATTATTATTATTATTATTATTATTATTATTATTATTATTATTATTATTATTATTATTATTATTATTATTATTATTATTACAAACATGTTTAACGCGCGCAAAGTCATACAGATATGCGAATCGGAGGTGCGGTTAGTCAGTCGCCAGGTGATGTGCAGTTATAAATCTGAGTATGCATCATGAGTAAGGTGTAAGTTTCTACATGGATATTTCATGTACTGTGGAAACGGCGCTACAAAAGTCTCAAGACGAAGAAGCCGGATGTCTATAGACGCATCCTTCTGCGCTACAGAATGGTCTGTTAGTGTGGTCCTTAGACCCCTTCGCAATCCCGCGTCTTTGTAACAGAAGCTTCTGTTTCAAATGGCTTCAAGGAAGTCCAAGCAGTTAGCCAGAACTGCAATGCATGTCAAAGTTTGTATATGGCTGGAACGGCAGACAACAGCTTTTGGAGAATCGTAAACTAAGGTAATAAAGTCTTTACTGCAGAAAACGACTTAATTTTATTTCTGTGGAAGAAATTTATTTGTTAGCAAATGCTTGAGTAGGTAACTGCTTGGTGTAGGCTTTAGTCTATTTTTATATATAGGCTACATGACCGTCTAGACCGTTGTGTATACGGAAATCTATGGCCAGTCTTTCGTTGGATGAACAGTCTAAGAAGTTAACCAGATGCAGTGGAGACTTTTATAACAAGTAAAGCCAGTTTATACTGCATTTATCTATGGCGTTTATTATTAGGCCAAATCGTTAAGGGGGAATGCGATAGTGTAATGGTTAGCGTGCTGGACCTTCAACCTAGAGGTCGGGGGTTCGTAGCCCCGTCAGGGCAGAAATTTGTTTCGAGATTTCTGTTCCATCTGTGCCCCTAGCCAACTCAGCTATAACGAGTACACTGTCGGTGGGAAGATGAGACGGCGAGGTAGAGGACTGGCCATCCGCCTTCATGTGCCGAGGCTAAGAAAATGATGTCGCTAACATTTCATACCCATGGCTACCTCTCAGGCTAGCCTAAGGGATTGCTCTTCTTCTTCAAGTCGTGAATATCTGTCTTTTTTCTTCCGTCTGTCTCTGTATGTGTCTGCCCGTGTCTGTCTCTGTCTGTCTCTGTCTGTCTCTGTCGAATTTGCGTCTACATCTCTAGTTTCTTTCTTTATTTGTTTGACTGTGTGTGTCTGCTTCTATCTGTTTCTCTCTGTAACCTCCATTCCTTGTCTTTGTGTGACTCTTTCAGATGCCCCTCCCTCTTCTTTAGACGTCAGATAACACGCTGCAATCATGTAAGTCAATAAAGGACGACCTTATCTGGTTTCGCAATATCTCTTTATGGAACCTTTTCTATTGCAATCTCCCCTCTCCATCTTCTCCTTTTCCTCCTCTTCCTCCTCCTCTTCCTCCTCCTCTTCCTCCTCCTCTTCCTCCTCTTCCTCCACCTCTTCCTCCACCCCTTCCTCCTCCTCCTCCTCCTCTTCCTCCTCTTCCTCCTCCTCTTCCTCCACCTCTTCCTCCACCTCTTCCTCCTCCCAGGGGCGTCTATCCCCCCTAAGTCATTGGAGCAACGTCCCTTTTCCCCCTCTTTCCCCCCCTTCCCGTTCCTTCCCCCCTAAAATGGTGGCGCACACACGGACAGATCTCCCCCCCCCTATTTCTTGGATGGAGCATTTGCTCCAAGGTTTCTATGGTGTAGACGCCCCTGCCTCCTCCTCCTCCTCTTCCTAATTCGTTCTCTTCACCCTCCTCCTCTTTCTCGTCCTTTTCCGCCTCTTCCTCTACCTCTTCTTCCTCCTACGAGCTTCTCCGATAAACCGTGTTTCTGATTTTCCCTTTACATGACCGCATGGCCAGCTGTTCTCTTGGTCTGTAATCCAATCACCCGAAATGACTTCTAACTTCTAAGCATTTTAATTAGTCCACTGGTTTTTATTTGTCTGAAACGTGAGTTTGCTTTTTAAGTTGTTGTTGCAGCTGTTGCTGTGAGTGTGAGAGATAAACGCAGTCACCTGGGGCGGGGTAAAGATCACGGTGGCAGGGTAAAGATCACGGTGGCGATAAGACTTTCACTTCGTCTCTGTTTTTGTTTTATTTCTAAAAGTAGAATCAGCCCATGCACAGCGAAGAAGGAAATGACTGCGAGGGAGCGGAGAGAAATAGACAGAGAGGGGGAAAGACAAAGGAAAAGAGAGAAAGGGGAAGTGGGAGGCGGAGACGGGACAGAGGAACAGAGGGACAGCGGACAGAGGGACAGCGGGACAGAGGGAGGTGGGACAGAGGGAAAATGGGAGGAGTATCAGAAAGAAGATGGATAGATAGAGAGATAAAAGAAGACTGTCTCTGTCTCTGTCTCTGTCTCTGTCTCTGTCTGTCTGTCTGTCTGTCTGTCTGTCTCTGTCTCTGTCTCTGTCTCTGTCTGTCTGTCTGTCTGTCTGTCTGTCTGTCTGTCTGTCTGTCTGTCTCTCTCTCTCTCTCTCACACACACACACACACACCTATACACACAAACACACACACACACACACACACACACCTACACACACCTACACACACACACACACACACACACACACACACACACACACACACACACACACACACACACGCACATACAGAGGAACGCAGAAATAATGGCAGAAGGTATACGAAGGGGTAGAACGAAGGCGAACGAGAGAAGCGGACGTGGATTTACCCCAATCGTGCATCGCATGTATGGCCGTAATAAATCTCGCTATAATCCATTCTACACCACATTGAGACTATAGTAGGCCCTACACGGGTAAAAACTTCATTGGCATATCTGTTTTCTATATTTTTTTTATATAGACAGAGCATGTATGTGTTTGCTACACAGTTGTAAGTGCAATATGCAAATGCACAATTGTACTTTCAAGCTAGAAATTTGATATAATTTCATATATTTATTGTAAGTAATTTGTATACGGGCGTATCATGCACTTAGCGATAGGCACCGGAAGTCAAGAAACATTGAATGGAATTGACAGACATACAGAGAGCAAAGAGAAAGAGAGAGACAGAGACAGAGAGACAGAGAGACAGAAAGACAGAAAGAGACAGAGGCAGAGACGCTAGATAACAATGTTGTTGACAAGTGGATTTATTTTTCTCCACTTAAGGTTAGTCATTAACATGCAAAAATGCGACAAGAGTTAATGAAGTCGGAAATTCCACTGCAATACATAAGCGTAAAACTAGACTTTTATTTGAAACTTGATGACTGATACGTGAACTATTCGATCCCTTAGAGATAAGTTATACAGGATTATTTACAAAGGCCGCCTATATGTAGCACTAGGCATAAATGCATTGGGTTATATGCATTATATATTTTTTTATATTTTTTTTCCGGATATTTCTATAGCGCCTCCTCAAGTCTACTACTAGGCCTATTCAGAGGCGCTCCCGACTACAGCATTGGTATACTGTGTCGGAGTTTTCACGCCGAAGCGCCACGAGCAATCGCGAGTGAAGGACTTGCCCAAGGTCCGTACGCAGCGGATAGAGTGGGATTCGAACCTGCAACCCTCAGGTCACAAGGTGCCGAACTTACCACTGAGCCACCACGCCCCACAACAGTATATATATATAAAATAAGCATACATATGACTACGCATGCATATATATTTGTAGTTCGCATAAGTATATATGCAAATGTATTGCATGCTTAATTATTGGCGATCAGCTCGACTTACAGAAAGACATTTCTAGATTCCTGTTACATTTGCGCTCCTAACGAACTCAGCTACCGAATGAGTGCACTGACCGCACACTGTTGATGGAATGATCAGCCGGCGAGGGAGAGAGATCTGGTCACCCGTATTCATCTGCATGCCGTGCCTTAGTAAAGGAATTGCTTACACTTCATTCTTATGACTACCGCTCGGGATTAGTTAAAGGCACTGCTCTTCTTTTTTTTTTGGGGGGGGGGAGGGGTTCGATAGTCAGTGGTTAGCGTGCTGGACTGTCAACTACCAAACAGAGCAGAAGTTTGTTTCGACATTTCTGCTCTTCCTGCACCCAATAGCAAAGTCAGCTGTAATGGGCACACTGACCGTACACTGTCGGCGGGAAGCTGAGACGGCAAGGGAGAAGAATATATTTGCCGAGGCTAAGAAAAATGAAGTCGCTAACACTTCATACCAATAGCTGCCTTTCAGGCTAGCTTAAGGAATTAGCTCTTCTTCTTCTTCTTCTTCTTCTTCTTCTTCTTCTTCTTTCTACTCCTCCTTCTCCTCTTCCTCCTCCTTCTTCCTGTTCTTCGTCTTCATCGCAACTAGAACCGTAGTTGGGAAAAGTAAAACAAACCACATGCCAACATTACAGTCAGACTAATCCTTAACCTCGATCGATTCCCAGACCAAACATCCTGATCAGGAAACTTTCTTATGATACGATCATCACCGCCTCGTGGTGTCTCATCTATATAGGCCCCCTATCTTATGTGTATGTCTATGTGTATAAATTTATTGCATATACAAAAGAAGAAACTGGAAATTCTAAGAAAATCGAGTTACTTCGAAAGATGACGCAACACATTCACTCCCTCCAGTCCTTTTATTTGTTATCAAGAGCTTCATTGTTCCCCTGCCTCATCATCTTAGCACACACACGCACACCAACACACACACACACACACCAACACACACACACACACACACACACACACACACACACACACACACACACACACACACACACACACACACACACACACACACACACCTACACACGCACAGTACATAATATGTAATTGCTTATGCTATATATATGTATTTAGATATACGTTTACATAATACCAGTTTGCATTAATCCATAACAATGGAACTATAGGCCTATACACTATATATATATATATATTTATATATATATATATATAATATATATATATATATAATTATATACAGTGGATATTGATATCAGTATGGTGCAGATGTGTGCATCCATTTATTGATTCGCGGAATCAGCGGAGACGTCTTGGAGATAAAAGGGTTTAGGAGAATCCTCCGGGACAATCTCTCCCCACCGACAATTTCCTCCTGACATTTCCCTCTGGACTTTCCCCTAGGGTAATTCCACTCGGTTATCCCTCCACCCGAGTGTCATGAACTCTTAGACTCGGTACTATGCTAAACAATTTTTCACTTCCATATACTGGCTCTTCGGTATTATAATGTATGCGCTTGATAACTGTCGTTAAAACTAGGCTACATAACTCACAGTTTGGAGGTACATAGCAGAGTTGAAGACGAGTTTCCGAGAACCAATAGGCCTAATAGAGTTTATGGATGGAATAGAAAAATACAGGCGGGATGAGGCGGCTGTAGCTGCAGTGTAGAGCACCCAAACCTCAGCTGGGTGCTTCCTGGCAGTTCTAAAGCTAGAGCAAAGTCCAAACAACAGTGTATTTGGAATAACTGGACCAGGTTACTATTATGGGTCAGTCAAAGAAGAAATACAAAGGCTGTATCACGAATTATAAACGTTGTTCATAATTTTGAACAGCGATCGAGTCTCGTTTATTTTCAAGGTAGGCCCCTAATGCCCCTATAGCGTTTAATTTGCAGCTGTTAATTTTTTTAGCAATGTACTCCAAGCAACATCACTATTTAGTTGTAATATAGGCCTACATGTTTCAAATCCTACTATTTCAAATTTTGTGTTCTGTATCTCGTCTTGTAATTAATTCGCGAGGAAACGACCGGAGGAATTGTCCTAAGAGGAAACGTCCACAGGAGATTTCCGGGGGAATCCGGGAATTCCCCCCCCCCCCGGGTATGCCCTGATATCACGACGAAATCTGCGCTTGTTCACGCGACTGTGTGGGCGGCCATAGAAAACGGACCATTTTCACCCTATACCCTCGAGGAGAAGACGACAATGAGGAGAGGGTAGATTGAAAAAAGGACGATTGGGTTTGTGGAAAAGAGGCAAGGGGAACAGGCTGACGATCGGGAATAGATCATCGCGACATCCAATCGTCAGACCGTGAAATAACAACTGATCCGTGAAGCACCATACACTCTGCGTCTGTCTATGTGTGCCTGTCCCTGTCTTTGTATCTCTTTCTGTGTCCTCCTCTGTCTCTGTGTTGACTCTGTGTCTGTCTGTTTTGTCTCCTTCTATGCCTGTCTCTGTCTGTTTTCTGTGTCTGTGTCTGTCTGTGACTGTATCTCCATCTGTGTCTGCTTCCTTCTCTGTGTCCGTGTCACCCTATATACCTTTGTCTACCTCTGTGTCTCTGTATCTGTGTTTGCCTTAGTGTCAGCCTCTATGTCCGCTTATCTGTCAGTTTCTACCTCTGTATATCTGTATGTGTTTGTCTTTAGGTCTTCCTCTGTTAGCCTAGTAAGTCATCTAAACACTTGACATAGAGAGCCTTTCAATTACCTCAAGAAAGGGCTGGGACCGCGCACCTGCCCCTGTGGCTGTGTCTTTGTATGTATCTGTGCCTCTTTATCTATCTATCCATCTTCCTCTATCTATCCATCTTCCTCTGCCTCTATGAAAGCTTATCTGTGTACATTTGGCATATGGCAATGCATATAGGTGTGTCTCTCTGTCCAACAGCGAAATACAACTGATCCACGATCCATGTGATTAATATTTAGCAGACGCGGCTTAAACAAAAGCAGATCAACTATAAACAGATTCCTTTGATTCGCTTCATCGTCCTCTCTACTCCGATTCCTTTGTTCCGTCGTCGTCGTAGTCGTTTACTATTTCCACCACTCAAGTAAACAACACATTCATCAAACACGTGTTGCAGTAGAACGTCTCGCCGACTGCTCCACGCGCACGCATACACGCACACACACACACCTACACACACCTACACACACACCTACACACACACACACACACACACACACACACACACACACACACACACACACACACACACCTACACACACACACACACACACACACACCTACACACACACCTACACACACACCTACACGCACGCACACCTACACACACATACACACACACACACACATACACACACACACACACCTACACACACACACACCTACACACACACACACACACCTATACACACACACACACACACACCTACACACACACCTACACACACACGCACCTACACGCACGCACACCTACACACACCTACACACACACACACACACACACACACACCTACACATACACATACCTACACACACACCTACACACACACACACACACACACACATTTACACACACACATACACGCACGCACGCAAACACACACACCTGTTGCTTAGAAGTTAGAAAGGTCAAAGGTCGTTTGGATGGGCTGTAATCCGGGTCGCCAGTCCATCAGTAGGTCAGTTAATTAATGACGATCGTAAGTCGAAGGTAAGGTGAAGTAAGAGGAGCAGTGCCTCATAGGCTAACCCCGAGAGGCACCTATAGGTATGAAATGTTACCGACTTCATTTTCTTAGCCTCGGTTTGTGATGGCGGATGGCCAGTTCTCTCCATTGCGGTCTGGTCTTTAGCAGTGCGCGGTCAGAGGACTCGTTGTAGCTGCGTTCGCTATGGGCGCCAGTGCGGCAGAAATCTTGTACAAAATCATTCTGCCCTCGATGTGACTCAAACCCCCGACTCCCGTCACGATAACCACTAGACTATACCGCGCACTCCAAGATACTGTAAAGTAATAAGATATCGTGCGTCATCTGTTAGACGCATCTGTCAGTATTGGCTCCTAATCCTGGACTTGGTCCCGTTGATGTTGAAGGATCTTTTAACCGCAGCCATAGAGGCGGCGATCTTGTTACACAGGTGGGGGACACCTTTGAACTGGGTCAACATTTACCTTTTACCTCTTTTTGTGCACGAAAAATGCGTTAAAAGGCAAGGGACAGGCACTTTGTAACGGCATATAGATATATATATATATATATATATATATATATATATAATCGTCAAATTGCATAATCACATGCAAACTAATTCAAATCTAAAGTTTATTGATTTTTATTAGTTAGTAACACTGTGCGAAAAAATACAAACAGAATAATACTAAACAAAACTCATTAATTTTTGTTAGTTTTTGTTGGCAACTGTATACTGTGTCCCCCTCACTGTTAAAGGTGGGGGACTTGTCCCTCTCCCTCCCTCCCCCGGGATCGCCGCCCCTGCGCAGACAAGACAAACAGCAACCAACAACTGGACCTTTTAATTCTTACGTGTAAATGGCTTCACATCCGCACAGGGCTTCGACCATCGACACAGAAGTGAATGGCAAATGCATTACCTATATGCCAACCGACTGCATTCTGCCTTTGACAGAGCTCAGTGAGCGCCCTCCAGCTCAAGGCCTTAGAACTCAGACCGTGTGATACCGAAACAAAACCATATCTGATCCCAGCTTTTGAAGAAAGAATTTGCTATAGAGTTATAGATCGCAATTCTATAGCGAGAAATTTTCATTGTTTAAATGCTCGTATTGTTGGCCGATATATAAAACTCAGGTCACGGTCTTCGATTGGGTAGAGTGCTCGTGCTCGCGCTGCTCGACCTGTAACGCGGGAAGAATTGGTTCGATCATCCACTGAGGTATAGACCTACTATAGGTACTGTGCATAGGTTGAGTCCTTGAGCAAGTCCTTCACGCACAGCTGCTCAGTATCATCTATGTTCAGTCATAGGGCAGTGTGTGCAATTCTGAACTTTGGAAGGAGAACAATATCAAGAACAGTCGTATATTTTGTATTTTAAAATATGATACATATGGTATAATATATGACACGTTTTCGTTGTTTGACAGCTGGTGAAGTCGAAAACTGTCCGGCATGTTCAAAGATAAACTCATACGACGGCATTTTGAATGAACTGTGCAAAGCCGACTTCGGTAAGTATATAAATCTACAGTGAGCTGAGCTACGTTTGTCTCAGAAGCCGTAAACGACAGCAATGTATACCCAATAGGAAACACGCTACAGCCTACATTCTATGCATGTCTCTTTGTCTCTGTCATAGTCTCTCTCCTTCTCTGCCTGTATATCTGTTGGTGTCAATGTGTCACTCTATATGTCTCTCGGCAATTATCGTATGGAAATATACAACGAGAGAAGCGAGAGATTCGTGTGAACTGAAGAACTACTTAACAGTAACTAAACCCTTTGAGACTTAGACAGCGCCTTCTAAATATAAATATAAATGTTTTTCTATAGCGACCGTAACACCGTGACCTGCTAATTGTTCAGTGATCGGGTTAGATCCTTCACTGCCGTTGCTTGTTTGAATGGGTGTCACTGTGTCATTTAAGATCCCCGTGTATAGGGCCTACGGACATTGTTAATTACTAATTATTAATTAGTAATTAACCTAAGAGCGTCTCGACGGCGCTCCAACGGTGCAGTTGTCTGGAATTGAACTTCGCAACATCGAAGATTATCTAGATCGAAGTTCTATGCTAGAAATTCTCGCCACCGATTTGAACGGAGCTCCAGTTGCTGTAACACATCCATTGCCACTCCGTGCACAATCCGATCAACAGGATTCGTGAAAAACTTCGGACAAGGCGCCTTCGTGAACATAGGAGGCCATCACCAACTGGTTTTACACTATGGATAGAGGACATGTAATAATAATAATAATAATAATAATAATAATAATAATAATAATAATAATAATAATAATAATAATAATAATAATAATAATAATAATAATGATAATGATAATGATAATGATAATGATAATGATAATAATGATAATAAAAATAATAATGTTTTTGTTGCCGATGATTATGATGATGATGATGAAGACGATGACGATGATGACGACGACGACGACGATGATGATGATGATAATGATGGTGGTGGTGGTGATGATGATGATGATGATGATGATGATGATGATGATGATGATGATGATGATGATGATGATGATGATGATGATGATGATGATGATGATGATGATGATGGTGATGGTGATAGTATATCGTTTGTGGATATTTGTGATATATTGTTAAGTTAAAGATATAAAGATAAGCCTATCCGTTATAGTAGCCTACCTTTGATCTTTATGGTGCATATAACGATTGATGTGTGGTGGTGTATAGTGGTTGTGGTGTTGGTGGTAGGCCTAGTGGTGGTAAAATTAAATGTAAATGCACCCGTTCTTATATAGCGACCGTATGGGCTCGGTCTTGCTAATTTTCAATCAACTGATCGAGTGAGATCCTTCACCACCGGTGCTCGTTTGTGTTGATACCAGACGTCGGGCCATTTGCAGCCTCTGGTTCCATATCCGTAGTACACCGTAAAAGCCGAGAGTTCTTTATCTCAATCGGATTAATTGCCCTGAAATTGAGACGAATTGCAGTTCGTTCTCTTCTAAATCGACACTTCCGCTTACGTCTGAAACAAACCGGAAAGACAGACATGACACGGCAGTCACCGACGGTCGATGTTGGTCGATACCCACAGCTGTAGCAACAGGGCCTCGGCGGTTCCCTCGGGTGCCACCACGCGCCCTCTGCGTAGAGCTGTGCCGCCTGGGTGGCTGGATGGAGGCCACGGTTTCTGTGGTACTTGGGGTTGCTGGTTGCTGGTTACGCAGGCATCGGGCAACCTGTGAGATGGCGCCGGCCTGTGATGTCGGGTCGTGTTTCCAGTGGGTCGGGGAGGGGCGCGGTCGTCCAAGTCTGACGTCGGTACCAGCGCGTCGGATGGCAGCTGCCCAGCTACAGCAGCAGCTGCTGGTGCCGTTGCTGGTGCTGCTGGTGCGAGTCTTTCGTCGTTCTGTTGTGTTTGATTGGTTTTTGGAGACAGAGCTTTGCACTCTCGGCTTCTAGTGTCGAAATAAACAGTTTATGGAGCGAACGAGTGATGCAATAAGAATCGGTCAGTGAAGGTCGACCGCGGAACATGAAACATTTCCTATTCATCGACGAAGAGGAACGGAGGAGGAAGAGAACGACCGATGCAAGCGGGAAGGAGGGAGGCAGGCGGGGAGGAAGGGAGGCAGGCGGGGAGGAAGGCAGGAAGGAATGAATGGAAGAAGGAAGGATGGGAGCGAGGAAGGAAGAAAGGAGGGAGGGAGAGAGGGTGGAAGGAGGGAAGGAAGGAAGGGAGGGAAGAAGGAAGGATGGAGCGAGGGAGGGGAGGAAGGAAGGATGGAGCGAGGGAGGGAGGGGAGGAAGGAAGAAAGAAAGGAAGGCGAGAGAGTGGAAGGAGGAGGCAGGCAGGCAGGCGGGGAGGAAGGAATGAATGGAGGAAGGAAGGATGGGAGCGAGGGAGGAAGGAAGAAAGGACGGAGGGAGGGAGGGTGGAAGGATGGAAGGAAGGGAGGGAAGCAGGAAGGAAAGGAGGAAGGAGGGAGGGAGGGGAGGAAGGAAGAAAGAAGTGAAGACGAGAGAGTGGAAGGAGGAGGGACTCCGAGGGAGGAAGGGAGAGAGGGAGGGAGGAAAGAAAGGAGAGAGGGAGGAAGGGAGGGAGAGAGGGAGGGAGATTGAGAAAAAGGAAACCAAAATCAGAAAAAATATATATATATATAAGGTATATAGACAGACAGACAAACAGACAGACAGACATACAGGCACTAGGGCAGACCCATAGAGAAAAACAGAAACGTGTTCGTCTGAGTTCAGTGAGAGGCAGATAAGAGATGGAAGAGAAGAATGCAAGAGAACCTGCGGGAGAGGAAAGCTGGAAAACAGATTCGGAGGCGATTCAAATAGGTATGACAAAAACTCAGATTGGTGCCAACTTAAATTCCTACAGATGCGAGGTTGAATTCCCACATGTACCAGATTGAATTCCGACAGATGTCAGGTTGAATTCCGATAGGTATAGATGCACATGCACATACACAGCACTTGTTACCCCGCCATCATGCCCACATGGAGCCAATATAGGACCATACTCCCACATGGGACCAGTAGGCCTATAGAGCCCATATGGGTCCCATCTAACGCATGGAAGTGCGCCGAAACATGGTCATCTGCAGATGCAGAGATCTATTGCCGGCGAAACGTCTTAGAATAAGCTGCAAACGTTTGTTGAGCTCAGTATGAGAATTGTAGAAAAAACTGGGGGGGGGGGGTTAGACTTTGATTCATGTGGAGTTGGGGTGTGCAATGAAGACTTTACTATTGGGTCCTAAGAAAGACTAGAGAGGTTGAACCCCCAACAGTTGGGGCCCAACCCCTCCGACAATTCTCACCCTGGTTGAGCTGTAGTACTGTATCCGGTGGTGGAAGATTTCGGATCTGCTTTGGAAGACTCTTCCTGGAACAGACGGTTCAACGCACAAGAATTAAAGGACGAACTGGCACCTGGTCGATGTACACTGGCCAATGAATGCTGATGATGACCTCTTACAATAAGAGGCACGATGATGATGATGATGATGATTATGATGACGACGACAATGGCAATGATGATGACGATGTTAATGAAATGCTGTTGATAATGCTGCTGACGACGATGATATGATGCTGATGGCACGATGATAATAGTAACAACGACGACGATCACGATGATATATGTCGTTGTTTGGTCGTTGTTTTTCAGTCATGCGTATCAAGGTGGAGCAAAGTCTAGTCGCCGACACCGACATCAAGATCGTTCCTTTGAAGAAGAAGAAGGTCTTTCGAGCTGTTGGTGTCAAGGCCAAGGAACTTCGCGAGGGCGTCCTCTTCCTCGACGGTGGGGCCAGGTGTGACTGTCCCCCGCTGGACACCGTAAACGGACGAAGGAGCGAGGGTCAGCTGATCGTCGCCGGGAATCGAACCCGTGATCGCCTCGTCGTCTCTCTCATCCAGGCCGTCGACCAGCAGCAGGGTCTGCGGCGGGCCCTCAACGACATACGTAAGAAGGAAGGAGTTTGCAGATCGGTGGAGTCCGCGGTACCCAGACGAACCCAGTCGGGTTCCTCTGGGGGTAAGGCGGGAGCTGGATCAGAGACCAACAAGAAAAAGAAGAAAAAGGATAAGAAGACAACTCCGGCCCTGCCGACCAACAACAAGGTCGCTAGACCACCGTCCACATCAAGAGGGGGCGATAAGGTATCCGATGGTCAGCAAAACCCGTCTGGAAACGCAGGTAAGGGTTCGCAGGGTAAAGGGAAGTCCAGGGAGGGCAGACAGCACACGGCCACATCTCCACGGCCGCCGAGGAAGCCTGGTCACAAGAAAGGCCAGTAGGTGGCGCTCACTATCTTCGTAACAGTCGTTGCAATACAGTCGACACAGTGTAGTAGAAATCGTCGGTTTATGAATAAACCAATCTTCGTGTGAATGCAACCAGTAAACGAACGCTTCGGTTAATTCAGTCTAATGCAACTATTCGGTTGACGCGTACAATCATTTTAATACAATCACGTTTCCTCAAAAACTGATGGCGCTATATCAGTTGTTACATTATACTTTATGTCGTCTGACGATGAAGAAAGGCCTGAATTGTATTGTATTTGTCAATTTATGACGTGGCTCTTTCTGAAAGAACTCTGTGGAGCTGCTCCATGAACAATCTTAAGATTACATAGTTTTCGGTTTAGCCAGCATATAGTATAAAGCTTGTTCCTCAGACAGATCATATCGACACCATAACAAAGATCATCTCCAAGTTTACTGTGTTGACCGCAGCAATTCAGAACCTGAGTGCCGAGTCAAATCGAATTTGAAAGAGTGGATTTATAGCAGTTCGTTCAACAGGCATGGGTGAAATAACTGGCCCCAAAACATCAAAGAATGCTTCAATGTCTTTGGCTCCTTCAATTATCACATCTATCACTAACGGGTCTCTGTCGCAGAAGCATGCTTCTCCAAATATCAGCATGTGACACTCGTGTTCACTGCACTGCCAATCCAATTTTAAATCTGTAAGCCGCATTATAGGTTATATGAATCAGTCAAGCTCTTCTTACTGTCATTAGATTAGATTTGGAAGTGTTAGAAACTTCATTTTCTGAGCCTCTGCATGTGAAGGTGGGTCAACAGTCCTTTCCTTTTCAAACTGATCTGCCCACCAACAGTGTATGGCGACTCTTTGGTGAGTATACTGCTTGCTTGTGAGGTGTATGTAGAGCATAAATCTCAACATGCCTGTCTGCCATGCCTAACTTGGAATTTGAACCACCAGCCTCTGGTTTGACAGCCCAGCATGCAAACCACTTGACTAATACAGAGGTTTCTGTGTGATGCTCAATCATTTGACTTCTATAGTGCCATAGTCATAATGCACAACTGCAGCACACAGCATCAAGTAAAACCAGTCAAGGTCATAGTCCAATAGAGAAGTCAAGTCGAAACCCACAAGTCAGAGAACCAGAAGTCAATATAGCTATGGAGAGTGAGGAAGCTGAAACATGAGTTTCAAGTTTAGATCTGAATGACTGTAGAGAACAGAATTAAAGCACAAAACTGGGCAGCAAATACCTAAGCCTTAGACCAAGCCACTAAAATGCCTTTTTTGGTGCAAGGCAAAGCAAAAGTTAGCTGTGTTGACTTTATAGAAGTTGACTCAATTAGCCTGATACAGAAGAAAAACAAATATTGGCAGTTAACTGTATTGTACCAAATCACACAGATTATACAGTTCATCAAAGGTTCAGTACAGAAAAACATAAAAAAAATTGTCAATCAGACCTTTTCAAAACATTACACTACTTGTAAAGCCAGAGTTAGATCCATTTTTAAAGGTTCACTTGATCCATAATTGTTCAAAAAGTTCTAACCAAACAGACAATGGGTTTGCAGATGAAGAGTAACAGACAGCTAACACTAGCAATCCAGTAGCAATATAATTACCAGCACAGCAATTACATAATTATCTACTGGTAACGCTCTTCCCCTTTCAGTGGCATGACATTGCTTTCACTAAAATATAATTGTGGTTTGCAGATTACCTCAAGCTGCACATTATTTCAATCTCAGCTGACAAGTCCAACTTAATTATATGTACATTTTTATCAATACAAAAAAGCAAACTAACAGATCATACCATCAGATCAGACAATAAGTTTTATGGCTTTATATAAGATCATTTCCCATTTGTCATATCTAACCATAATTAATCTAACATAAATGAGTAATTTGATTGTAGAATACAAACAGATCATCAAAATCAGATCATAGATCAGATCATATGAATAATTCTGAATTAAGGTTGCAGCCTTGTAGAATCAAAGAAAATGGGACATAGAAAAGCAAACAGCTGCCCAGTAGGATCCCATTTTAGTTTGGAAATTAAGATGAGCGTGTTGAAGTTCTGAATTGTTGCAAATTTCTCACTATTCCTTATTCACTTCTGAGAACAATGATTATCACTTCTCATCTACCTGCTGATTAAAACGTCCACAGCTTATCGGTCAGTCATACACAATTCAAGTTCCTGCTACAAAGTACGAAAACGATGATTCCTTGTTTAGTCTGAAATTTGCTTGGAGTTTCTTTAACTGTCCTGTATGACATAAAGCTTCATTGGTGACATCTGGTCCTTTCTTTTCACGTTTGTCGAAATAAATGCAATGATGATGGCATTCAGAAGAAAGAGAATTCCGGCAACAACAGCCAACCAGAAAGACCATCCAAATGGTAGATTTGCCTGGGTGCCTTTGAACTTTGCACCAAAGACAGCCACAGAAATTAAGATCAGGATACCTGAAAAATGGAACAGTGACTTTAGCAAATATCATGTAAAAAATCACAAAGCTGTCCTTGGAGATGACCTTTTTGGAATAAAACATTTCACTAATAATAATAATAATAATAACAACGACAATTTATACGGCGCCGTAACGCGGCCATGCCGCTACAAGGGCGCCACTGTCATAATGGCAACTAGGATAATTTTAAACAAGTGATCATAATGTCAATGATAAGATCGAAAGAGTGTTTCTAAATCACTGGGCTTTAGCAACATTATGAGATGTTTTTTTCACGGGCATTGAAACACTGATGGGAACACAAGCCAGGTCAGGATATAGCCTTCTGGACATTTTATACAGGAAGTGAGGGGCAATCTACCTCAAATGTTGTAGATTCTTGTTACATTTCTTATTAGATTAATTGTAAGTTAATGGTTAAATATACATTACAGACATAAACAGTTAACATTAACTTTAACTCTGGGCAAAGTAATGCAGTATCCAGGGACATAAAAAATGAACCCTGGTTGTTGATTTGATCTACACTTAACAACTATCCTTGAAGTTTGTCATTTAGCAATGAAACCTTTAAATTTCTTAAGTAATATCTGAACAACTTAAGCTCAACTAAAAGTAACAATTCAAAAACTGCAATAATGCAGCGACATCTGATTTGAATATGAATCTAGTTTTACTTACAGATGAGGAATTGTAGCCAGACTTCTGTGTAGTACGTATTTGCTCCAGCGAGAAACCCAAGATACACGAAAAAGAGAATGATGATGAAAGCAACATTAAAACTCATCAACCACTGACAGCAAGGCAGATCATGCAACGCAGGTCCTTTCAGTTCTATACCAAAAAAACATGTCCACTCGATCACGACAAGTTAGGCAACAGTTAAAGCCAAGTCATCAGTTTGTCTAATTCATATTTAAAAAGTAAGAAAGTTATGAAAAAGTAAGAAATTCAAACCTCCATTCAGTTTCTGTGTCATAATGACAATGGAACAAATCACACTCAGAATTGTAAACTGAAGCCCATTAAGACTCGATTACATTTAATTAACTCACAGTCTCTATTAAATCTCATTAAATTACAATCTCTGTTACCAGTAATTACAGTAGAAACTCTCACATTTCATTACATTACAATATCTATTACATTTATTTACCTTACAATCTCAATTACATTTAATTAAACTACAATCTCACATTTAATTAAATTACAATCTATTACATAGAATTTATTCAAACTACAATCTCTATTACATTTACAGTAATTACATTATAATCTCTATTAAAACTTATTACATTACAATCATTATTACACATAATTACATTGTAATAACTTACATTACAATTCTTTATTACAGTTAATTAAATTACAATATCTTACATGTAACTACATCACTATCCCTATTACATCTTCTTACATTACAATCTCTATTACATCTCATTACATAACAATCTCTATTACATCTCATCATTACAATCTCTGCTACACTGCCTCTGGTGATATATCATACCTTGCGGCAAGAAGATCGAGTTTTTGACGAGGCGCTTGTTGGTCATGTCAATTGCACAATCACCTCTGATGCACAAACGGAAAAGCCCAAATGAGATGTGATCTATTGAAATCTGCCCATCTGGTCGGTTATAGTACTGTACCCACCACGATGTGCCTCCGTATGCCGCAAAAAAGACGATGGAGCAGAAGAGCACAGCCACCAGCGAGCCCCAACTCTGCATCGCGTACGGCCGGTCCCATGTACTCTTATTCAAGACATCTTTCATTCTGATGACTACAATTCACAGTAAAAGCGAGTTGTCTTTAACAACATGGAAAGATAAAATTACACTAATTCTGCAATACAATACTGCATTTGACATACACAACTAACAACCACATCAGGGTCTACAAAATCTAAACACAAATTAATCAATTTTATACTGATAGTCAAAGGTTTCAAAGGAAGGAAATTGTAACTGATAAGTCAAAGGTTTCAAAGGACGGAAACTGACGCTTTTGCTTCCACGTCCTAAGTATGATTAGTTCAAGATTTCATGATTTAATTATAAAATTACGAGAGCCTTCAAAATAAAAAAATGACAAGCGAAAAAGTTACAGAAACTCCATCAGGGCAAGGCAGATGGCCAAGGATGACTGTACCATCTATGTACTACACTTATCTAACAGTGTTTCAACAGGTTTTGTAATAAACCAGCAAAGCTGAGATCTAACATAAGCTAGAGTAATTGTATTTGTGGCAGCTGGTCTTGAGGTGAACTGGTACTTTTCTTCCTCCACTCCCAGGGTGGGAATTGTCAGGGGATTTGGGGTTCAAACCCCTAGTCTTTCTTAGGACCCCTAGTTAAGTCTTCATTGCATACCCCGGGGGTCGTTTCCAACCCCCAGTTCTGCTAGTATGATTTAGCATTAGTTGACTCTCTGACAAGGAGAAGACATTTCCATGGTGTATCATGTATGCATTTTTTTTATTTTCTCAACAAAGGAATTGATTTTGATTCGAGTCTGACTTGCAAAACTGGTAGCATTGAAATCAGCTGCTTTCAAATTTTGTTGATGTCAGTTTGCAAAATACGGATAAAATGTTCAGCCCCCAGTCTGTTTTCTATAAAATCCCACACTGTCCCTCCTATCCCTTTTCTGTCTGCCCTGAATTTTTAAACCATCCTGTCCTCTGACTTCCCCTCTGATGCTCCAGTTCTGGTACCTGAGTCGTTATATTACTTGTTTCTGTCTATAAAAGTAGGCAATCTGAACTTCAGATAAAAACAAGTTTACGCACATTTTGTCAAGTGTAGACCATAATAACACTGACAAACAATGCTTGCCAAAGTCACATGATCTCAACATATCTCTCTCCTTCACAGTTAGGCCTGTGTATTTTAGCAGAATTACCTCAGCACCAAATCCAATGTTTGTAAAGCAAAATACAGATTTCTGTAAATATTTTGGTGGAAAAAAATGTGAAATTGTACAAGTATTGCCTTTGCAACTTCACATTTGGGTTCTATATATACATAAACAACTAGACAATCTAAAAATATCAACGCAGTGTTTATTTTGAGCAATCATTTGTTGGCACAGCGCTACTGAAGCACAGTTCAAGACTTAGTACTGCAAAACTGTACACTGAAAAAGCACTAATATAATTAAAATTCTGACTAGGCTCATATAGGCTGAATCTCCATGCAAACGATCAAACCCGACCTTATTACACACGAATAAATACATTCAGACAGTGGGTGGAGAAAGAAAAGCGATTAAAAGAAAAAAGGAACAGTTTCAGTTACATTTAATAGTCTAGATAAGCTATATAAGTTCTTAGTGCCTAAGCATTTCATCCAACTGTCCAGTTTCTGTTTGAAAATGCTCAAGCTTGGTGCAGATAGGCAGGCCCGGGTTAACCATTGGAGCACAGACAGCACGTGCTCCGGGCCCCCGACGACCAAGGGCCCCCAAATATGAGTCTTTTTTTCTGCGTCTGAAAATGAAAATTGAATTCGCTTTTGGTGAAGAAATGGAATTCATTTTGATTAAAATGCTCCGACAAGTCACATAACTTTGCACTCAGCCTAGGGTAATAGTAATATCAAGACTCTAGATATAATTATCTCTGTGGTTACGTCATCAACTCATCATCTTGTTGACATGTTGTGCCGACTTGTGCGTAACTAAATAACTACGGTAACTTTGCTGTAGTTTAAGTCATTATAAGTTAAACTTAAAGTATTGAAGAATCGTTCAATAATGTCGAGTACTCGCAAGTATGCCAGTGGGTTTTTAAATGTGCTGCAAAGTACCAACAAGTGGAGTGAAATCTCGAAGTGTTAACACTCCAAAACTGACGACGTTCTTTCAAAGTAGTAGTACTGTGTCTGATAATGTGCCTGTGACTACGAGTGGAAAGGCTAGTGATGGTAGTGAGCCGGAAACAGTCAGCAGATCGATCGTTGATGAACTTGATGATGATGCGCAAATTAATTTGAGTTTTTTCTAAGGACAGCGTACACGAAAATGAAATGCTTTGCTATTTATCTGTTTCATTCAGTTCTGTTCACACAATTTAAGCCTACAGTTTGAACTAGTTAGTTGTGAGTCGTACATGAGTAGAACTTAAGGTGCTAATGTAATCACTGTGATGCAATGACAGAGTCGCTGTAGCCTGCTGCCTGTATCCATAACCCGTTTGCGCGTTTGTTGACAGTTTGATGATGAAAAAGCCAATGTGACTACTGACTAGTGCAAAATAATTTGACAATCCTTTACTGATTTTTGCACTGAGCTGTTGCTCTGTAATGTAATGCGAATATGCATGAGTAAAATTAATGTGTTTAATATTACTGTATTGTTGAGTTTGTTGTGGATTGGAGTCTCAGCAGGTTTTAATATTACTAAATTAGGGAAGGGGAAAGAGAGGGAAGGGAAGGAGAGGTAGGGAGGGAAGGAGAAAGGGAAGGGACGAGGAGGGAAGGGACGGAGGGGCCCCAACATGACAGAGTGCTCCAGGGCCCCAGGACCCCTTAACACGGGCCTGCAGACATCTGACATCTGACACCTGTAACCGGTTCCAGTGATCCACAATTCTTTCGAACGCAATCGACCAGAATCAAACACATCCAACCGTCAGCAAAGTCAGAAGAACAATATTCATTAACAGCCGAGTAGATTCGATTGAGAACAATGCCACATTAGAGTTCAGCGGATAACAATCATCAGATTTTTCGCAACAAGTTCGTTTAGCCTACGTGCGTACACCTGCAGACGGTTTTGACATCGGACACCTGAATTAACGTGCTCCAGTGATAAGCCACCTTGTATTTCAGCAAAACAAAATGACACGCAAAACTACTAGAAGACACAGAATTTAAGGCAAACCTGTTAACACAAAAATGTACAATACTCACAGAAATTGAACAGTTTCACCAATTGGTCTTCTCTTATCGAAATATCAACAGTGTCACGTGACTTTTCACAGGTAAGCGCACAGGTACAACAGCAAGTAAGGCAGGAAATCTATCAACAGACCACAATAATGCAGTGCAAATATCCGAAATTTTCTAGTATAAAGTTCGTTCCATTTTGGTTATCATAAATTCACAGTGGCACATTTAATGTAGGCTAGGCATTTTCGAGGGAATTCTAGGAAGGTCACAGAAATGTGTGACTTCACTTAGGGCCTACAGAACTTTCTTTGTAATGATAATACTTGCCATGGCGTGCATATCTCTGACCCTCCGCCGAATCCGGGCTCCGGCTCATTCGCGACCTTCAAACTGCCTCCACCATTGCTATCTCCATCGTTCATTCAAAAGCTTGATTACTGCAATTCCCTCTCCCTCAACCTTGAATCCACCCAAATCAACTTAACCAAAACTCACTAGCCAGGGCTGTCACTAGTACGCCCAAACATCATCATATCACTCCCATCCTCAAATCACTACATTGGTTAACAATCCCAGAGCGAATCCACTTCAAAATCCTATCACTAACCTACAACTCCCTACAGTATCCCGAGCCCAAGTATCTCCGCGATCTTTTCACCATCCAGGCAACCCGCTTTACCCGATCATCGTCCTATCTCAGTCTTTCTCGACCCCCAGTCACCACTAATCTCAGGTCTCCAACCGAGTCATATATCCAACACAGCACCACCGTCACCACGCCTCTGGAACGATCTCCTTCCTAAGTTCCGCAGATTCTCGGTTCATCCATCAACCCGTCCTCCATCATCCTCTTCATGCTCCTCTACCAGATTCTATCACCACCGGGCTTTCCACTAGTTCTAGGCCTACGCTCGCTCATGCAACTCAAGCACAGCGTATACTTTCTCTTGAGCTAGCATGTCTTTCTGGAGCTGCGATTGCTGAAAATCCGAACTGTTGAGGCTGATGTAACATAAACATTTTCATTTAATCTTAAGACACACCTGTTAAACAGTTAAAACTATTAGTAATATACGAGTTTGAAACAACAAAGGTTCCAAATACAATGTTGTCGAAACATTCGGATTAGTGCATATTACCTGACGTCATTCTTAAGACAAATCTAAAAATATATAGTCTGAGTGCTGATGTTGAGGAAGTTGCATGTGTTTCCAGCTGATGTAAATTAAAATAAAGTAAAATGTAATACAACGAATACAGCGGGAAGTGGTCTGAGGTTATGCGTCATGTCAGGTACAGACGAAGGTACTAAAGATAGTTATTTAGTGTTTTTGGCTGGTTCTTTTGGTGCGTTTGCGTATGTACATTTATGTCGCGCCTTAGGGAGAACTGGCACATTTGCAACAGAATACAGAAAGAAGAGGAACAATTTTATTGTTCATCTGGCTTGATTTGTAGCAACAAAGATACGATTGTTGACCAGATTGGAGAAGATCAAATGGGAGCAATAGGAGTTTGTGTTCAAAATGTTGATGTAATGGGAAAAAGTCCTATGTTTGATTCCAAACCAGGGTAAAAATTTCATTTAAAATTTCTGTTCTAGTACCACTTTTTGGGGTTGATTCAAAATAATTAGGATGCTTTTGGGGTTGATTCAAAACATAAACTGAGTGTTATAATTAGAGTTACTTGCCACTTTATATTAGTTGTTTAATATGTTCAATTTATATTTCAGGTAGGTACCTTTTTGTATTATAATGTTCTCTTTTGTAGCTGCGGAGAAGCCTCAGAGTGAGCCGTGTACCATCTGTGGCAAAGTGGTCGCAACTGAGACTCAGCTGAAGCGCCACATGTACAACCATGCTGCCAAGAAACAGTACAAGTGTGATGTGTGTGGTAAACAGGTGAAGCTCTTCTGCCACCTGCGTTCTCACATGTGCATGCACACTGGTGAGAAGCCATACAAATGTGACATGTGTGAACGTTACTTCACACAGTCCAGTTCTCTGAAAGTGCACATGCGAATACACTCGGGTGAAAAGCCATTCATGTGTGACCTCTGTTCCAAGCAGTTCAAACGTGCCTCAGAGCTCAAGGCACATCAAAAGGTTCACGCTTTAAACAACTCAAAGTCTGTGAAAAATCCAGTCAAAAACGTTCAGTCAATAAACGACAAGGGATCAGACAATGCCGATGTAACTGTAAAGTCTTCAAAGAAGAAAGCGTTAGATAACCCTGATCTGTTGGACACGGCAGACGCAGACCGCATTGTTTCTGCAGAGCCTGTTTCTTCATCGTCCAATCCTCTAATTTGCATCCCAAAGCATTCCAAGCTGAAGCCATTCAAATGTTCATTCTGTAGTAAACATTTTCGTTTGGCATCTTACCGTCAGGTGCATGAGCGAACACACACCGGTGACCGACCGCACGCTTGTCAAGAATGTGGGATGCGTTTCACCATTAGCAGCTCACTTCACGTGCATCAGCGCACACATACAGGCGAGCGACCATTCATGTGTGGAGTGTGTGGAAAGCGATTCACAAGATCGAACACGCTTAAGGCTCACATGCGCATCCACACGAACGAGACGCCATACAAGTGCAGCATCTGTGCTCAGGAATTTCGCCGGCTTGACGCCTGCACAACGCACATGTGGTCGCATACTGGAGTGAAGCCATACAAGTGCACAGAATGCGAGACCCAGTTCAAAGATCTGCGAAGTCTGCGGCGACATGCTAAGCTGCACTCGCAGAATGCAAAGCTTCACAAGTGTGATCGATGTGGGCAGCGCTTTGCAAGGGCGTATTGGCTGAAAAAGCATGCGATGATGCACGAACGTGTTTTTTCATCTGTGAAGGCTTACTTGTTCTCAAACAACTTTGCATAGTTTGCAGCTGTCTCAAACCATTAGTTGGTCAAGGTGAAACATGCTTCCACATACTTTGCTAGTCCTCATTTGGTTGTTTGTTGTTAGTTGTTTTGCAGTGTTGACTGTGGCCTAAAGAGAATCATTTTCCTGTGTTGTTTTTTTGTATATCCGGTTCATCAGGTCTGGTCTATTGCTAAATTTAATTTAAATTAAGTTCCTTGCATAGTTGAAACCAACTCGGTTGTCATTAGTTGCAGATGTGTGTGCATGAGAAACAGACTTATATACACAGAGAAATACTGATGGTCTGCTCAGTACAGGTGTCACATTTTAATAATGTGAACAAATGTTCAGTTTATATTTGAAACCTGCATTTATTTCTGAAATGAAGAGCACTGATTATTGTGTGCTTAACTTTTAGTTTGCTGAGCTACATTGTTTAGTATTATAATAATAATAATCTTCGTTTAATATCTTCAAACTGACAATAACGCAGTATGATTACAAATCAGTATGAATGGATGATCACAAGTTATTACAGGAGTCGAATTTAACTGTACACATCGGCCATGCAAGGCGCCCATCACGTCCTACATCTCATTTTAACAACGCCATTATGACAAGGTAGAAGAGTTTCTAATTCTTTGTGTGCCTCAGAGGTATCATTGGCAAGCCAAAATGTCCTTTGTCTGAGGTGCAGACCTGACAATGTTGCAGTCCAAGAATGTTGAGATGCATCTGTTATTTTAATTTATGAAACAAAGGATTTTCATTGTAGTTTTTTAAGTCTTTTTTTGTGTCCAGTTCATGTAAAACGTTTGTTTTGTGCTGCATTTGGAATGGATCGTAAAACATTTCAGTTGATAATTTAGTCTTTATTCAAGATGTATTTCTTTGAAACTATGTTGCTTTTTTAATTAGTGCTTGAAAAATTTGTTGTTATTTATTTTCTTGTGTTGAATTTGGACATTTATTTGGTCAGCAGTGTGTGTTAGTTATTGATTACTGTGTAGTAGTAAAATATCATTCTGTACGGTAGTTAAGTATCATAATGTTGATGTAAGTGCAAAGGATTGTTGCTGTTACACTGCTCTGTTTTACACAAACATAAACAGATTGCTGATAATTATTGTAGGTTTTTTAGTTAGATTCACTTTAAATATGTTTTATGCTTCAGGCATATATAACTTTATATTTGGACTGCGAGGCAAAGGCAGTCCAGTTAGACAGTTAAAGGTACAGTTTAGAAACAGCATACAGTAATCTATTGAGACACAGTGACCTGTTACAGTAGCCGACAGTACAGTAGACTTGTGATGCATTGAACTAAAACAAGAAAAAATGAGACGAAAGTGAACGTGCTTAGAAAGTACCACAGAAAGCACTAATAGGCATATGCTGTGTGGTTACAAGAGTTTTGTTCATGATTTATATGTAGTTACTAGTTAGTGTGTCCTTCAGGCAGTTAATTGTGTGCAATTACTAAATGTGTAAAGAACAAATTACTGTGTGGTTGTAGGTGTTCTTAGTCACCAGGTGTTGCATATCTAAGCATGTTCGAGTCATTTTTGTGTCATCTGCTGCTTGTAGCAATAAGAGATTAAGAATAATCTGTATGCAAATTATAATGTGGGCCAACAGATTCCAAGACATAGTTCTTATCGCTTACTGATTCTGAATGCTTCTAAAGTGTTTGATGCATACTAATACCCAATTCACAGCAACTGACTAGTACTAGTACTTGATGCATGGTAATTGATTTGAAGTGTATTAAACTAATAATGCTTTAGTACCACATAGAAACTTTAGCTTCTAATAAATACAACAAAGTTTCCATGTATGCAATATCTGATGTGGGTATCAGGTGACGGGTCCTTCAAGTTCTTTATCTCGACATTTGTTAGATGGCAAATATCTAGTACCTGCTGAATTTTCAGATCGTTTGGGCTACACCATAACTGCTCAAATTATTGCAAAGAAATTGAATAAACCAAAATATCTAGAAATTTATACTGAAGAAATGAACAACAATGAATACTGTACTATTTATGTTACTTCAAATGCAGCCAATGATAATTTACTGGTAAAAATGTAAAATTCTATTAAAATTACTTCTGATTGCACACATTAATCTGTTGAATCAACCAAGAATAAAAAGATCTGCTGTCAAGTACAACGATAAAACATGCCTAATGCATTATGCTATTCGACTTTTGCGGCTTTTCATCTCGTGTCTTGGATGAACGTTGTCGCTAAACATGTCTTTCTCTTTGTTCTTGAATATCTTTCTCTGTGCACACCTGTCTCATTATAGGATTGAAGTATTCTCTTTGCCCTTTACTTGGTGAGAGTTAAAAATTAAGTGTTGCCAGTTGTCAAATTTTGACAGAGTTATGAGGTAGCTTTAGAAACCAAATACGTTTAGAGGGTTAAAGGTAAACATCAGGACAAGATGGAAAGACTTTAGTGACTCTGGAACAGTTACTAATTTTACAAACACAGTCCTTAAAATACTGTCCATGAACCAAAAATTGTTTTACTCTGACTAAAAGTAATAAAATCATACTGTATGTGTAAATGTTAAAATGAACATTTGCCGTGCCTCATACCTGGCACCACAATTATTATTTCCCAAAATATTTAGGATTGACAAATTTGTTAATATAAACAGCATTTGGCAGACTTCTTTATTTAAATAACTGATTGACTTCATTAAATAATATTAGGTGCATTTAAAATGCTGACATTTTCATCCCAAAAAATAAATATATGATAAAGTAAATTTTTTTTCATCCAGCCTTGATCTGGTGCTTGCCAAGTGTACAGTGTATGCTTATACAAATGTACACATTTTCAAAGAATACACCTTGAAACGTGTGCATCTGTGTATACATAACTGTAAACACTAGGCTTACATCAGAATGGAACTGGACAATAATCATATACAACCTCACGAACGATATTCACACTTAGAAATTTTCTTCAATTTCTATTAAAATTTAAAATTAACATGAAGCTTTTTTACGAGTCTCCCATACGCGGCGAGATTACAGTTCTTGTTTCAAGTGATGGCAAGTGCTAAACGGGCGGACGATAATGACGCCAAAGAAACAGAATAGCACAAGATAGTGTAGCCAATTGATAGATGCGTCGATCACAGTTGGGTACGATTGGTCAGGTTAAGGAGCGGTGGTCGACTGTAGCAGAAGACCGATTCCCGGCAACAGATCAGTGCGATATGGACGTCATTGGAACAGCGTTCCTCGCAGGAACTTCATCAGGTCGAATGATGTAGTTAGTAGACATAACGATCTCTGGTGTTGCTATACGATCTCCCTAAACATAAAACATACTTGGCTTTTAAAACAACTACATAATTTTGGCTGAAAGATGCTTGAAGCTCAGGAATTTTCTAGTTAAAGATGTCATAAATGCAAAGTTCCTCTGATTAGTTTGCTCTTCAAAGTGTCACTGTATTACATTTCTAATTATGATTACAATAACTACACACATATACAGTGGAATTTTGGTTGATTACTAACATGTGGACCTTTCTTCTATCAATCTGTAGTTAGAATCCTAGTATGTGGTAAAGTTTTAATTCAAGGACTGAAGTTGACTGGCCTTGTGTCCACTACGGGACATGACTGGACACTAGTCCTGTCTACAGTGTCTAGTCAACAGCAAATATCTTCAGACAGTGAAAGGTTGTCTGATTGATAGATTTGTTGAATGAGGACTTGGGTTCACAACTGCCACTTAAACTTGGTGGATGATTTTTACAGAATTTGTCTGCAGTCTTTAATAAGTAAGTTATTTCTGCACACTGCCTGTCGCCAAGGAGTACAATTTGGTACGCATACGAGCTGGGAAGCAAACTGCAAGTCCTGCAGTGCACTGGCACCATGTTTAGGACTTTGAGATTCGATCACTGCTGGTTCAATGGCTTAAGCAAGGAAACAAGCGCCTCCCCTAAATCGACTATGGGACACTTGACTTTTACTTTACTAGTAAACTATTACACAAGTTACAGTTAAGTTAATAGGCCAGGTAAGTTACATAATATATTTATATATATAATTATATATTTATATATATATATGCATTTAGTGTATATATATCTTTCCAGCCAGATGTCTGGTTGAACGGGTTCAAGCTTTGTTCAGACACTTTCCTGTGATAGCTAGTTCAGTGATCCATAGTCAACTGGCTGTAAAAGAAATTTCTAATGTCCAATTGAACACTCCTATGATAAAGTTACCGATTTCTGATGATTGGTTGATTAATACGACTGGCGAACAGCATGGCTTCCGTTCAAGTGGTGCATCATGGAGCCACAGTTTACAGTTTACACGACATTAGACAAACTTGACTTACATGATTTTGAATCCGAGTCTTTTGATTTGCGTTTGTCTCGTGGTCGCCTATCAGATGAAGATGCTGCAGCGGTTCTCATGACAGCCTCGAGTATGTCTTCGTCTCCTGTATCACAGACGCTCTCCGTCTCCGATACCTGACCACCGAGTCTACCTACAATGACCACGGCATAAATGAATAAAACACAATTTCTACAATTAAAAGCTGACATAGCTTAGCACAGTTTTGCACATGACACAACTATGTAAAATAATGTATAAAAATTTAAATCATGAAATATGATATATATCCTGTTTGCACCTCAGATTTGGTCTACTGATTTTACTTGCACAATAAATGGCTTAAATAAAATCGACATATAAAATATACAGATGCATGTAAACTGTTGTCCCGAGAATTACAGTACAATCATATTCAACATGATATTAATCTAACAAAACAATTTATTAGCTTCTGTAAAAGTTGGATAAGTTGAAACATGACTTACTCATTGAGGTACACTTTGTGAGTTTGACCCCATCCAGAAAGTTCATCTGTTTGTCTGATGGTTGCTGACCCACACGCCTATTGTAGACATCATCCATGTCAACAGACTTCTTTGAACTTTTACACAAGTTCTCCTGAAAGGAAATTAACCAGATCAGTATTGATTCAATCAACAGACTAACACAGCCAATATTAGCAACATTCCCCTTTTAATGCAGAAGAATGTTTCTGAATACAGGAACTCCATGAAATTTCATTAAATAAATAATGGTTATTATTATTATTATTATTCGTTTATTAACTCCACACGTCATAAGCGTAGACTCGGGGGGTAGGGGCAGCCGGGTCACGTGCCCCCCAATAACTGAGATGGACTGTACGCCCAATGCAACAAGTGTAGAATGAATAACCCAATCCCCCCCCCCCCAATATTTTGGACAAATTTACGCCAGTGCAAAACGCCACAGCGCAACATGGTAATGACAATGTTCCTTATTTCAAATAATGAAGGAAGTTGCAGAATACCCTTTATGTTGTCATATCATATACTAAAATTGTGATAAATCTATATTGTTAGAATGTGACTTGTTATGGTATACTCAGCAACTGTTACACAAGGTACGTGTTTTTTCATGTGAGCATCTGTTCTTATTGTAGATTCACTGTAGCTCCTGCCACTCCTAGTTGGTACCCATAATGAACTGTTCAGCAAAATGCACCACATAACTGTTCTATCAGGACCTGATGTAACTGTTTTGATAATTTTCTTCTTTAGTGGAAACCTGCCTGGCCTTCCTTGGCAGAAACAGACATTTCCTTCTCTGAAAAATCTCTCTTTTTACCAACAACTCTGCCACAATTTCATATTCTTGTATTGTATTGTATCAAAACATTTATAAAGCGCCTCTCACAGTGTTCGCTAATCAGAGGCGCTTGTGTAAAGCAATTAATTCTGAAACTATTTACAAAGTTGTTATTATTATTATTATTATTATTATGGAACATTTATAGAGCACCTCTTCAAGGCTGTCTACTCAGGAGTTACAAAATGTGCATCATTCGCGTTTTTAAAACTGGTTATTATGAACTCAGACCAGAGCCACATCCGCCATGGGCCTCTCTATTGCAGAAAAAGACCCTGCCCCAAAACTTTAAAATACATTGCCGCCCGTCAAAGATAGACTTGCTGCTGTTCTACATTTTTTCATTGTCGAGCATGGACAACTACCTCATACATTTCTAACAAAAACATATACTTACCCAATTATACAAACCTCTCTTATTAAAATGCTGGTTGGGCTCCTTATGTGTGCGAGAGCCTATTCTAGTCATCTAAGCGCTGTTAGGCTAATGTAAACAGCAATTTTGTGAGATAATTGAAAGGTGCTAATTGAAAGTGTCTAGACAATTAACTAACTAACCTCTGATGCAGAGATCTTGGCTCGTGATGATCTCCGTTCCTTGTGCTGCTGTGAATCCTTTTTCTGCTTCGACTGGATGATCTTGTCTCGAACTGTTCGGTACTCCAGTGCAAATTCGATGATTGTCTTACAGAAGGCATTGACTTTCAGTGCAGAGACATCTGATCCTTGGTAGCCGAAGTACAGCAGAAAACGGTGGAACCTTCAGGATCAACAATCACAGTCATTTAAAATGCAATTACTTACCTATTACCTGTTGTTTATGTCATTGTTATTATTTTATGGAAGACTTGGCAACAAGTTGGCAGAAATACAAGGTACTGTAAAAAGCAACTTATTTTCATAGGCACTGTGCCATACACTGCATGATGTCAAATTTAACTATGAATTCTCAGTTTTCTTTGTTCTGAAGATAATCAGCAAAATTTTTAAAATCTTGTGTTGGAGTACAGAAAAGTGTTAATAATTCCACAGTCTAATGCAAGTGTCATTTAAGTCATTAGAAGTCATTAAGTCATCAGACCCCTTTTCCAAAAGGTGAAGAACATAAGCTTTGCCCTGATATCAAATGATCAAATTTGCACCTGTTCAATATACGTCGATAGATGAGCTTTAGGACGATTATTCGCTCTGCGAAATCAGCCAAACTTTCAGATAATCTGAAGAAAAAGAAAACAAATGCAAGATTACTGGAATGATTGTGTACAGCATGATTGACCAGTGTATTATACATAATAAATTTCATGGTTTACATAATCACATCTGTAGCACTTTTGTGGGGTACTTAAAAGGCACTATATTAGTTTTTGAGATATACACATACAGACATACATGGTATAATTATTCACATAGGTAATAATTTAAATATATTGAATATAACTCAGTTGGGCAAAATGCATGTACCTCATACAATGAACGCTGTTTTCTGTGTAACATATATCACATCACATCCCACATAATTATTCACATACACTGATATATAAATATCTCTGCCATACACTGATATAACATATGATATCTCTGTATATAAATACCAGTGCACAGAAATGGTTAAATCCAAGTTACTGAACTATGAATAAAAATAGAACGTATTTTAATAAACATACTTTGTCTTCAGTGCCACATTGGAGTCATGTTTGACAATTGCTCTCAGGTGGTCCCATGATGCTTTACATCCCATCTCCATTCGAGACAATTTCTCTGCCAATTCATCCCAGTCCACCTGCAGCAGCAGCAACACATCATCAGTGTATCCATCCACAGTCACTAACTATACAGTCACTAACTATACTAGCTCAAGTAAGAATAAATATGATTTGAGCAATGAAGAAAACAAAGAAGCTGTTCAGTTTGCTCTTTTCTTCGTATATCAAGTTTTAATTTCTTAGCTTGACTACACTTTAGCTTCTGTCCACTCTGCATCCATTATTTGCATGCAGTGTTCTAAATGTGACCTAACTATCATTTCATGGATTTTATTTCATATTTTCTTCTAGAATACTGGCACACAATTCATTCCCAGCTAGCTGCAAGAATTATCGTGTGGGATGATGAGCCAACATTCAACCACTAAACGCGTTTGTGGACAAACTTCAACAATCTGTGCCATAGTCTGCACTGCACTAGAGCTGTAATGAAGAATCAATGGCTTGCCCCATTGTTGATTTATATTTCACTAGCTGGTTTACCCGGCGTTGCCCGGGGTTATAAGTTTCAATCCCTGTAGCACCACCACCACCACCACCACCACCACCACCACGCCCGGTTTAGTTGAGTGAAAGTTTAAATCCCTCTAGCGAATCCGTACCTGTAGGACCACCACCACCAGCACCACCACCACCACCACCACCAGTTAAAGTGAAATCCCTACGGCTGCGCCATCTGGCGAATCTTTAGAAATCCGTCCTGGTTACAGAGAATAATCTTCTCGGGTGGCGCCATCTGGTGACTGAAAATAGGTCGACTCGAATGTGTAAAAAGTCGGATTTTGGAGAGTTTTTTGCCCGGGACACCATAGAAGCGGTCAAAAGGTGGATGCGAAGCCTCACACTGGGTGTGTAATGCCCACCCCGAGACAGCAGTGAAGGTTTTAAATGAAAAGCTCGAAAGCTGTCGAAATGCATTCCGGTCTAAGATCGCGTGCTACAGAGGGACAGACAGAGTTTCTTCTTTATATATATAGATTTAATTTCGATGCTTATTACTGATCATTCTAAAGACTGAATATAATTTGTATCAAAGAACTCTGTGTACTTTTAACAGTCCTGGATATTAGATGTCTGTATACCAAAGTGCGATTAGCAATTGGTTAATATAGAATATAGTTAATGCAATCAGATTTGTTAGGATAGTGGTAAGTCAGTGGACTATCTTCTTTGGAAAGAAGATAGTTCACTTACCATAGCAGAAGCCACAAACCTTGAAATCCTAGGAAGTTTTTACATTCTATCCTGTGATACCTTATACAGCTAACTACATAATTTGTTGTCTACTGTCAACACAGTATCGAAACTTGGCATTGCATATTCTAAAGCCGTTTCTCATGCATATCTGCACAAATGTCTTCACTGAACAGCATTTATAGCAGGCAATCTGTTTTATGAGATCAGATGATAAGGAAAGAAAATGGAAAGAGAATAGAACAGAACGTACTTTCGCGCAGCGATTGACGGCTCCCAGATCTGAGAACAGATCATTTGAATCAGAGTATTGCTCAGTGACCATTTGGACGAGATGATGGAGCAAGGAATGCTTCTGTACTGTATCCTTCACCTCTGGAATTCGAGACAGGATCTCCATCGTAAAACCCTTTGCCTAATCAGCAAATAGAACACAGAATGATGCAAGCAGAGTTCTGATACTTGTTTTTTTCCTCATAAAATGGAGAATCAGTAAGCAGTTCCATGAGGCAACTAGAAAATTTTGACAGTTACTTGTATTATACACACAGAGTAAATTCTTTGAAATTATTACCAGTTCTTGCTTGGTTTTGGCTATGAATGTAATGTTCTCATCATTCTACCAGCATATTAATGCCAAACAGGCATGATATGAGGAATTTAAATTTTATAAAACTGAAATAAGCATGGATCTAATAAAGCTGGCATTGGAAAAGCACATATCCTGATGACTGCAAAAATCAGGAACCAATACCAATTAAATTATTAAGCAAAGAAGTTTAAATTTTTTATAACATTTTAAAAATTTTGTACACCATTATTCTAATGTTATATTTTATAATAATTATAATTTCTTGACAAAATTGTACCTGGGCATTATTTAGACAATTTCCAACACTCAGCAGCATTCCCAAGACATATTTGAACGTTCGACTTCTGCGAAGCTCCTCCATGGCCATGCGCAGGTCACACAGTGGCTCAGATATTTCCTGTTGAAAGTTAGAAAATAAAAGTAAAATTTAGATTTGCTACACACATCACTTCAGTTCAACCACTTGGTAACTTTAACGCTTAAACCAACTGCATAGTAGAGATTTACCACCATGTCTTACCAATTTAACTGAACCTTTTGAATTCACAGTTTTGGATATTCTGATAGAATAGCTTCAAAACATGGTTTCATGTATGCTGTAAGAAGTAGAGCTTCTGTTTGAACTTAGTTTTGACTCAACCATACAGAATCACTGTTTCAACACAGTTTTCACTCATCCATAACGATTAACTGTTGTGACTCAACTATATAAAATCATAGTTCAACTCTGAGTTTTAGCATAAGCGGTTTGCGCCCAGCAGTTACGAGAGTAGTCATCAGCGTGATGAAGAGTCAGTAGTCTACCACCTTAGTCGTCTGAGTGTTTACCTGATTGACCCCTTTGGGTGTTGACCTTAAACCGATTTCACCGCCCTGCCTATCGATTATGATTTAACTAAGAGCCTGTGAATAAGCTGGTTCCCATGACTTCGCTTTTTTTGTCACTGTAGACATTTGAGATTACGATTACCATTGAAACTTACATTCAGCATCAAAAGGAGACTTTATAGTCAAAAGGTCAAATCTTCAATTTGGAAATAGGATGTTTGAAGTGGCTGGTCCAGCTGAATGGAACTCTCTGCCAGAATCAGTTTGAAGATCCACTTCAATAAATACTTTTAAAACTAAACATAGTGGCCGTTCTAGATGTATCTACTTCTTTTAATTAATGTTTGAGTCTCCGAGGGATCATATGTAGCTCAAAACTCATTTATTTAACTCATTTAACTACTGCATTGTAACGTGTCCTCTGAGTAAGACTCGGTGTTATTAAGGCGCATTATAAATATAAGTTGTATTGTATTGTATTGAAACTAGTTTTCAAACAGACATTGACAATATGCAGCATAGTCTACACTATACCATAGCTGCACAAAGGGTCAGTGGCTTATCCCAGAGTTTCCCAAACTGTGGGTCGCGACCCAAAAGTGGGTCGCGAAGCTCTGGCAAGTGGGTCGCCAAATGTTTTCGAGAAACATTTATTTTTTGCAGCAACAACATTTGGCTATGATTGGGCTATAGGCCTAACTAGGTGGACTGCAATAAATTGTAAACTGTTTTCACCTAAGTTTCCTTTTAAGCTTTACATTTCTAAGCGCTGTACGTAAATCCGCATATTTCGATACCAATTTATGAAGCAAATTGTAGTAAACAATGCTTAATTTTACACTATGGGTACCAAGACTGCCAAGATATTCACAAGTGGGTCGCGACCCAGAGAAGTTTGGGAACCGCTGGCTTATCCTATTTGACAAGGTTTCACGCACAGCAACCCTGGCCTGTCCAAAATCAGTTTAATGCAGACCGTTTGTCAAAGCAAATTGAAGCCTGGAGGACAGACAGATGCTAGCGATTAGGAAGTGCTTAGTTACAATTGCTGCTACCCAATCATCTCTCCATGTCAAAATAGCAGTCATGTCCTCATGTCACGTTCAACCAAATTTGGTGTCTGCAGAAAAGGCAAGCTGGCGTGTTTAAGGGATGTAATCATAGTATGCCAAATCTTTGTTCACATAGTTCTTTTTCAGCAGTCTTCCAGTACCCTCCTGTCTACGTAAACAAGGTGATGCGATATTGTTTATGACCAGCAGCCATGGCAACTGGGTTGGGCACAGTGTTCATGAGATAATTTGCAAGTATATTTGGAGCAAACATCTATTTGTACATGGACTGAGCAACATCATACCAGGGCAATACTCTGTGCTCTGAACAGCAAGACTTTTGACTGACACATACAATACACTTACCGTTTCTACTGTTTCATAGTCAATGGTGAAGGCCCAGAGGCTGAGTCTGGCCTGAAGTTCCGTGATGGATGAAAGAGTGAGCAGGAATTGCTCAGCCGTTCCGAGCGGCGTGTCTGGTTGACTCATCTGAGCTTCCATGATCTTCATTTTCTCTTCTTCTGTTGGAAGCATCGTATGAAGAATTTTCTACAGAAATTAACACAACCCCATTACTATAGGCAGTTTATCTGATAGTAGTTTAATGTTGTCATGCTGCTTAGCAGCTAAGATTAATTAGTTTTTTGTTCCTTTTGCCGTACCTCTACCAAGCAGCATCGCACTTTCTCAGTGGTGGGCCCTTCGACCTGGAATAGGCTCCATCTGGGGCTCCACTTGCTCCCCAGAACCCTTTCTACTATGTTCCTTTCTCACATCATGTACAGGAAATCAGTGTTTGATTACACTACATTACAGCAAGTAAGAGTTGCTCTAACAAGCAGTGTGACACTAAATGTGCTGCACTTCAGTTTGAACCCATTGTGGCTTCTCATGTGTTGGACCATCCTCCTCGAACAGTCTTCCATTACATTACATGTTGTTTCATTTAACTCTGTTCAGCATATGCTTTCTTCTTCTTGCCTTCAAATGTACACATTTAAAAAATCATGTGCAAAGCTTTTGCTACATACGTTAAAGGCACAGTATTGCCTTGATACACACATACTCTGTACCAGCAGAAGAGGTTTTACTGAAGATGCCTGACTCAAAAAGGAACTCACCTCGATGCTTTCTCGGTTCATCACTGCAGTGTCCATCTTAAGAATGGCAGTCTTGATGGCCCTCGGAGGCGGCAGAGACGTCAGTCCAATGTTGATGGCATTTGATCGCTTAGCATCCAGAACAGTCAGTTCTTTCTTGGCACCTTCCTTCTGCTGTAAGAATAAATGCAGCATACCATCAGCCTTGCAACAGAAAATGAAGAATAATAAGGAGAACAAAAGAGGTTACTCATCATTTACTGTAGTCTAGTGCTAGAAAAACAAGCAATCTTTCACTGAATGAGGTGTTCTGCGAAAACTAGAATCTTTCCTGTAGCAACCAATTTCGCCCGAGTACATACTTACTACATATGTATGATACCAACATTAAAAATTTATAGAAAATCATAACTATTAACTTGAAATGAGACAAGATACGGAAATACAATTAGTAGTTCAAATACTCAGGTAAATGTCCAAGACTACATTTAGTGACTAAGCTACTGTTAGTTTAATGTTACTGTTTGGCATACTTATTTTTTGGTTTAATATTCAACCTTCTCTGTTTATTAGTCGGCTAACATGAAAAACAACTTTCATTCAAATGTACCTTTTTTTGAAAGACTAGTTGAAGCTGCTACTTTAAAATGTACAATTTTAGCACAGTACCATGTCAATTAGGACAGGAATAGATTTTTAAAAATCTGCTTCCTGAAAACAGATCACAATTTCCTCATGCGCAAATACACACATAACCAAAAAACTAATCAAAACTCCATTTGCACAAACACAAACAGGCAAACTAACCAAAACACTTGCAAATTTTGTTGACAAAAGTCTACATAATACCCATAACGAAAACACCCTCCCACAAAAACAGACCAGTACTTGAAATTGTGAGCAATGATTATCATTCAACTGGCATCCCTACAAACGCAGTCAACATTCCCGGGTACATATCGTCATAGCAGTGGTTGGCAGGGGCGTCTACACCATAGAAACCTTGGAGCAAATGCTCCATCCAAGAAATAGGGGGGGGGGAGATCTGTAAGTGTGTATGCCACCATTTTAGGGGGGAAGGAACGGGGAAGAGGGAAGAAGAGGGGAAAGTAACGTTGCTCTAATGACTTAGGGGGGATAGACGCCTCTGGTGGTTGGCACTGTCTACAAAACTTCAACTATTGACTTCAAACTAATACTTCTACAATTGAAAAGAAAAGACATCTGCCAAAAAAGAGTAGATTCTGCCCACAAATATTTTTCTCTTTTGCTACTTAGAGGTCTCAATCCATGCAACTTGGAGTAAAGTACGGCTGTTCAGTCAACATGCACTGGCATTTCATAATCAGTTGCATCAACTGCTAAAGTGCAAAATAGGTACAGGGTATAGATGCATCTTTCTCATCAATCAATTTCTTTGCAGAACAAACTGAGTACAAAATGAGTACAATGAGGAAAGTGGAGGACTGTAAATGCAGGCAGCATTTTAAACTACCAGTACAGTCAGTCGATAAAACCATACCTGATCCTTTCACCAGGAAGAAATAAACAGTTTTCATGTTAGTTATTAGTAAAACAGATATAAATATATTATTTATATGTATTATTTAAATATATTAGTTATTTATATTATTCATTTATATTACTATGGTTATCTCTGAAAATGTTTATTTGTTACTTTCGTTTTACCTATTCATACTTAACATGTAAATCATAAAAATATTTAACAAATAGAATTAAGTGTTTTAGCAGCTGGAAATACTTGATTAAATAGTTGGTTATTCAAGTTTTAAAGATGAAACAGTAAATTTACTAGCAAATAAAATAAATCACGAAGTTTAGTCCCAGGTTTAGTGCTTCTAAATTTGAGGCAGTCTAAAGGAGCCAGTGTTCTGAATAAAATACATCCAGGAATTTACTGCTGACCGTCAATTTTTCATACAAAAGACTTAATCAGCGTGTCAGTTCAAATCAGCTTCAGATTTAGCGTGATTCTGATACTTGTAGGATACAGATAGGATAATGAATACTTTCTCATCAAATATGTCAATATATTAGCCAGATTTATGTTATATATTACTAAACCTATATTATATGCAGAAATGTTACATGCACAAACAACTTAATTAGTTCTTGTCTCTCATTATATGGGACAAAATTTCTAAAAAGGATATAACCGTTATACTAATATTTAAATGCAAAATAATTACTTTGTTTAACCAGGACTGTTAAATTTATACAAGACATAAATGTAGGTCGTCATTATTGAATAATATTCGTTGGCTGTAAATTAGCTACTGCAGTGCTGACTTGTTTATGCGCTTCAGGATTATGCACCATTCTGCTTAACGCGAAGTCCCCTAAAGCTATTAACTTAGCACGCCACACTGGTTAATGTGCCATACATTAACACATTAATATATGTGCCATACAAGAACTGCAGGGTAGCACTAAATATACAGTTTTTCAGCTTTATCCTTTTACATGCTGCTTGGTTCACATGTCATATGATGGGGCATGTCCCCCAACGATTTTGAGTGAATAAGTCTACACTCTAGTAACTGCTTATTTGTCAACTACACTCATATTATTTGGTTGGGGTTAATACAAGCAAAACTAAGTTTAAGCAACAACTTTCTAACAAATCGATTGTACTTATTAATGTAAATGACAGCTCGGACTTACTTTACTACATTATTGTTAAAAATGTCGTGATAACAAATAAGTTTTGTTTATAAACGTGTTTAGGTCATACCTTGATTTTCAGGTCACTGGCTTTAGTCTCAAACAATTCCAGGTAAGCCTCCTTGTTGATTTTGACTGGCCCCATTTCACGTGCTATCTTGCTCCAAACTGTGTCATTCGATCGTCCGGATGGGGTGAAGAATTCTGACTTGGCTTCCTTCCAGTGCAACCGAAGTGTTTTTCGCCCTTTGTCGACTGGCGGAGCTCCACCAGGTGGTGGTGGTGGCGGCGGCATGCCCATCATTGGTGGAGGAGGTGGAACTGGTGGCTTGCCCATTGACGGTGGAGGAGGTGCAATGGGTGGCAGTCCAGTAGGTGATGAAAGTTTGTGATGAAGTGGTGGGAGCCCCAGGGGCTGGAGGGTTGGTGCCCCTCCTGCCGGTTGAGCATTTAAGTAATTGATCTCATCGACTTCGGTCATGTCGGTAAAGTCCAACTCGTTGATTTTCAATACACGCGACATCTTTTTCTCGATCTCTTCCCATCTCTGCTCAGCTTCTGACTTCTCCGGCGGTTTCTCTTCTTCCGGTTCGACCATCCGGTGGAAGGACTGTCTGCTCCCTGACGAAAGACCGTCTTTGGCCTTACAGATCAGTCCCGTGAAGTCACCCTCTGGTTGTGACAACTGGGTTCCCTTCCTGCCATCCTGGACACCTGAACTCATCTTGTCAGCCAGGGTGTGCACAGACACCTGGTTGTTGGGCACTACACCCTGAGCCTTGCTGCCGGACTTTGATGATTCTCTCTCATTTCCCCCAGGTGATGGCTGTTTGGACATCTTATAGACAAAGCACCTGCGACCACCTGCTTCTGATGGAGGAGACGTTGGCAAATCATCAAGGCCCTTTCCAGAACCCTTGTTACCCTCACCTCCTAAGCGCAGTGTATGCCGGGCAGGCTCTGAAACCATAGCAACATCCCCAACATCAGTTTATTTGTATATGGCATGACTTCACCATGTATTAGATTAAAAAATTAATTAAATCAAAGGTCTCATATTCCATACTAATTTCCTTTTCTTAGGCCCTTCATCCATCAATGGTCAAATCCCATCTCATGCAGGTACCAACGTAAACTGTTTGATGACTCTTCATTTAAAAAATACAATTTTTATGCTACACAAGTCAATATTTACAGCTCTCTAACTGTCTTAGAGTTAGTACAAGGGATTTGCTCATGACTAATATGCTCTGATAACAATTTTATTCTTGGCTCTTTACAAGTGACAAGTTATATTACATTAAAGCCATCTATGTAATCATAAATTCTATTTCTCATCAGTATCCATATATCTAAAGAAAAAAAACTGACTTTGCACTGCTTAGTTCCAAGTTTAAAAAGCAATTAAAGAGAGAGACAGACAGACAGACAGACAGACAGACAGACAGACAGACAGACAGACAGACAGACAGACAGACAGACAGACAGACAGACAGACAGACAGACAGACAGACAGACAGACAGACAGACAGACAGACAGACAGAGGCACAAAGACAGATAGACAGACAGAGGCACAAAGACAGATAGACATAGACAGACAGACAGACAGACAGACACAGAGACAGACAGACAGAGACAGACTGAGAGGCACCACAGAGACAGAGACAGAGAAAGAGTCACCTGCAGGTGCAGCTTGTTGCTTCTGTTGTACATTTTTGTCAAACACTGACCAAATTGGCTCCTCCTCATCATCATCATACTCCCTTCGCAACTTAAACTTCATTGGTTCTCGAAACTGTGACGACATCTGATTATCCGCTCTGTAATTAGAAGAATAACTGGTATAACTTACATGCATATTCCAATGCACAAAAATAACAAACAGGACTAGAAGTCAGGTTGAAGAGTAGGTAGCAAGCCTCACAAAAAGCTTCCTTCATATGCTAAAATGCGACAAAATGTGGAATTCTAGGACTGGCAGTTTCTTACACACAGTTCTCTCTCTCTCTATCTGATTATTTTTTCCATACAGGCATAAGATACAATTATTTCAGTATTAGTGTATTTCACCATTTCACATGTGTATCATACTAGAATGTACTAAATTTGAATTAAACTTACAAAGCACTTACTACACCTTTTGATAACAGTGAAACAGCTTAGTCAAACTATGGAGAAATAAGTAAACTTGTCGAATGAAAATTATTTATAAAACTAATTTCAGTAAGAAACGTCAAATGTAAAATCAACCAAAAAACCTGTGTTTGGAAGTGAATAAAAACAACTCACTCCTTCTTCTTGTTCTTGTTCTTGGAAGCCTGCAATGAAGAAATCTTCGCGTAGCGCACGCTTTTGCGACCAGGTGTCTTGGATTTTATACGCCTTGTCTTCTGGAAACTAAATGAACACGAGAACAAACATCATGTACGATCTGTGAAAACTAGGTTGCTCAGATTGCATATATCTTGCAACCAAATCAAGAAATGAAACAAGATATGATATAAATGAAACCTGATAACATCCTCTTACCATAAGTCAAAGGCACACTTTGAATCCTGACAACAGAAAATATCGATAACTATAAGTATGTTGGAGGAAGTAAGTTTTCAGTTTAGGCTCACTAACAATGTTTCAAACAGGAAACAGTAGAGAATTCCAGACGGTGGATTCAGATGATGAGTTGATGATCATGATAACTTCACTGTACGGGTAAACTGGAAGAAACTTTTTGCTGCTACCAATAACAAACTAAAAACTTATTCTGAATACAGAGTTAATGTCCTGAACATTAACTTCCCTATTCCGTGTTGTGATTAGTACATTCACATAATTATGTTTGTACTCTATATGATACCTGATATTTTCGATGAGATCTAGTTGCATATTTTCCTGCGCATCCTCTTCCCGGATCATCAAATCGTAGATTCGAAACTGTTCCAGAAGCTCCGGCTTTGTCCCTTTGCGTTTCATACAACCCTGCATCGTCTTTTCGAGGTCCTGCTCTTCTAGGACATCAGTCATGTCGTAAAACGTGTCCTGGTCAGGAATTGCACTCAAAACCTGAACAGAAATATCCATACTGTTATTGCACATTAATATTGCACCAGTGCAAGAGCAAAATAAAACAGCCAACCCGAGTTCCTGTGATACAGTAACGGTTGAAGGAAGTTTTAATCTCTTTGTCTATAAACCATAAGCTCTCTAAGAGGACAACTGCAGTTTGTTTTGGAGTTTGAAGGACTTTGATGGTTCTTAAGAATGCAGTGCAAGACCTGACATTGTTCAACCAACAATTCATTGATTAAGAGCAAGAAATCAAGTTTGCTGAGAAATGCTTGCAAGGAAGCAGTTGCCCCAGAAAATCTACCCAACACGAAAGTGAGACTGACAGAATTCTCGTCCAAAATCAACATTCGTTTCGTCCAAAAGTCTCATCATCTGGTATATACTTGTTACAATAAAACATCAAGATTTTATATTTCCACAGTCAAATTGCTCTGCCATAGCTTCTATTTAAGAACATACTCATTAACAAGAAATCACCTAACATCAAGTTCAAAACAGCAACGGAAATGTGAAGTGTGAATCTAATTTTTTAAACCACAGTATATGCATGAACTACATGCTATATATTTGGGTCTGTTTGATTTGTTCCTTAATTATTATAGCAGTAGATTAGTTTTCATTTTGTTAGTAAGTGGCAGGCAAAGGGTTAAGATTTCTAATGATCACCTTGTTGAGTAGCGTCATGGCCTGGATAGAAAGATCACCCTGACCAGCAGTTTCACCTTGTTTGATGAAGTCCATAAGATATGACCACATCTTCAGTCCTAGCAAAATCACACAAACCATCCTATGAATTCTGCAGTGGAAAGATAGCAGTTGAAATGGCCCACAATGGAGTCCACACATAGTGCTTTTAAACATGTGGTATAGTAGTCTTTTCAGTAACGTGCTGGGTCTGTCATACAACAGTTGTGGGTTTGAGTCTGCTGAGGGGACTCCATGTAACGACCGTGAACAAGTTGTTAGTGCACACCTATTTCTTGCCTCCTCAGATTCAGATTTACTGAGCTTGTACTCATAATAAGCACAATTAATAAATAAAGAAATATTAATATCTTACATTTAACTAAACTGTACAGACATGCAGAGAAACAACAGCAAAAGTGATAAATGGTCTATAGTTTCATTGACTTGGCCAAAGGGCCGTGGAACTATAGTCCCTTGCTCAATATAATTATTGCTAACTATATAAATCACAGTAATGGTGTTACCACTTTCACATTCAATGGCTTCTGATTACTAGCATGCACGCAAGCGCACACACATACACACACACACACATACACACACACACACACACACACATACACACACACACACACACACACACATTGGTATTTCTGTACCTTCTGTATCAATTACAAGCAACTTCTGAGTAGTTGCCTTGAAGAGGTGCTATATAAATCTCTGTAATTAGCCTAATCTAATGACTTCCATAGTGGCATCATCATAATGCACAAACACTTCTAGTGAAATTGTAGTCACAATTGTAACCTATTTTATAGTTCAATTATAATCTGTTAAGTCAGGAAAACCAGAAGTCAGGCTATAGTGGGACCAGAAGTCAGGGGCTATCATGGGTAAGTTGAAACAGATGAGCCTTAACGCTTTATCAATCAATCAATCAATCATGGAATTTATATAGCGCCTCTTCAAGGGCTCTACTCAGAGGCACTCCCAAGCCAAGGCTGATCAAAGAGAAAAGTCTTCAATAGGGCATAGAAGGAAGACGAGTGAGTACGTGGAGATAGGCGAAGGAAAGATGGCAAGTCATTCCACGCAGTTGGACCAGCGACAGAGAATGCTCGGCGCTGCATAGTAGCAGTGCGGGCATGTGGGACTATAAAGTCGCCCCGAGAAGAGGAACGGAGGGCTGAGCGACCCGTAAGAGAAGAAGAGAGAGTAAAAACGGAGCATAGGTAGGAAGGAGCCATACCCAAAACGAATTTCCAGGCGAGAGAGCAAAGTCGATACAGGATACGCTGCCGGATGGGAAGCCAATGAAGAGTATGATGCATGTAGGAGGATACACTACCATAGCAGGTATGGAGCCAACAAAGCGCGCCGCAGACCGAAGGACCCTCTCAAGGAAGGACAGGCGGGCTTGAGGAAGACCGGTGTAGAGAGAAGAGCAATAATCTAAACGAGTGCAAACAAAGGCATGGATAAGAGTTGAAGCAGCAGAGGCTGAGAGATGAGCGTGTACTAAAATGTATGGAAAACTAATCCCTCTCGTCGTTAAAGGGTTCAGTTTTCACTTGAATGACAATAGAGAACTGAGAGAAAGCTCAGAACTGAGCAGTGAATCAAAAGCTTTGAATTCCGCAGTTGAGGAGAAGTGAGAAAATTCTTTCTTCTTCATGAGCTGGCTTTCTTTGTTACTGTTACATAATCCACAAGTAACAAGCAGAAGAAATATAATCCATCCTTTTTTACTATTATATAATTCACAAACAAATGAACAGGTGGCATCTCAAATTTCCTTGCTTTAGCTAAACTCACTCTTTTCGGCTAACAACAAAGAGCATTGTTAACGTAGACAACCACGGTGGTATGGCTGCTGAGATAACTTGGAAAGGCAAATGATAACTTTCTGGCTCAACTAAATATTGTATAATCAGTCTATAAATAGTCCAACAGTGGAAACAGCCGCGAATACCTTTGCTGTGCGAGACGACTGATACGGCCTGGAGCAGCAAGAATGCGTTGCAGTCGCTGTAATCCAAAAACATCTGAAGCAAGCGAAGCGAAGTCTTGGCAACAGGATAGCACTGTATACAAACATATACGTATATACATTCAGTGCATAAACATACATAAGAGAAGCCAGAAGTCTGCAAGTGTGCGTCCTTGAGATGAAAAAGCAACAGAGGAACGGTCAATACCCTGTTTATGTAGTGGTGCAGAAAATGAATCTACTCTAATCTCTGCTCTAATCTCTGCTTTAATCTCTGCTTTAATCTCTGCTTTAATCTCTGCTCTAATCTCTGTTCTAATCTCTACTCTCATCCATACTTTAATCTTTACTCGAATCTCGACTCCAACGTGGTCTAATTCAACCTAGCTAACAGCCGAATGGCACCGTGTTCTCATTCTTTCTTGATCGCTGGCCCCAAGACTCTGGAATTCACAACCTCTTTCTGTTCACTAGGCAAATCTGTGATGTTACTTAGGTTATGGCTGAAGTTCCATTTCTCTCCAATTGCAAATCCTCTGTAGCCTGTCATCCAGTCTCAGAAGACTCGTGGATCTCCACTGGTCTGCCCAATGGATTATGCTTTGGGGATACAGTTTAGTTTAAGAGTTTTGACGGATGCTTTGTGCATTGCAATAACAGCACTGTAGAAGTTTCCAGATTAAATTAGAATAGATGTGATCAATCTGCTTCTAATAATTTGAATGATGCTGTACATAACATGTCCATAATGCAAAAATGGCAAGCCGTAAGCCAGTGTAATTTTCAGAAGGTCAGTTTATGAAGTGGTAAATAGATAGGTGAACATGAACCAAATATTACCTTTGATGTGGTCAGCATGTACAGCCACTGAATGGCAATGTTGTCAGCCACAATGCCATTCATTCCATCTACATACAGCATTAACTGGCCAAGACCTGCACAGTTCAACAGATACAACAATGAATAATATACTATAATCTCAAACTTGAAAAACTACAATAGTGCCACTCTAAATAATAATTGATGATGATGACGATGACGATGATGATGAAGATGATGATGATGATGATGATGATGATGATGATGATGATGATGATGATGATGATCATGATCACAATGATAGTGAACATAATTAGAAGACTGTGATGATAATCACAATACAGAAGATAATAATGACTGCAAATATGACAAAGATGATGATGATCATGCTAATGACAATAACAGAGCTCAGGATGATGAAGATGATTATAAAAATTAAGTCCTTGTCCCCGCTGTTGAAGCCATTTCGATAATGATGTTGCTGATGATGACAACAACAACACATTTACGATAAAAATTATCCAGAGACACCGTACCTCTTAGTATATAGCCTTGATAACTATGGTTGGCATCAGTTCCAATCTTGACCAGACAAGTTAGTCCATCACTGTAGATGAACTCTCTGACAACATCCTTGTCACTCTGCATAAAATTTCAAAGGTAGCCAATTAATAATTACCTCGTTATCAAAATGACATGTAAGTTTGGTAATACAGAACATGGTATGTAACAAACTAATCTTGGTCAAGCCCAAATCTACTTTAGTGACTCTACTCATTGGCCCATCTCGGCTGTCTCAATTCGTCCTCTCCGCTCTCTGGATCGGCTCGACCTTTGTCCCTCAGTCCAGGACTGCCATGGCTCAACATTATGGTTTTGCCTGCATTGGTCCACCGCTTTGGAATGACCTCCCCTAGTGAATCGTTCCATGCTCCTTACTGAGGGTCAAGCTGCTTCTATCTGCTCTTTTTTCCCCTCAGGTCTCGTCGCACTGGGAGCACCTCTGAATAGGTCGCACTGAGAGAGGCACTTTAGAAATCTTTAGATACAATACAATACAATATTTTAAAATGTCAAATGATTCTGTAAGTGCGAGAGTTAAAGTCAAAACTTGGAAAGATGCAAATTGATCTTATTTAAGAGAATTTGAATATTTTGATATGATGCAAACTGCTATTTGGAGCTTTTGCATAGTTCTTGTCTACACCCCTAGAGGATGACTTGTAATATTATGGTGAATGCCCAGATTTATTACAGAAAATGGTCAAATTTATTATGATAAATGCTCAGATTTACATTTAGCTTAAATCATTTCGATTATCCCATAAATCCAAGGCCATGTTTTCTCATGTAAGGTTGTACAGAATGAAATCATAGATATGATCAACAGAATTGGAATGTTACATTGGACATGATTAATTATGCTAAATTTCAAACCTTGAATATCTGTTTTAGCGAAAACAAAGCCCGGCGTAGTTCCTGTCCACTACTGTGAATCAACTTATCTGTAGCAGAAAAAAATCTAAAGTGAGAAATCTGCAAACACTTATTCAGTCAACTTACTCCAAAGTTATGATAAGATAACCAGTCATTTAGTGATAAGAATACTACAGTTGAAAGGGGCATGGAGCAAATTGGCTTTTGGTATACAAGTTGTTGTTGACCTAGTCAGTAAAGAAAGGATGGCCTGTTGCTTGACTGCTGCTCCAATGGCTCCATCAACTCTGATTCTGAGAACTGTTGTGAAAGAGGTACGTGGAATTACCTAATGGTACCATACCTTGGACTGAAATAATACAAGGAAGAAAGCCTAAAACAACAAGATGAAGCTGCACTGCATCCTGAATATTGCTATTCACATCGTTTTAGTTTGGCTAAAGAAATGATGAAACTGAATCAAGACCAGTTCTTGATCTTGATTCAACACAAGAACGAATGTTGATCTTACTGAGACTGGCATAGGTGCCAGTTTTTATCTGTTGTATGCTAGATATGTAAATGACACACACATGCTTTTGTGGTTCAGACTAGTCCCATTAGGTGGGATTTCACCTAATTATTTCGATCTATACCCTTCCAACCAGAAATCACACCCTGCTGAAAACAGTTGTCTTATGAACTGAACCCCATGGCTATTAAAAAATGAAGAATAACAACAGCTTCTTTTTTCCCATATACACCAGACTCACCAGTAGCAACCAATATTCATTTGCACTGCACAGTTTCAGAGCAAATTTTTGCAAGAAAAACATAAACACAGATGTAAAAAAATCTACAAGATAAACTATTACAGAAAGCCATTAATAATCAGAAATAAAAGCCAGATCTCCAAATGTTTTTCATATCCAGTGATAACAACTTGTGCAATAAAAAAGGTGATTGACGAGAATGTGGGTAAAATCGATCCATCAGAACCTAATGATTTACAAGACAGGCTAAGGTAAGCAAAAGCGCTGGCAGTGGATACGGATGGGGGAACAATGCACCGTAAGCTTGATGAAGAGAAGTTCCTGGAAGGTAGATCAACAGAAAGATGGATGGATAAATGGAAGGAATGACAAATACAGAGGGATTTCTGATGCGGAATCAAAGATGAACAAAACGTTATATAATTGCACATGTAGAAAGAGAGCAGTTTAATGACAGAGCTCTGTGTAGAAACATGTCTAAGTTTAAACACTGGGTTCATTGACTTCGTATAATTATGGTAAGTGGCAGAGTGAGTCGAAGGGAGGATTGATGGATGAATGGATAGATGGATGCAACAGATGAATAGATGAATGGATGGATGAATGAATAGATGGATGCAACAGATGGATAGGTGAATGGATGGAATTCTGGATGGAATGGATGGATGAATGGAACCACATATGGATTTGAACAATGGATAGGGATAGATGGAATAGATGGGTAATAGTAATCAGGCAGTTTATGTAGCGCCATAGCCCAGCCAAGACAGAAGAAAAGGGTGGAATGGATGGATGGAAAGGATGGATAGGTGAATGGATGGAATTCTGGATGGAATGGATGGATGAATGAATGGAAACACAGATGGATTTGAACAATGGATAGATGGAATAGATGGATAGTAATAATCAGACAGTTTATGTAGCGCCATAGCCCAGCCAAGACAGAAGAAAAGGGTGGAATGGATGGATGGAAAGGATGGATGGATTGATGGAATGACGGATGGTTGGGTGTAAAGGTGGGTTGGTCTAGTAGATTTTGACAGATGTTCATGCATTGATGTATGGATCTTTAAAGACAATTTGTAATCAATTCAGTCATTATGGTTGAGTGCTTTAACCCTTTAATGATGAGAGTGTACCAAAAGTGACTGGGAATCCAGGGCAGCTCATCATTAAAGTGTTAAACATTACAGCGTAAGCTAACAGATGACAAATCTAAAATCTTACCAATAAATGCATGGACTCCAACTGTAACATGTATCTTCTCTTTTAAGTTGTCAGTCACTTGGCTGTAACCCAAACAACACAGTGCCACTTGTATCATAAAGTGCCAATCCTTACTGTGGGTAAAGAGAATGGTGGATAAAAGAGGTCTATTTCTGGCTAAGAATAACAAGCAAAGGCATGATGGTAACAGCTGGTACTATCTGACAAATAATATTAGAACAAAGTTATTTGGAAAATGTGGTATTCTGGGATAAACTTCAGAAAATTCAGACAATTATTGGTAATTACTGTCATGGCCCACAGATAACATGAAGCAACACAGGACCATCGTCAGAAGGGACAATTGGCCTAACTAGCACAAAGATGATCTGTGTGGTTGAGGCTAGCTGAATCTATTTCACTGGTATCAGCACAGGTCTCAACCTGACCCAATAAGGTTGTTGCACCCATTCTGCTTAAGATGCAAAACAAGCTTAAGCTCACTCATTATGCTAACTCATTTTGCTGGCAAAGCAAAAAAATGGTACGCAAAATGTAAATGTAAAAGCATGTTTTTATATAGTGATAATATGACCTCGACTCTGCTAATTTATTTCAACGAATTCATTGTGTGAGGTCTTCACCACTGCTGCCCATGTGAATCGGTATCAAGTCATGAGAAATGAAGTTTAGCAGTTCACCAAACCCACTAGCCCAAGTCTGACCAGATGACCAGAAGATGGTGGTCAGCACAACTGCTGTGTAAACCAAAATGTTAATATAGAATCAGAATATCACGTAGACATGGCTACCATACTCACTCACTGTGATCTAATTAAATCAACGAGGATGCAGTTTAAATAAACCATCTTCGTACCATGTAATGATGCTATAAATATATAGTAATTATTCAATAATACAGTTAGCTTCAAAAATTAAGCTGACTCTACCGTCAACCATTAGGTAAAATCAAACAATTGCTCATATTTTTTATAAACCTCTTTGCCTTCATTGGAATGGTCCTGGTGTTGAAAGGTATTTTGCTGAAGCACAAACACCAGTCACCTAAAATGAATGGATCCGAAGAAAGGCGCCATATAAATGTTCTGCTACATTACACGATGAAAACGACGACTTATGCAAACTTAGTGGGAAGAGAACTAGGTCTGTGGTCTTTTCCCACCCCAAATCACACCCCACAAAGCAGTGAGCCATGTTTACTCCAGTCCAGGCAGGCAGGGTCTATGAACTGAACGATAGCCAAACGAAGATTTAATGTGAGCGAGTGGGAAGAGAGTTAACTGACTTCTCAGTGGCGCCATCTTCGTCCGATGAGTTATTGTCGATGCTCGTCTGAGGCTGAAGGTAGGCGGCTCGGCTGCGGCCCTGGCCAACATGGCGGTACAGGGCAACAGCGCAGTCGTGGAGCTGTTCAAAAACAACAACAGCAGAAGAGGAGCCCCTGATGTATAGCTATATAGCCAGACACCTACGCAAATACCAGCGCCTATCTAGTAGGCTTAGCCAAGGCACGAGATTATATTTAGGCTATGACCGACGCAACAGCAAGAACCATCTACACCGCCAAGAAAAGAACAGCTTGACTCTCTCTCTCTCTCTCTCTCTCTCTCTCTCTCTCTCTCTCTCTCTCTCTCTCTCTCTCTCTCTCTCTCTCTCTCTCTCTCTCTCTCCCTCTCATAATATCGTCTGTCTGTCTGTGTCTTTCTGTTTGACTGACTGTCTGTCTCCCTGTAATACAATCAATTCGTGCGGTACGTCAGATTAACTTTTTTTCTAGAATCGAGCAGAACTTTATCACCGCCTAGGCTATAGGTGGTGCAATACATCGTGATAATGAAATCTCGTATCCGCTTATAACGCTGCAAAAAAGTAAAAACAGTAAAAAGCAATTTGCTGTTCAGTCGAAGTTTTCAGAGTTCGTTCTCCCTTAATTACGGTACATAGGCATATCTAATTCTCAAGACGTTTGAAGGGTACGGTAACACGATGACTTGAACGAGCAGAGTAAAGGTTATTCATGGCCTTAGAACCACCTCTGCAGATACGCGGTGCGGTTTGTCGTTTGCCGCAGTGGGAAAGCTATCGTAAACTTCTTTTTAAGTAGTTATAAAATAGTTTACTACTTTTTCAAACGTAGCTGCAATAAGTAGGCTAGTTAGCATACAAACTCTCCATCGGTAGTGAACTTCTCTAACTATTTTGTTATGCAACCGTTTCCCAGTTGTATGGGCCAACGTACCAGCTGACTCTGGCTGTGCCTCGCACCAGAGTTTGATTGTTGGGCGTTCTCTGACTCGTCTGGAGCATTGGAACTCACTGTCGAGATTTGTGGGTTTTGTCACTTCTCTAGGCCTACAGTAACTCGATGTTATCAGCTTGCTCTTTTATCCTCTGTAGCTTGACTTCTGGTTTCTCAGACTTGCCCGATTTAATCGACGTGGATCTTTGACATAACGGTTTCACTTGAAGCGACCTTCGAATGACGCCTTGTACATTATGATAATGGCGCTATAGAAGCTGTCTGGGTCGACTCCCAACTTAGGCCTACAGCAAATGTAGTTACAAAAGTAAGTCTGGTTAAATGCTTTTTAGAAATTAGTTAGTTAAAGAAGAAGAAGAAGAAGAAGAAGAAGAAGAAGAAGAAGAAGAAGAAGAAGAAGAAGAAGAAGAAGAAGAGGAAGAGGAAGAGGAAGAGGAAGAGGAAGAGGAAGAGGAAGAGGAAGAGGAAGAGGAAGAGGAAGAGGAAGAGGAAGAGGAAGAGGAGGAGGAGGAGGAGGAGGAGGAAGAAGAAGACGAAGAAGAGGAATAGGAGGAGGAGGAGGAGGAGGACGAGGACGAGGACGAGGAGGAGGAGGAGGAGGAGGAGGAGGAGGAGGAGGAGGAGAAGGAGAAGGAGAAGGAGAAGGAGAAGAAGAAGAAGAAGAAGAAGAAGAAGAAGAAGAAGAAGAAGAAGAAGAAGAAGAAGAAGAAGAAGAAGAAGAAGAAGAAGAAGGAGTCCCTTAAGCTAGCCCTTAGGCAGCCACGAGAGACGAATTCATTTCCTTAGCCTCGGCATATGATGGCGGGTGACCAATCCTTTCCTTCGCCGTCTGCCTGTTGAACTGCTTCAAAGGTATTTTAAAATAGTTTTAGTTACACAACTTCTACGATAGTTAGAGTCCATCGCTGGACTTGAGCGAAATGTGTCGGAAAAGCACCTTCAGAGGTATACGAAATCTGAACCAGCCAGGAAAGTTAGTTAGTAGTTTCAGTTTAACGACGCTGTGTGATAACAGAGATCATTAGCGTCGCCCTCCTCCTTCATCCAGGCTTGGAACTGGCAGTGCCAAAGTACGAGCAGTGGAGTTCCTTCCTTTCCATCCAAATATACCCTGCCAGCATTTCTGTGGGCACTTTATGGGACCCATACGGGCTTGTACGGGTCCCGCATATGGGTCCTATTTGAGGTTCATGTGGACTTGCTGGTAGGTTAGCAACCTGATGGTTTGGACAGGCCTCGATCGATGTTAGCCTCAGGATAACGAATTCTGCAGTTGAATTTGAACGCAATGATTGAGAGTGTATGCCTACCTTCTTGATATCGACTTCCATGTTTTCGAGAGCATCGTCGATTTCTTTGTATCCGGCGAATCTTCTGTCTTCTTCGTCCTCGACCCACGGCGGCTTCCGTTTCAGCGGCTTCTTGCAGATCTCGACGAGTTCACTGATCGTCACCTGTCCGTTGGACTGGTGTCTGGCGATCGCTTCTTTGATGGCGGTGTCGCAGTAACCAGGAGGGTAGAACCTCTTGGCCACCGGGGTCGTCATCTCCTGAGGGGCAGCATCGACCGCGTCAGTTGTATCGTCGAAACTCAGGTCGACCAAGGTTTCAATCGGAATGCCATCCACCGTCATCTGTCTGTGCACCGGTCTTTGGTGCTTGGCGTCTGCCTGGTGCTCGACCCTGCCATGCTGGGCGCCGATCCTAGGAGTGCCGTTGGCGATGCCCAGTATACCTCCAAGGTCGTCTAGGTCGCCGAAAGACTGGGTCCGATCCGGTGGAGGAGCATGCTGTTGCTGCTGCCTGAGTTTGTCCTTCGATTTCGTCTGAAGAGGTCGCCCGATGATCTGGTCCGTTTGGTGGTTCAGTTGATCCATCGACTGAGTCTTGCGCGAGTCTTTGCTTCCGAAGAAAGCCGGAACGGGCGACAGAGGAATGTCCGGTGTGTCCGGGACGGGCGTGTCCAAGAGGCTTTCGGATGAGCTCAGGTCGATCTGTGGCGGTGTTATGTCGAGACGCAGAAGGGGGTTCGTGACGACGTGCGCCGAGTCCGGGGTAGTTTCAGGGGTGGCTGACCCGAGGAATTTCGGTACTATATCGGCGTCGAGTATTTCGTCGATGTCTTCCGATTCCCCGACGAGGGTGATGTCGTCCGGGTGACGCGAAGGACTTACCGACTGTCTCTCAGTCGATGAACTCTTGGCTTCGCTCACTGGGCTGAGGACAATTTTGGCGCCGCTGCGAAGAACGGTTCGTTTATTGTTGTTGTTGTTCTTCTTCTTGATGTTCTGCTGGTTTGTCGAACTTTCGTCGCTACTCGATTCGTCGCTCGAATCGCTGTCACTGTCCGACAACGGCTTGGCGTCGTCTTCCGTCTCGCTGTATCCCAGTAGACTGTCGATATCTCGGAGTTTTCCAATGAACTCGCTGCGTCTGACGCCTTCAGAACTGGTCACGAGGTCCGGCAGTGAATTGGTGCTCGATCCCTTCTGGACTTTGGGTTTCAGCGTCGTTGGCCGGCGTCCCTTCGACGACACGCCCCGCATGTCATCGTCCTCCGAGGAAACATCACCACCAAATCCTCCCAGGCTTTCGGTGGATGGAAAAGCCCTTCCAAGAAGACGCTTTCCAGTTTGGCTACCGTCAGCCTTCTCCAGGTTATCGTAAGGTGACACGGAGCGTTGATTATTCGTGCCTGGAGCTTTGAGGTTGTCGTAAGGTGATGGAGATCTGTCCGTGTTCTGCTTCTGCTTCTGTTTTTCGTCGTCCACGATGTTTTTCGAGGTCAGTGGGAACTTCGGCACGCCGGCGACGAGCTTTCGCTTGTCCTTCTTAAGATTTTCAGATACTTCGACGTTTGGTGAGCTGTCGCGCAGGAAGCCAATCTCGGACATATCGCTTCCGCTGGGAGAGCGAATGGACCTTGGTGGCGAAAGAGCCGTCGTGTCCTTTGAAGTTTCGTTGGTCGTCTTGTTCTTCAGGTTCCTCTTTTTGCGCCACTCATCCTTTCCGTACATATGATTTTCGTCTTCATCACCTGAATCGGGCGATCCGTGTTGCAGCTGCTTCTTCCAGGACCTCACCTTTTCGATGCTCTCCTTCAGAGTCATGTCCGCAGGCGCCGCTTTATCCTTTTGCGGTTTCTGGAGCTGCTTTGTCGTCTTCTCCTGTTTCTCCGCTTCCTCCTGTTGCTGCCACTTCCGCTCCAGGAACGAACTCTGTTTCGGGGCCTGTTCCCTGTCTTCTTCCTTCGCCTCATCCTTCCGGTTCCTGTCCTTCGATGCCATGGTCTTCCGGATGTTGACAGGAACGTCGTTGACATCATCCTCATCTTGGAAGTTGTTCTTCGGCGTCTTTCTGTCTCTCGGAACGAACACGGACTGTTTCGGGAGACCAGGCTTTCCCTTTGGCTCCTCACTACCCGTCGAAACACTCGTCTCGCCCTCGCCTCTTCCTCCTACGCTGCTGCTGCTGCCTTTAGTCGCCTTGCTGCCCTTATCGTCAATGGTAGATGCTATCGCAGCCACCGAGGGTCCGTATCGCGGGGTGGCGTACTTATTTTCTGGCGCGGCGTACTTTGCCAGCTTCTCGCGGTTGATTCGAACCCTGCCGCAGTACTTGTCGAGTTCCTCGCCATCGACCTGGATGTGAATGTTTTTCAGTTGTCTTCGTCGTTTCCGGTCGCCCACCGGATACGTCTTCGTCTTCGTTCTCGAAAGCAACCTGTTCCTGTTCTTATCCGGCTTCTTGCGCATGTCGTACTCATCTCTGTCGATCTCCATCGGAGACGTAGCGCGGCTGGTCAGGTACCGGACGTTGGGGTCCCTCTTCGAAACATCTTTCGGTTCTTGTTCGCTGTCGCTCGAGTCAGACAGAACGGTCTTGGATTTCGGCTTTGTCTTAGTGTCCTCACTCGACACCTGACGCGAGAGGCTGCCGCCGGCGGACGTCTGCCGTTCATAGCTTGGCTTCGCACTGTCACCAGTTACCCTGGACGTGTAAGGAGTGAGGTTTAGGTCCGTCGTTTTCGCCGTTCGTCTCGTCTCGAACGGCGTCAGGCTGTAATAGGAGCTCTTGGCTCTCGAAGCGTCCGTTCCACTCGACTGACTCGACGAGCTGGGTCCATAGCTGGACCCCATATCTCTGGACGAAGACCGACTGTAGTCAGCCCTCGACGTCCGGCTGGATGACGGAACGTAGCTGGTTGGCTGAGACCACGTCGACGAGTAAGTGGAGCCGGCTCCCCCGTATGAAGTCCCGTTGCGGTCGACGTCGGACGTGTAACCAGAGCCGAGTATGCTGGAGGGCGACGTGTAGTCGGACCCGAGGCTGCGACCCGTGTACCGGTCTAGGGAAGAAGACGCATAGCCCCCGGAGGACGACCCACGAAGTCCAGCTGACGAAGGTGAGGACAGGTCGAACTTGTCCTTAAGTGAGGAAACGGCCCCAGAGGACGTCAAGTAGTTCAGCGTTCTGTCCGAAGCGGACGGCGTTCGGTAGTTGTCATAGCTACTGCTTCCGATTCCTCCGCCGTAGCTGGACAGTGTGCTACGGTTCGGGTAGTCGTAACCGGTGTACGAGCTGCCAACCGACGAAGACCCATACCCTGCCGAACTGCCGTACCCTCCCGAACCGCCATATCCTCCCGAACCACCGTACCCTCGACTGGATGACGTGTCGCCGAACTAAACAGAAGAAAAGTAATAATTATATAGCGCCTGTGTTGAGCCTCTGTTGATGCCGTGTTATACTTCAAAGCATTTAGTTAAATTAGCGCATTTATATAGGACCATTAAAACGCGACATTAGTGCTAAGTTAGAGTATCGTGCCTGTTCGTCATCGAGTTGCATGAGCTGCGGATGTATGTATGCATGAATGAATGTATGTATGTATGTATGTATATACGCATGCATGTATGTATGTATGTATGTATGTATATGGGCCTGTATGTACGTATATATGTGTATGAATGAATGTAGGTATGTATGTATATACGCATGCGTGTATGTATGTATGTATGTATATGGGCCTGTATGTACGTATATATGTGTATGAATGAATGTAGGTATGTATGTGTGTATGTATGCTAGGATGTGTGTATGTATGTATGTATGTATACGTATGTATGTTTGCATGTTTGTATGCATGTGGGCTTATAGTGCACATTTAAAGAAGCTGTTCAAACGTGCTGTAAACATGGATGTCTAACCGGGTGTGCCTTAACAAACATAAGAGCATGTAATTTGGGAGGCGTTGAAAGAATAGCACGAATGTTGACAAGGAACTTTCCAAGAATAGGGATCTAATCAGGACAGTGCATGATTTTGTCGTTCTGATGTACGGAAGCGAGGGACATGTAGATCTTCACGGGTAACCAAGTGGATAACCAGAAATGGCCACACAGTTACTCAAAGACACACAAACAAACAAGCATACACACAATCATAGATACCTACGATCAAACCCTCGGTTAGAATCTACAACTCAACATAGGCTGATCAGACTTTTGTTCGTTCCGCTTAACTAAGAATATCTGGACGACCAAAGAAGAGGCTGTCAGGAGCCGCATCTGATGTCTTATTATACACTAGAAATATTCGCCTACTTGTCTTTAGAATTCTGGTAGTGTTCTATGAGAACCACTATTTTTATGACCTGCTGTTGTGGAAATAATTACATTCTAGTCATACTATATTCGTTTCTTCATTGCCTTCATTCTTCGCCGGTTACAGGAATTTGGAAAAGAAAAAGAAAACGGACTACTTTAGGTTGGTCTATTACTAATCTCATTAGCTGGTGTACACGCTTTCATCTAGATGTTATGTTGAATAACAATGTCGTTTCACTGTTGGCTGTGCACAGGGTGCGTGATAGTATAGTGGTCTGTGTGCTGGACTGTCAATCGAGAGATTGGGGGTTCAAATCCCCGCCAGGGCAGAAATTTGTTTCGAGATTTCGGCTTCACCTGAGCCCCCTATCCAACTCAGCTGTAATGAGTACACTGAGCGTATACTGTCGGTGGGAAGACGAGACAGGGAGGGAGAGAATTATTGGCCATCTGCCCTCATATGCCGAGGCTAAGAAACTGAAGTTGCTAACATTTTATAATCATGGCTGGTTCAGAGCTAGCTCAAGGTATCGCATTCCTTCTTCTAATGGATGCTGTTTGTGTGTATTACATGTACTAAAAGTAAGTCAGGAATTCAAGCACGAAGATTTACTTTACTATAGGCCTAAGTACGTAATTAATTTCTCTCTCGCATGGCTTGAACCTTTCTTTCTCTGCTATCTTACTCTAGTTTCCACGCAACGACCTATGCACCAGTGCTCCTCCCTCCCTCCCTCCTCCCTCATCCATCTTCAACTGACCCCAACCGGAGGAAAGGTCAGTGACGATTGCCAGCTGACGCCTTCCCAGTTCCCATTCAAACGGCCGGGGCAGTCTGGTGGTCAGACCGATGTTTACCTGAATGGCACCATCAGCTTTTGGCTATTCCCTCCACTTGAACTGGGTTAATGACTAGTCGATTTGATATATATATATATATGTTTCCATATATATATATATATACATAGGCAAATATTGATACAATCATATAGGCTATATATTTCGCGAAATCTGGCATCGAGAACACTGCATTTCGAGACTAGCCTTGCTAGATCTGGTTTCTCGAGGACTGGTTTTCGTGAACTGGCTCTCGAGAACTAGTTTTCGTGAACTGGCTCTCGAGAACTGGCTCTCGAGAACTGACTCTCGAGAACTGGCTCTCGAGAACTGACTCTCGAGAACTGGCTCTCGAGAACTGGCTCTCGAGAACTGGCTCTCGAGAACTGGCTCTTGAGCATTGGCCTCGCACAATCATTTGATATGAGTAGATCATCCTATTAATACATTGCAAAGTCAAAGATCAGTTTCCTGTCGCTGGATCGGGTCAGACTCAAATGCTTGTATAGAATTTGGCTAAGAGGGCATCTTAATTAGCCTGCTGTCGTCACGGCACGATAGACTGGCTGGAGGGCCATTAACGAAGGGCAATTAGGAGGTCCTTGGGTCGTCATCGCTCAGGTTTAGATTTGTAGAAGAGGCAACTGTTCTTGTATACCTGTAGGGGCCTTCTGTACTTCCCCAGCCACGAACGGCACCAGCGCTGCAAGAGGAAGCCTTTATCAAGCTGAGCACTTGAGTCAGCGTTCTGTAATATAGGTGAGAGGAACAATTCGTTCACAGACCCCAAGTGCCTCTCACAAAACCACCTGCCTGCATGGTTGTACGTGGCTATAATACACTTGTGCGTCGATAGTCTCGGAACGCCCACCAAAAGGATTTAAAACCTGAGAGGTATTTGTCTAAAATGAGAAGTGAGGAGGCCTTGCGGCGCTGACCTATATCTACCTATATATATATGCAGAGGGAGAGGAGAGGGAGGAGAGAGGGTCCGACATGAAGACTGAGAAGACTTCTGGACTTCGCTGACGATTTACAGGACGTAAATACCCCTAGAGTCCTAGACCGTATGACTAATCGCAACTTAAATCCCATCTCAGACGAGTGGCATAGCATCGTCTATTTCTGCAGATGCTATACCGCTCGACCGTATCCAGAGACAGTTAGACAGACGCACACGAAGGCAGACAAAGAGCGACAGAGAAAAGCGATGAGAGACGTGGAGAAGGATGAGAGATAAAATAAGACAGAGACAAGAAAGAGAGACAGAGAGTGAGACAGAGAGGAACCGAGACATAGAGGCAGAGACAGAGGAGAGAAAGATAACGACTGACTGACTCACTGAGAGAGACAGACAGACAGGGACAGTGACACAGATGCAACTTTTCTCGAGCAGTTGATTGTTGGCTGAGGACGTAATAAGCAGCGCTTCAATCACAGATATTCCTGCTCTGGGATTCCTCCTCCTAATTCTCTTTGTTCCAGAATGACTTTTATCCTCACCGCTTACTGGCAGAATCGCGATAAGAACGAACAATCACTTCATGTTGTGCTTCTTAGGATCCCTTGTGCTTTGCTCCATGTCTCTTTCGAGGGCAGCCTTGCGTTTGTGGTTTTTTCTATCCATGCTAAAGACAACCTGTACGTGTATGTTGTCAGCGCATCTAATCTAAAGGTCAGCCGTTCACTAACTTAATCAACCCTCAGATATAACTCGGCGCCCTTTCAATGATGATTGAGTTCTAAATCCAAAGCACCTGTTGCAGTGCATCGGTCGGAAAGCGCAGAGTTCGCTACCTGCCGTTATGTAAAATTTGGAATGGACTCCTAACGAACAACAGCTACACTCAGCAGTAAGATTATCCGATTGCTGGTTATACTTCAGTGCTTCTGTATTAGGATCATGTAGGCCTAAATGCAGTCTTGTTGTCAAGACCTCAAACCTCAAGACCAAGACCAAGACCAAGACCTTGAACCTCAAGACCAAGACCAAGACCAAGACCTTGAACCTCAAGACCAAGACCAAGACCTTGAACCTCAAGACCAAGACCAAGACCCTGAACCTCAAGACCAAGACCGAGACCAAGACCCCAAAAAAATCACAGTCGTATCCAGACTTCTATTCCTTACTAAAAATTGTCCAGTCGGACAACTCGTTATTTTAATGAAAGCATGAGTTTTTTCTTTTATTCTAGCAAAAAAACTTTAAGTGGAGACTGCAGAGAATTCCGAATTCGTATTTACAAAAGTCCTTCATGCGAAATGTTATTCCAAATGTCTGTTGAATTTTATAAAAACCAATTTGCTCAGAATTTTCTGACCAAGACGTGACCTGTGGGGCCTCATAAAAATTCTGCCATGTGAAAAACACGGTCTACAAGTGCTGAAATTGCGAGCACACAAAGCAGCTTTTCAAGAACCGGATGTAAATGTACAAATTAATCATGAGTCTGTTTTGAAATCATTCCATTGCAAATAACCGGAAGTCAAAATAATTGTCCAAAACAACAGTAAAACCTCATTCACACCGTGTTAATACTAAAGCAATAACTGCATGAGTAATTGTTGGATAAATTTTTAAAATTCTTGCCGTTTGTTAAAATTAATGACTGTTCACATTGAAAAAAGTCTTGGTCTTGGTCTTGCAAAACCAAGACCAAGACCTTGAACCTCAAGACCAAGACCAAGACCAAGACCTTGAACCTCAAGACCAAGACCAAGACCTTGAACCTCAAGACCAAGACCAAGACCAAGACTTTTAAAAACGAACTCGAGTGCACTCGAGACCAAGACCTTGGTCTCGAGGACAACAAAACTGCCTAAATGCATGGCCTTGCTCTGATACCAGATGCCTGATACATGAATCTGATAATTAATTGTTCTTAATTATTTCCAGCTGTTTGATAGATCGAGGGAGAACTTATACGCGTCCTTAATTCAATTATAATGTACAGTGAACCTAACCCCGCGCATAGAAGTGTGAAAGCGCGCCAAACACTTACTCACTCACGCAGATCATCGGATTTGCACTCATTGTCTCAGCATTACTTTAAAAGTATTTCAAAGTTAAGGCTTTGTACTGCTATCGATTAAGTAAATGCTCGGCCTAAGGACTTTCGACAAACGCAAAGGATCTAGGAATGAGTAGCACACACAGTCTTTCGCAAAGAGACTTGGGCCATCGAATTCTTCGTACAAGCTCTGGGCTTACTCATCTTGCACTGAAGAGATGCAAGGGGTCTACTGGTAACAGACTGACACCATTAGGGGCCGCCGATTAGATTTTTTTTATTGTTGGTACACAACATCGGACTCTTCCGAGCAAAGAATTCGGGACAATAAAGACGCTCTTCATTCCAAGCGTCTGGTTTTTCTAATTATATATCGAAAGCTTGGCACCTTGGAACCTATGTTGCAGGCCTATGACTAAAAATTATAATCAAAAATTTATATGGCGCCAAAACTTCTAGAAACTCGTCTAAGGCGTGCTCCTTACCAAAATACATGCATATATATGGACCTACTATATGCCGGCATAATTTTGCAGAGGACGTTAACTGGCGCTAATATATATTCAATTGACCTTTGATGCAGGAAGACTTTGGGCACGATTTAGTATAGCCCACTTCTGTGTATTATCTTATTTCATTTATTAGGAACACTTAACGCGCGCAAAGGCACACAGAAATGCAAATCTGAGGCGCGGTTAGTCAGTCGCCAGATGAAGAGCAATTAGATATCTATAGATGTTTGAAAGCCAGTGAGAAGTAGCGAGTTTTGAGGCGTTTCTTGAAAGAAGAAGAAGAGCTCGAACAGCGGATTAACATTGGTAGTCGGTTCATTCATTGTGGTTGGAAGACGAAAAGCACGAAATGCACATGGCAGTGCTACACCTAGACTCAACCAAAAGACCCATAGCTGAAGACCGCAGACTGTGTGTAGGCTAACGGTGGACTACTTGCAACGTCCTTGGACACAAGTTGTTCACGCACACTTAATTGTCTCTGCCACCATGCAATAGAAGTTGGAATCGGAATAGGCCGGAGGAAGAAGAAGAACTTCAAAGCAAGTTTTGCCCTGATGTGGATCTGAACCACTGACCTCTTGGTTGACAGTCCAGCATGCTAGCCACTAGACTTCCACGCACCTAAATCGTGCTGAAATTTAAGCCAGTTAGCCAACGACACCGTTTAGCGTTATCCGCACATCGTGCATAGAAAACATGCACTTTCATTAGGGCCTACATTGGTACATACTACAGTTACGGACTGATGATTGTGTAGGGGTCTATCTATGATTTAAGGCGACGGTTCTTAAACACAGTTTATAGAGACGCTTGACAGTTAAAGGAGACATTTACCAGTTTATTCAGATTAGTCTTTTAATAGACCATGATGTGCTGTCCGTGCAGCTTATGAGCTATAATCCACTTTCAGTTTCGGATCGGACCCATTTTCTTAAGCGCCGAACCTAAATTTTTAAGGGGTCTTAAAAGCCTAAAATTCAGGAGAGCCTATATAACGCCGAAATAAGTTAAATAAGACAAGTTATACCCACTTCAACTTTATTCATCGAACAACAGACTTCATCGATCTAAACTAAGCCGCAGAACTAAGTTTACAGAAGACCGGATCTTTTCCCCTTCTCTTTCTTCAGTCACCCTAATGATGGACGGACGAATGGTGGGAGGCCCGATGATGGTGTACTCTAGTGGTGGCTTCGTCGTCGTCGTCGGCGGCGGCGTCCGTGGCTTCGTCGACGGCGGCTGCGTCGACGGCGGCGGCGGCTTCCTCGTCCGCGGCGTCTCCGTCTTCGTCGCGAGGGAGTCGTCGATCCCTCGCAATCGTACTCGTTGATGACTTCTGTCACCACTCCATTCCGAACGCTGCGGGATCGTGTTCTTACTCTCCATTTTCCATTTCTGAATGTGTATTCTTCTTCCTGCACACCCAATAACAAACCAAAACCCTTCTCTAAGAAAACGACTTAGGATAATAATAATAATAATAATAATAATAATAATAATAATAATAATAATAATAATAATAATAATAATAATAATAGTAATATCGCGCTCTGATGACCCAGTCTCCCTTGAAACGCTCCGTCGCTTTTCAGTCACTAAGCCAGAAAGTGCCACCCTTCTGGGCGCCCCGCTCTCCACCTCGGAGGCCCTCTCGGCATGTCTGGAATCCCGTTGCTCTGAACTTTCCATGGCCATATCCAGACTGATAAGCATCACTAAACACGATGCTCTTATCCTACTCAGGTGCTCGCTCAGCGCTCCTAAACTGATGCACACGCTTCGCTGTGGCCCTTGCTCGGGTCACCCTCTTCTCGAGAAATACGACTCTGTGTTGAGAGACGGTCTTTGCTCAATCCTCAACCTTCCTTTGTTGGATGATCAGTGGTTGCAGGCCTCCCTCCCTGTTAAAGCTGGAGGCCTGGGAATCCGTAGGGTTTCTTCGCTTGCGTTACCCGCCTTTTTGGCTTCCGCTGCAAGTACCCTCGCCATCCAATCCTCCATGCTCAGTAACTTAATCATTGACACAGACACACAGTTTGCCACCTCGGTCGAGGAATGGTGCTCCAGTTACTCTATGTCATATCCGGACGGGGGGCTATCTCACAGACAGTCATTTTGGGACAGACCCGTTATTCAGAGGATAGTAACTGAGCTTGCTCAGTTTCACACCAGCGCCTACCACCAAGCACGACTTAGAGCAGTCTCCGCACCACACGCGGGTGACTGGCTGTTTGCTTTGCCCATCAGCACGTGCGGCCTCAGACTGGATGACGAGGCAGTCCGAATAGCTGTCGGCCTTCGCCTTGGCACGGCCATATGCCATCCACATGACTGCCCGTGCGGCACTCTGGTGACCGCCGATGGTTCGCATGGCCTGTCATGCCGTCTCGGCCCGGGCCGACACGCCCGGCACGCGGTCCTGAATGACCTTATCTGCAGAAGCCTCGTTCAAGCGGGCATTCCGGCAGTTAAGGAACCCCCAGGCCTTTCCAGGTCGGACGGTAAACGACCAGATGGCCTTACTTTAATACCATGGCGCTCGGGTCGTTGTTTGACCTGGGACGTCACTGTGGCAGACACAGTAGCCCCTTCTTATCTGCCCACAACCTCCACTCGGGCGGGAGGTGCAGCGGAACTGGCTGAGTCCAGGAAAAACGCTAAGTACACCGAACTGATGCATCTCTACCATTTTGTTCCATTGGCTTTTGAAACCTTGGGACCAGCTAACGCCGTGGGACAGGCGTTCCTCTCAGACCTTGGACGTCTTCTGAGCCAAATCTCTGGAGACCCAAGGGAAACCAGCTATCTGTTCCAGCGCCTGTCCGTTGTAATTCAACGTTTCAACGCAGTCGCCTTCCATAGCACTTTTGTTCTCCCGAATCTTGACCAGGACGGCCACTCCAGAGTCAACATAATTAATTAGTATCTTGCACCTGAGGGATCATATATACCTCGGGTAAAAAAAAAAAAAAAAAATAATAATAATAATAATAATAATAATAATAATAATAATAATAATCGCCTCCTGCGGGCTCAGACTGAGCGACGAGTCGGTCAGGGTGGCGGTGGGCCTACGACTTGGGGTTCCCCTCTGCGAACCACACAGATGCCCTTGTGGCTCTCCCGTAGCCGCAGATGGCTTGCACGGGCTCTCCTGCCCTTTGGGACCAGGTCGTTCTTCTAGACACGCAACATTGAACGACCTAATTTTTCGTAGTCTGACCCGCGTTGGCTTCCCTTCAACTAGGGAACCAGCGGACCTTTTGGACTCCTTTTGAGAGCCGATGGCAAGAGACCGGATGGCCGCACCCTTATTCCGTGGCGCGCTGGTCGCAGCCTCGTATGGGATGCGACCGTGACTGATACATTGGCTGCTTCTTACCTGCCGGATACCGCTCGGGCGGCCGGTGGGGCGGCCGAGAAGGCGGCAGCCCGAAAACACGACAAATATTGCCAGCTGTCCGCTACCCATTTTTTGTTCCCCTGGCATTTGAAACCATGGGCCCGATTAACAATGAGGGCTTGGCCTTTCTTTCTGCTCTAGGGCAGAAACTCAAAACGGTTACGGGGGACGTTCGCGAAACGTCTTTCTTGTTTCAACGCCTTGCGCTCACGATTCAACATTTCAATGCGTTGGCCTTTAGGGGTGCCTTCAACAACTTAAACCTAGACGAATAAGGCCCATTCCGGACAAATCTACAATGTAAATAATGTTGAAGCCCCTGAGGTATTATGTATACCTCGGGGCAAAATAATAATAATAATAATAATAATAATAATAATAATAATAATAATAATAATAATAATAATAATAATAATAATAATAATAATTGCCTCTCTCTAACAATACAACGTTTTAATGCGATTGCGTTCAGAGGCACTTTCCCCAGCCAGGAGTTAGAATAGGGCCATTCCGGACTTTAAAAAAAAAAAAAAAATAATAATAATAATAATAATAATAAGTCCCTGAGGGATCCTGTATACCTCGGGGCATAAAAAATAAAAAATAATAATAATTACACGGACAATTTCTATAGCGCCGTAACACGAACATGCCGCCACAATGGCGCTGTACAGACACCACCTACAACCTAACAAAAAACAGCTTCCAATCGAACCTAATAAGCTTACTGCCCAATGTCTAAGGCTAACTCTGTTTTAGTGGAAATAAAACAAGATCTTAATTCGACTTAAGTAATCAAATTAAAATCTAATTATATCAGAATCTAATTAATCTACTTTAACCCTGTCCTCTTCTAAGCTGGACCCTATTCTCCATGGCCGAAGAAAGCTCTCTTCTGCCAGAATAAGTGAATGATCAAACTTACCTCTTCGCTTTCTTCATCGTAGTCTCCCATCTTGTTGTTGCCGGTCTTTTGATCTTCTTGAAGAATCGGAAGAACTCGACGCAACTCTTATTATTAACGCAACCATGGCAACCGAAATACAAATCTCGCGGTAGAACTTTTTGCCTCTTACGTCATAATTGAATGCGAACATGGATGGCTTTCAATAAAGTTTCCTCGGGAGATTGAGCTAATATTATATAATAGTATTAGTAGTGATAGCATTAATATTAATGTAATATCCTATCAGTCATTACAAGTAGATTTATTTAGACAGCTTGGAATTGCTATTTTTGTTAAACAGTGTAGGCCTATAGTTTGCATAGCGCCCATATACTTGAGTTCTGATGTAAGTGCCACACAAGGAGAAGGTGTGGGGGGTTAGGGAGGGGGTACAATGATACGCTCAAACCGCGCCAAGACCTGCCTTACATCCCGCCTCGTTTTACCAGTTCTCGCCAATTTGTAACGTCTTCCCGCCAAAACGTTGGGCGCGTGACTATATATAAGCTGAGCAGCTCAGATCGCCAAGTGCAGTCCAGATTTGCCAGTTGCAGAGGAGATAGTTCGGTTGCGAAAGGATTAGGCCTATCGACCGACGAATTGAGAGCGCAGAATAGATAGAAACCCAAGTAAGAAAAGTTACGTACGGAATTCAGCGAGAAAATAGAATCGTTAAACATTTATATAGCACCGCTTCAAGGGGAGCTACTCAGAAGTGCTCCCAGTCCCAGCACGGCCAAACAAAACAGTTCTTAAGCTAGTATAGAACGTGTCGGAAAGAGCTCTGGAGAGAAGACGCAGCTGCAGAGAACCTATAGCCATTACGAAAACCTAGCCAGGATGAGGATTTTCGGGGGTTAGGGGTTCAACCCCCTAGTCTTTCCTAGGATCCTCCAGTTTAGACTTCATTGCACACCCCAGGGGTTGTTTCCATCCCCCTCAGTTGTGCTAGTGTGATTATATTGTGCATATATTTTAGCATTTTCTTTCACAATTCACTTTGTGGGTCACTAATACAGTAAGTAATGTTCTGGTTTATTGTGATATTTGTGACCATGTGAATTGTATCATACAATTCACATGTCACAAATCTCGCAATAAACCATTTAGTATACAAGTTGTATACTAATAAATTTGGTGATGTCATCCATCACTTTAAGGAGTTTAAGCTTTCTATTGCATTTTTGAATTTTCTCACTTTGCATAATGCAGATTATAAACTATTCAACTCCACATGGATCGAACTCATCAAAGTCTAACTAACCCCCCAGTCTTGTTTCTACAATTCTCACACTGGGCCTAGCTATTATGTAGGCCAATATATCTATTATGTAGGACTAGCTATTATGTAGGACTAGCTATTATGTAGGACTAGCTATTATGTAGGCCTAGCTATTATGTAGGACTAGCTATTATGTAGGACTAGCTATTATGTAGGCCTAGCTATTATGTAGAACTAGCTATTATGTAGGACTATCTATTATGTAGGACTCGCTACTATGTAGGACTATCTATTATGTAGGACTAGCTATTACATAGGAGTAGCTATTATGTAGGATTAACTATTATGTAGGACTAGCTATTATGTAGGACTAGCTATTATATAGGAGTAGCTATTATGTAGGATTAACTATTATGTAGGACTAGCTATTATGTAGGACTAGCTATTATATAGGACTAGCTATTATATAGGAGTAGCTATTATGTAGGACTAGCTATTATGTAGGACTAGCTATTATATAGGACTAGCTATTATATAGGAGTAGCTATTATGTAGGACTAGCTATTATGTAGGACTAGCTATTATATAGGACTAGCTATTATATAGGAGTAGCTATTATGTAGGACTAGCTATTATGTAGGACTAGCTATTATATAGGACTAGCTATTATATAGGAGTAGCTATTATATAGGAGTAGCTATTATGTAGGACTAGCTATTATATAGGACTAGCTATTATATAGGAGTAGCTATTATATAGGAGTAGCTATTATGTAGGACTAGCTATTATGTAGGACTAGCTATTATATAGGACTAGCTATTATATAGGAGTAGCTATTATATAGGAGTAGCTATTATGTAGGACTAGCTATTATATAGGACTAGCTATTATATAGGAGTAGCTATTATGTAGGACTAGCTATTATGTAGGACTAGCTATTATATAGGACTAGCTATTATATAGGAGTAGCTATTATATAGGAGTAGCTATTATGTAGGACTAGCTATTATATAGGACTAGCTATTATATAGGACTAGCTATTATATAGGAGTAGCTATTATATAGGAGTAGCTATTATGTAGGACTATCTAGTAGACCACCACAAAAACATGCAATCTAATCTGATGACTTCCATAGCGCCACCATATCGCATACCGATTTCTTTTTATCAACGACCATCGACTAAAATGCCTTGAGCATATTACAGTGGCGCTTTAGAAGTTATCTAATGATTACTATAGAAGTGCAAAACGCATTAATGATTGTAATCGTAAAGTCGAGAATTTTAAGTGCCACTTAAAAGTTAAGCACAGCATATTCGCGAACGCTGCGTCAAGTAAGAGGGTTGTCCAAAGACATTATGTAAAGAATAAAATTCGGTTAACAGGAGACCAGAAAGAGAAGAAGAAAGAGTAGCTGTGGCGGAGGAGGATCCTGTTTTGGTTGAGAGGAATTGGAAGGCGGCGAATTGGATGGAATAAGGTAGGTAAGATATATGAGGAGAAGTGGAGAAGAGGGCCGTGTGGAATAGTCTATCGTAGTTCTATCTCTGTTTAAGTCGAAAGGAATGAGAAGGCGGCGAATGGGATAGAATATTGTAGGAAGATTGTTGAGGAGCAGTGGAGAGGAGGGCCGGGTGGAATAGTGTATCGTAGTCCTACCTCTGATTTAATCGAAAGGAATGAGAAGGCGGCGAATTGGATAGATTGCAGTAGGAAGATAGTTGAGGAGCAGTGGAAAAGAGGGCCGGGTGGAATAATCTATCGTAATCCTACCTCTGTTTAGGTAGAGAGTAGTGGGAAGGCGGCGAATTGGATGGATTAGAGTAGGAAAGATATTTGAGGAGCAGTGGAGAGGAGGGCCGCGTGGAATAGTCTATCATAGTCCTACTTCTGTTTAGGTTGAAAGGAATGGGAAGACAGCGGATTGTATAGATTAGGATAGGAAAGATATTTGAAGAGCAATGGAGAGGAGGGCCTCTATTATAGTCTAATATAGTCCTACCTGAAGCGGAACGTAGCCGAGGTAGAGTGACATCGTTAAGGCTTAGTTTTCGTTTAGCTTCAACTCAGTCTAAGTTTCAGGCGACTTGCAACTGAAACAACTTATTTCCTTCTATTGGAGTGTCGAAGTTCTACAGACGTTCTTAGGCAGAAGGAGGAGCAGGAGGAGGATGCCAAGGCCTCGAAGGCCTCCATGCACGCAACTCTAATCAGATGCAAACGGACCAAGTGAAGCGGCGGTGGTGAACTAACTGGTCTTTGTACGCATCTGTTCGTCAGCTGTCGCTCGAAGGGGAAAATGAATTGTGCACTAATTGTATGTTATATGCTGTTCCTCCTAGTAACTCCGTTAGCGGCTGGAACCTTCGACGGGTCGAGATAAACGACGAGGCGTTGTTGCGCGAGAGTCTGGCAGCCAGCATCAGCAGCTGAAGAGGCGAGAGCATCTTCCGAATACAACTAATACCGAGCGTAGAAACGATGAACAGCTCTCTTATAGCTGCCGCCCAGGTGAGCGAAGAAGAGACAGATTTATGTGTGTGTGTGTTGGTGTGTGTGTGTGAGAGAGAGAGACAGACAGACAGATAGACAGACAGAGAAAGAGAGAGATAGAGGGGGAGAGAGCGACCTCAAGCGAAATGCCGATGCTTAGTGCCTTCAGGCGCCGCTGTCAGAAGCGGCGACCTATCTAGGCATCCATGCTTACTTAGTCTTTCTGTGTGAATCCTACTTCGTGTTGCTGAGTTTCTGTTGATTGTATTTCCCCGTCTCTCTTTGTGTCAGTTTACACCCGCTTCCCTCCCACTCGTGACCTCTATCCTTAAAGTGCCTTCAGCCTCTCTTCCTTGAACCTTCCTTCCTCACTGTTTCATAAATCTATCTGCTCTAAATCTACGTCATAAAGAGATCTGTGCATATGCATACACATGTGAAAATTGTGCATACATGCACACATACATACATACACACATGCACACATAAATACATGCATACATGCAAACATAAATGCATACATTATGTATGCAAACATATGCGTGCTTCCATGCAGTCATACAAAATACATTCATGCATGTACATACGTAAATAAAATAGTTTCGTGTTTCCATTACTTTTAGATTCCCAGAATTGATGAATGATTTTAGTTGATTTTTATTCCATATTTTATTTCCCAGGTTTTAAAAACTTTATAAGTTTTCCAGGTATCCAATGATTCTTCCAAATTTTTATCACCTGTTTTAGTATTTGTTTTGACTTTCCTCCTTTACACAGTTCGTGGTGGGCACATCTTACCTTTGTGAGTTTGTAGGCCAACTCAATGACTGGACTACCCCCCCCCCCCCAACCAAACAAAAAAAGAGAAATGTGAGCCTAACCGGATTGGTCCTGTATAAAATCCGCCCTAGTACATCTGCGTATACTTAAATACATTGCATCCAAATAGTCTCATAGATCCTCTAATTCGCGTTCGTTAATAAGTTTGTTAGAGCTCCTGTTTATTTATTGTTCAAAAGCTTTGAGTGTTGTTGAGGACTTGAGGTGCGGATAAAAATAAAGCCCTACAGGTAAGGACAGAAGGAGAAGGAAGAGGAGGAGGAGGAGGAGGAGGAGGAAGAAGAAGAGGAGGAGGAAGAAGAAGAAGAGGAGTAGGAGGAGGAGTCTGCATGATGACGCGCGGACCGCAGGCAATGCTGGCCAGGAACCCAGTACCGACGAAGCCTATACCAGCTGTGAGCTTCATCTCGGCCGTTGTAATTGCTGCTGCAATGCCACCTCATCCTCCATCGGTGAAGCACCTTCAAAGCGCGTTAAGACTTGCACTTCGAGTCTTGTGGCGACCCCTTGTAGATGCACCACTGGAAATGGCCCCAAAAGAGGGATTTGAGGTGGGTGTGCAAAGGGGAAGGAGAACGAGAGAAGACAGATGCCATCGAAGGGGGCTGACAAGATCAACCAATCTCAGGCAAGCATCAACGCTGCTAGGAAGCTGGAACCAGTGTGGTTGCCGAGGTATTTGGGAGAACGTTCAAGACAACTGGAGTTGAACTGACAGAATGATGATAAGAAAAACAACCATTTACGTCAGAAACTTTCACAGAAGACCAAATGCTCTTTACGTTTTACGCCAGTCTAGGTATACGCACAGTTAGACATTTACGCCGACTACAAACTGTAGTCACATTTTTTGTCCGGCTGAGAAAGTCGAGTTATGCAGGACTCAGACCTAGGCCCAGGGTTAGGCTTCAAACACTGGAAATTCTGTAAAAGAAACATTATATTTCATGTTTTGTTTTGACATTGTCAGCCTTTAGGCCTCAGATCTAAATCTCAGGCTAGCACGGTCCCAACACGGGGACTTTAAATGGCGTAGCACCCATTCAAACGGGCAGCGGTGGTGAAGGATCTCACCCGATCAATTCATTGAAAAATGAGCAGGGCCGAGGCCATAATTATACGGTCGCTATAGAAAATCGCGTACATTTACATTTACACTGTTTGACAGCTTCAGATTTTCATTTATGTGTGCATGCCTGCCTGCATGTATGTATGTATATATATATGTAAGTATGTATGTGTATATGAAACAAATTATCAACTGCTAAGATATATAACTACAGTATTTAAATGAGAGCGATTTGCTGCAAACGGAAGAATCACGACATTTAAGAAGACACATTATCATCGTGCCCTTACTGCTTAAGTATAGCAACATAAGATTCAACTTAAGACCAACATTTAGTAAACACTCAACACATTATTACCACAGCATAACTTTATCGGGTGCTTGAGACATAAATCCCTGATATATATACACACACACACACACACACACACACACACACACACACACACACACACACACACACACACACACACACACACACACACACACACACACACACACACACACACACACACACACACACACACACACACACACACACACACACACACACACACACACACACACACACACACACACACACACACACACACACACACACACACACACACACACACACACACACACACACACACACACACACACACACACACACACACATATATATATATATATATAGTCAGTAGTCACTTTCGGTAGCAAGCATCCTCTTGCAAAGAAGACGTTAACTGAACAAACATGAGTGCAAATATGACCCAACACACATGACACTCTACCAACACGAACGCACCACTCGACTGACTACATGACCCAACAGAAGTGTCTGCATGACTCAACACGACCCATCATGTCAAGTATAAACATGACTAAACAGAAGTGCCTACATTACTAACCAACTCGAGTGCTTACATGACCAACATGAGTGTTAAGCGTTAACATGTCGCAACGTAAGTGCCTACATGAGTGACTTCGAGTAGTTTGGTTGTGAAAGAACAGTCTACCATGAACAGTGCGACTCTATGCCTACTTACATTCAGGTATAATTGTATTCTAACAACGATTCCTAGGTCATGACCTTTGAGAACAGTTTATTTAGCCTACAGTGAAGCAGATATTGCTTTTATCTTTGTAATATAATATCGTTGGTCTTCGATCGTCTTATTAGTTATTACTGATCTTTCTTCGCAGTGATTCCTCTCCTCAGATGTAAATTTGCTCAGTCCTTTCCAAAAATCAACGATGTGTTTTCGATATGCTACCGGTTTTTAAACCTGACTCTCAGCACAAGATTTAGGCCTAGAAATCATCCGGATTATCCGAGATGGGAAGAAGGCGGTGCGTATACCAATTATAGCAAAAGCCAAGAGTTCGTCCATTAGGGATGAGATAAAAGGGAATCAGGTTTAATGAAATTTCTGGAAAAGCAAAATTGAATTATGCAATGTGTAGCCTAGACTACTCCTTGCAAAGTGCAAACTGTTCCACGGCAAAGAGCCTCGTATACTCTGACATATATACTCAGCATGCGTCAAATTGTCGTTGTAATTATAAATTCTCATTCATATAGCAATAGCACCGCTTCAGTAAAACTCAGAGGTGTTCCTGATCCGAATGTAGACAAGATCACGATCGTCGCTTTCGAAACAGAGGCCTAGGAAGGAGAATAGGCTCAGGTCGCAGATTGCTTCGAAGCTTGTTCCAGAATGAGGGACCGACCACGGCCATCTTCAAAGAGCTCTGTGTTTCCGTTAAGAATCAGCCTCATCGCCGATCACTATATAAGCTCTGCCACATTTGGAGATCTACACGTTTCTCGCCTCGCGTCATATAATTAAGAAAATGGCCCTGCAGACCAGACTATGCATAAAGAATGAGAAATTGTACTGGCAAAAGAATTGCATGGATAGCTAAAGAACTACCGGTATTTATTCACAGCCAAGCATATGTCAACCTGCTGCAAGAGAGTACTGGTGAGTGATCACTTTTTCCATTCATTAACTTGTCACTGACTTCCAACCAGCCGACACACTGCAGTTTTTTTCACATAGGCCTACCATTCAACTGGTATCGGGTTAAATTATTAGCTGGGTGTTTATTATTATTATTATTATTATTATTATTATTATTATTATTATTATTATTATTATTATTATTATTATTATTATTATTATTATTATTAATTATGCCCCAAGGGCCAAGGTAGGCTACATATGATCCATCGGGGACTTAAATATTAATTAACAGAAATATATACAAATATTATTATTATTATTTGTAGTAGTAGTAGTTGTAGTAGTAGTAGTTGTAGTTGTTGTTGTAGAAGTAGTAGTTGTAGGCCCTAGTAGTAGCAGCCGTATAATATACAGCAGTAGTATTATTAGTATTGGTATACGTAGGTGCTGGCATTAATATTAGTAGCTATAATTGTTTTATTATGAGTATTAGCTTCAACAAGTATCAGGTTATAGGTTATTTGCAGTTCGAGATCCCCGCTCACACTCCGTTGATCTTTCTTCAGCGACCACACCTTTATAATAGACTCTGTCCGCCTTTGATCAATGTGGCCTCTGTAGTTTGACTTTCAGTCGAAGAACTTGTAAGATTTGTTCGTTTCAACAAGATAATGATAATAATCATGCAGTGGTTAAATTAGTCATCTTTGGTTGTATGTAATCGATAATATACGCATCATATTTCATGCTTTTTTTTAGTTTTATTAGAATAGCGAAAAGCGAATATCAGTTTTAGGTTAACCATGGCAGAGAGACTTGTCTTTGTACTTTACGATAAGGTAGAGGTGGCGCATCTCTACATCTCTCACCTACATAAGGCGAGCGGGAAGGTGGGGAAGGGGGAGGTCAAGGGGTAGGGGGAAGGAAGGGAGGACCTATGCACCCAGAGACAAAAGCAAAAGTCGGCGCCTATGCATTCTAATTTTCACTGCTACGGTACATAATTAACGTATAATTTCCTATTCAGTTTGTCGTTTGGGATGCGGTCAGAGTTGATTCCACTTGGACCTAGATTCAGCTACTGTAGTTTCAACTCTGAGTCAAGTGTCGTTAAGCCTAACGAAAGCACAGACAGATCTACTAAAAGCTATCCCACCTCTATCCACCGCTACTCCATTCATCGCTCTTGCATCCTTCTTCACCGACAAAAAGTTTCTCTTTCCAGTTTCACTAGCGTAACGCTGATCAAAGTCAAAATCCTCTCATGCACCCTGATTGTTGCTGCCAGCGAAACATCAGACTAATACAACTTCACTCCACTTCTCACTTTCATCCTCTTCAGCCTCACCCTCCAGCATTCCTCTCCAAATAAACAACGTGGACTTTGGCCAGATATTCGTTTATTCACCTCCTTACTCAAAGAATGTTCAAATTTTTTGCTGTATAATATCACAGAAATCATAAAGGTTTCTTCGCTAACACTTTAACGACGAGCTGTATTGGTTTCCCATGGCAGACGTTTTTGGTACAATCCATCGTTAAAAGGTTAACTGGTTCATCACCTATACTTGTAAAAGTGTCCATAGTCAAAGTCTTTCCTAATACCATCCATTGATGAGGAGAAACATCGTTACAACATTTCCGTGAAACACCATGACGACATTAAACTAGACCCTCTATCCCTTTTCAGACTGTCAAAACAGAATGCTTAATCATAAGAATTCGTAGACAACTTGACTTAGGTATCTAGTGATAATTAATCCTTACAGACCTTTACAAGACATCTTCACCTTACATTTCTTTGGCCTCTAATCTATACATCATATTTTACAGTAACCTTGCATTGCTGATCAAATCATCGAGCTCCATGAGCCTTTCTCACACTAACTGTCTTGTTTCACAGGTCACATTCTCAAGTTCGCCCTTCAGTCGAATTAAGATTCTTAAAACCCAGTCTTGTTGTCAAGACCTTAAACCTCAAGACCAAGACCAAGACCAAGACCTTGAACCTCAAGACCAAGACCAAGACCAAGACCAGGACCTTGAACCTCAAGACCAAGACCAAGACCTTGAACCTCAAGACCAAGACCAAGACTTTGAAACTCAAGACCAAAACCAGACTTCTATTCCTTACTAAAAAAATTGTCAAGTCGGACTACTCGCTATTTTAATTAAAACATGAATCTTTTATTTTATTCAAACAAAGCAACTCCAAATGCAGACTGCAGAGAATTTCGAATTCGTGTTTACAAAAGTCCTTCATGCGAAATGTTATTCCAAATGCCTGTTGCATTTTATAAAAAGTTAAAAACCAATTCGCTCAGAATTTTCTCACCAAGACGTGACCTGTGGGGGTTTCATAAAAATTCTGCCATGTGAAAAATACGTTCTACAGTGCTGAATTCACTGGCACACATAGCAGCTTTTCAAGTACCGGGTGTAAATGTAAAAATTGTGAGTCTGTTTTGAAATAATTCCATGGTAAATAACCGGAAGTCAAAATAAATGTCCAAAACAACAGTAAAGCCTCACTCACACGGTGTAAATACTAAAGCAATTGTATTGGTAATTATTGGATAAATTTTTAAAATCCTTGCGTTTTGTTAAATGGCTGTTCATATTGTCAAAAGTCTTGGTCTTGGTCTTCAAAAACCAAGACCAAGACTTTGAGCCTCAAGACCAAGACCTTGAGCCTCAAGACCAAGACCAAGACTTTTGGTCTCAAGACGAAGACCAAGACTTTTAAAAACGAATTCGAGTGCACTCGAGACCAAGACCTTGGTCTCGAGGACAACAAGACTGTTAAAACCCAAGATCAACGACTCGTGTGTTGATGAAGTTACCATTGATAAGTGTTCCAGATTGCAAGCTTAAAGGCTGTACATATCTGCACGAGTCACCCAGTAAATAAGCAGAATTGGTTTCAAAATTTTGCCTTAAATTAGACAGTATACTTTTCACTTTAAAACCTAAGCATGCCAGGGATTGTCGTGAAACTAGTACGAGCAGAGGAGTCAACGATGTTCTTGGTTCAGATTTACAAGCGACGTAATGCTGCTCTTTTGGGGTTTCGTAGAAGCAACATCTGGAGCCATGCACATTAACCTAGATGGAATGAGTTGGAAGAAACAAGGCTCAGGCAGATCCTAAGGTATAGGCCGGTTGGAGCGATGTATGCACGTGTGGGCTACAGACGATGCTATAGAGCGATGGCTCCTCGTCAACAGCTAAACATTTTGCTTTAGAAATACCAATCATCTCCAGAACCATCCAGTCCATCAGTCGAAGAGCGCAGTCAGGTCGCTAACCGAACCCTCTGAAGTACACAAACAATTTGGGAGTGCCCACGCAAACAGAAAGTAAACGAAGAGGGACGCAGATAGACTAAGAAAGACAGGCAGACGTACACGAAGAGACATGTGTTTCGCTGAGTCTGTGTTGGTGTGGTATTCAGTTCTGCTGAGAAACACATTAACCTGGATGGAATGAGAGGCAATTAATCGTTAGCTATGAAACCACACAGAATGTGTTATCCATGGCTTATGGCTCATGGCTTATGGCATGTGGCTAATTGTTATCACTTCTGTGCTACTCTTTTGGAAAGAGTAGTGGTCCACTGGACCGGATGTAATCTAATCTGCTCCTATTACTGATCTAATCTGTTGTAATCTATTCAGACATCTTATCTTACGCATCTCTTAATCTCCAATTCCATGCGATCGTCATCCACAGTGCTTCCCGTTTTGGCCTCACTAAATCACACAAACCTATTAATTTGACACAGCAGACAGCATGACACCTTTTTATTTTCCTGCTCTTTCAATCACTGTCAGTGGGCCACATATTTTATGTATAGGACCTACCTATGTAAAAAAAAGTCCTTACGGAGAAAGTTCTCGAAGCTGAGCCCTGTGAGTTGTGTGTGTGGGTCTAGATAAACACCTCAAGGTCTAATCATAAGTCATAAATCCATTGGAGATGATAGGTCGAAAACATAGACAGACTGAAGAGGGAGCCACCAAGCAGGGTGAATCATGGCTGCGTGTGCTACCTACAGTTGCTAAATCAGTGGCAATCATAAATACAGGTGGAAATGCGCACAACATAGGCCCTACTTCGTCTCCCAGTCAGAGACTGCTGAGACATGAGACGCTCGCCATGGGAGAAGATGCTGAGTTGGCAGGGATGTCATTTGGAGGCAAGGGGGCATTTGACTCCCGCCCCAGATTTTTGGAAAAAAATGATGTAAAAAAGAAAAGGAGAAAGAAGAAAGGGGTAAAAAGACTCATTTGCAGCATTGGCTTACAGTTTTGCACATGTAGACTAAATACAAAGGATTTTAAAGAAACACCAAATAGTGTGAAAAACATTAAAAATATTTCAACTCTTTTGGCCCCCTCTCCCGGAAAAGCTGAAATGACGTCCTGTGAGTTGGGTCCTCGTTTTCTACCAACGGTCAAGGGCATCGGCAAGGGGTGCTAGAGAGTATAGAACCATGGTCATTGGTAGTCAAAGCTGTGAGTCAGAGGTTCGGAGCATGGTGTCCCAGTTTAGAGTCTATAGATTCCAATTTAGCTGTGCCATTGTGCCAATTTAATGCAATAGGATATTAGCCACGAGTTTACCAGCGAAGTTATGAAAAGCCTTAGATTTAATTGGCACTTCATAGGCTGACACCACTGCAAGCACACCTGCTTCATACATAGAAACGCTGGACATTGTTCCTTTAGCGTTTAGCTCACTCGACATCAAATTCCCTCAAAGATATTCTGTGCTGTTATTTCGTCGAACAATGCGTTTTTGATATATGAACTCGTCGTTTAACACAACTATAACTCGAATTTAATTGACAACACGTTTATAAACATCTTATGTATGTATCATGTATGTATGTATTAAAACATTTATAAAGCGCCTCTAGTAGGGTGAACCGTTCCGAGGCGCTCCCAGTACGCAAGGCCAAGAGAACAGAAATAAGTCTTGAGAAAAACAAAAGAAGATGAGGGGTTATTTATTAAAATTTGAGAGCGAGTAGAAGGAGACAGTGTATTCCAGAGAGAGGGACCATGCAATTGAGGCAAAAGATCGGGACTGAGCCATAGCTGTTCTAGTATGAGGAACTGAAAGATCAAATCTGTTCGAGGAGCGAAGTGGACGATGCGAGGAGACAGAAAGAGGCCGGTGAATTACATCGATTAAATATTAGGGGCGAGACCCCGCTGTGTCTTGGACACCAGAATAAGGATTTTGAACTTAATACGTGCGGAGAGAGGGAGCCAGCGCAGTTGCTCAAACATGAAAGATGAAATGCGTGAGGAGCGTGGCAGACGTACTATTAATCTCGCAGCTGCATTTAGGACTGACTTCAGAGGCATGAGATGGACCTTAGGAAGACCTATTAGAAGCGAATTGCAGTAGTCGCTTCGGGAGTAAATGAAAGCAAACTTTCAAGCAATTCGGCACAGGAATTCAGAGAACTAAAGCTATTTACCGTAGAACCACGCTTTCTCCTCGACTCGACTCCCCTCCCGGATTCTGACCTGGTACCGAATCGATAAAAAAAACTGACTCTTGCTTACTTATAATTGATATAGCGCCGCCATGGCAGTTAAGCTGGTCTTCCTGACGCGGCTTTTATGTGGCGCTGAGAAATTTCGGAGATTTACATTTACACTAGGGCCTACATTCCCTCTAGGAAACCTATAGTGACCAGAGGCCGATTTCGCTTCTTCTTCTTTAGCAATTTAGCAGTCTCATTGCCGAAAAAATTTTGCATTAGATAGATAAATCTCGCATAAAACAGCACTGTTGACTAACTTTCGTATATGCAGGCCATAGATAAAAAAGAAAATAAATATGCAGATCAATCAATCAAATCCGTTTTATTAAACACACAACAAACTGCAGATTAACAGTGACAGAAAAAACAAACAAACAGTTTACCAGTTGGGTGTTATAAAAGGATGCCCCTAAGGGACGAATCCCGCTAAGATGGGACACCCTGGGAGTTCACGGGCTGAAACGGACAGTATAGATGCGTATCTGGTTGAAAATTTATATATCTTAACTAATAGTAAGCCAAAATTTAAACTAAAATAAAGCAAGCCTTGGCTAATCAGCCAACAAGTAACATTTAACATCCACTGAAAGTAGACATAGTCATATCCAAGATATTTTACTATCTTAAAACCTTAAGTGATTAATCATTCAATGAATGGTAGTAATAATTACAATCAAACAGATAACAATGAACCTGAGTATATTATATCGGCAATTTATGAGGTCATGTTGCTTATAATATAGGACCTTGCACAGATAAGTAAGCTTAAGTTATATCTGTATACTTATTCGTTTATTATATCATACGGGCTGTCAAACCTGGGACACACAGGTTAACTAAGAGGAAAATTAAACTAATTAAACTAATCTACAGCCCTAGAAGTATATTCCAGTCTGTAGAAGACTAGAAGTAGTGTCTCAGTTCAGGCTTCTATAGAGGACGCGTACGTGGGATGAGGTTTTTAACATCCCTAGCCGGAAGGGCAAAATCATGGCATTATCACGCGGGCGTGGTCTAATGTTATATTAAGGCTTGATAACTGGAGGAAATTCCCCCGCAGAACGGATGACGCTTTCTATTTCTCGCCCATAAGCAATCGATCCTCCGCTGCCTCAAACTGCTCCCGAACGCTCCGTGAGTCCCTGTGAAGACCTAGACCTATACACTGATATTAGCCTAACACGCCATGGATGCCGACTGCCTAGTTTATCACTTTAGCCCCAAGAAATTTCAAGTTTAGAAAGAGAACAATGACTAAACATTGCTTTGCAAACAGTAGCACATAACAGATGATCGGTTGGCCTACAGCCCTACACGAACAGAAGGTCATGACCTCCATCGGATATACTGGACAGAAGTCAGTATGACTGTTCATTGAGGTTCACGTGACAAAAATGATATCTAGAGCTTTGAAAAGTCACAAAAAGAGAACAAGAAAAAACATACAATGAGAGAGAAATAAAAAGAGAGACAGACAGACAGAGACACAGACCGTCTGTCTGCCTCTGTCTGTCTGTCTGTGTCTGTCTGTCTGTCTGTCACAGACCTATATATTAAGACAACCAGACACAGACAGACAGAGGCAGACAGACAGAGGCTGTGACAGAGAGAGAGAGAGAGAGAGAGAGAGAGAGAGAGAGAGAGAGAGAGAGAGAGAGAGAGAGAGAGAGAGAGAGAGAGAGGAGAGAGAGAGAGAGAGAGAGAGAGGAGAGAGAGAGAGAGAGAGAGAGAGAGAGAGAGAGAGAGAGAGAGAGAGAGAGAGAGAGAGAGAGAGAGAGAGAGAGAGAGAGAGAGAGAGACGGAAGGAAGAGATAGACACCCAGAGAGAGAGAGAGAGAGAAACAAAGATATAGAAATCACAGATTGTGTGTTTACTAAATTCAAGGCAAAAGCCGCAAAACTACATCGCCATCAAGCTGCATACAACAAAACTTGTCTTGATCAGCAGAAATGCTTCAAAATCGCTTAAGGCTGGAACTATGCCACGTAGGTCTACATGTATATTCATTGTACTTATACCCCATAGACTAATGAAGCAGACCACTGTCTTAGGTCACGAAGGCAGTAAATGGTAACATCACTTTTTTCTATTCCCTTCACTAAATGCTCGCTCTGACCTATGAACCGGTCTTGCAGTTATTATCAGGGGATTTTTTAAGAAATTTTCACTGGTGGGGAATTTTGAAAAAGGGCATTTTTCGCGCGTAATTTTAAGTCAAAAAGCACTGAATCAGAGAAACCTTTCTGAGCTGTGGGCCACAGGAATAATTATCACAATTATTTATTATAATATTTTATATTATTTAATTTATTATTTAATGTCATAATTTAATTTAATAATAATTTAATATTTATCATTATCATAAACAAGAAACATTTAGTACAGCCATTTTCTGTTTTAACGAGTACCTTTACCTGGATACGGTCCATTCTTCATCAGTTGGATAAATCCAATCCCTAGAGATTAGCTTTATCGTAACCACTAACCAAAATTCAGTTTTACGGTTTTAGTTTATGTTTAGTTTTCGCTTTTAAATGATAAAATTAGAAATATCAACACACCGAAGACGTAAATAACAGCAAAGATCGGACTACTGGTGATCAAAGAAATATAAGTTTAAAAGATTTCACGTCTACTGTGGCAGACTATTGGTGACCAAGGAAATATAAATAATGAAGATTTCACGTCTGCTGTGGCAGAGTCATAGACGTCTATGGGCAGACTATTGGTGAACAAAGAAATATAAATTATAAAGATCTCACGTCTGCTATGGTTGGCATTTACAGTATATCATATGCATCTCTTTTCTTTTTCTCCTCCGTCAAGTGTTCACCGACGATGAGGCTCCAACAAAACTTCTCCATTTCGGCCGGTCTCTTGCGAGTTCTATTGCCTTTTTTAACTCCCATCCTCTGTCTTCTATGTCCTCCAGTACATTATCTATCCACTTCTTCTTCGGTCGTCCCCTGCTCCTCGTTCCCTCCACTTCTCCGTGCAGCGCCTTTGACGGCATTCTTCCGCTCTCCATTCTGATCACATGTCCATACCATGTTAGTCTTCTTTTCTTTATTCTTTCCACTACCGTTTTCTTCTGTCCCAGTTCTTCTCGTGTCACTTCGTTCATATGCACAAGGTCACACAAATGACAAAAAATAATTATTTGGGACTAAAAAGGGCAAAATTCACTGGTGGGGAAAAGGGCAAGGACTGGTGGGGAATTCGAGAGGGCTGGTGGGGAATTTCCCCACCAGTCAACATGTTAAAAAATGCCCTGGTTATTATCCAAGTTCTTCAGATCTTGCCGCTCATGACACTAACTGGACAATCAAACACTGTCAGCAGCCAAGTAAACTATCAACCGGCCAGCTTCGTATACTTAAATTGAAGAGAAGGAATAGGGAAGAGAAGGAGTAGAATGAGGACAAGAAGGTAAATGAGAAGCTGAAGGATAAGGAGAAGGCTGTATACGACTTGGAGGACAATCAGTGCAACTGGCGGCTAGTCTAATATGCTTTTTGGTCTGTCTGATATCTGTTTGTCTGCTTAACTGCCTGCCTGCCTGCCTGCCTGCCTGCCTGCCTGACTGCCTGCCTGCCTGCCTGCCTGCCTGTCTGTCTGTCTGTCTGTCTGTCTGTCTGTCTGTCTGTCTGTCTGTCTGTCTGTCTGTCTGTCTGTCTGTGACTGTGTACAAGTGTTTGTCCAAATGAAAGACAGAACAGAAAGAGCGTATGCTAGTTTTGTGCTGCCATCTGACGATTAGCGCAAGCATAACATATATTTCCTGACTATGCGAACGAATCAATCGCTGGAGGGCGCTATTAGTCATTTGCTTTCCACAGCTGCGTTGCCTCAATCGCCTGGTGGCTACGGAACAAAGTTTTTCGATCGGCAGCGATGACGTAAGAAGAGATGAATTGTTCTGAAATAGTCGAGATCTAAGGCGGTATCTGCTTTTTATTCAGCCTTCTGAAGAGACCAGAGGCTACCGTACAGCTAGAGACTGGTGGCCGGTGCATTTGTCTGTACTTAACGTAAATCCTTGATAAATAGGCAGACGATAAGGCATACATTCTAAAGCATAGACGGTCGTTTTTGATATACAACAGAACAAACGAAAAAGATAATAAATTGTGCTACATAAATCAAGTTATAAGTAGACCTTGAGGTTGGGATTTCACATGCAATCGATGTTTGAAGATTTCCGCAGATGAATCAACGAACTTATGAAGACATGGATGAACGAAAGACGGAATGTTGAATGAAAGTAAAGTCACTAACCGATGAGGAGCTGGATCCGTATGATTTGCTTGTTCCAAGGCCATAACTGCTACCGGTACCATAGAGACTGCTGATACTTCCCTGAATAAAATAAAATAAATGAGCAAATAGGAAAGACGTTTTAAATCGAGAATTAAAATAGAAATCACAATTTAACCTAATGCAAACAGTCTTAGGCCTACATACATTAGTCTATACGTTTTGTGAGGTTACGACAAGGCGCTATATAAAAGCTCTGCTATCAACATACCTGCATATATACACACATATGCACGTATATAATATGATACAAACTTAAACAAATACTCACATACACACGTACGAATAAATACATGGAAGAAAAATGCATGCATACATACATACATACATACATACATACATACATACATACATACATACATACATACATTCACTATCGAGTCTCCTGCATAGTGTGGCATTGCCTTCTCGGCATGGCACCAGCTTACCTTCTGGAGCTCTTTACCCTTACCTCGGCCTGCTCTGGTCGCCGATCTCTGCGCTCGGCTTCCAGAGGTGACTGTGTGGTCCCTCGTGCACGCACTTCAACTAGACAGCATAGGGCTTTCTCGGTCGTAGGTCCTTCTCTGTGGAACGGCCTACCATCTGACCTGCGTTCTCTCCCACGGGATATGTCTAGTACCTTTTATAAGAACCTCAAGACTTTCCTTTTTGACCGGGCTTGGGTCGGGAGCGCCTCTGAGTAGTTGCCTTGAAGGGGCGCTATATAAATTCCGTTGATTGATTGATTGATTGATTGATTGATGTCATACATACATACATACATACATACATACATACATACATACATACATACATACATACATACATACATAAGAAAATACATACATACATACATACATACATACTTACATACATACATACATACATACATACATACATACATACATACATACATACATACATACATACATACACACATACATACATACATACATACATACATACATGCATACATACATACATACATGCATACATATATATAACACATACATATTACATATAACACATACATACATAATACATACATGTACAGTCGCGTGCATGCATGTATGCATGCATGAATGCATACATACAAACATACGTGCATGCTTGCATGCATTGATTATGCAGCGACTAATTCAGCTTTATGAAGGAGATTATTTCGCAGAGAGGTTGCAGCGTTGGTGATAGATGAACTGACTAAGCATCGGTTGAACTATGCCAAGTATTTGTGAGAAGAAATACTTTGAAGCAATAAAACGAGCACTTAGAGTTGCGTGGCTGCAGATGCATAGGTACATCGTGAGTAGGGATACTTGAAGTCAAGGTGCATTAGACTGACTTAAGGCAATTCCCATACAGCATCAAAAAGGCGCACCTGGGAAGATAATGCAAAGTAAGATAAGGTAAGGATCACTAGTCTTCATCAGGCGAGGTAAGGTAAAGACTATAAGGTGAGCTAAATTGGTTTAGATAAAGTAATGGAATTTTAAGTATACGGAAAAATAAAGAAAGTTAAGATAAAATTGTAAAATACGGTAAATGTAATAATTATAAGGAACATTTGGAGCATTGTCTAATTATTATTTACAGGGTATAGTTAGCATAGACGTCGACTCTGGGGTGGGGCAGCCGGGGACGTGCCCCAATAATTGAGATGGACTGTACATTCAATGCAACAAGTGTAGAATTAATAACCAGATGCCCCACAATATTTTGGACAAGTTTACGTCAGTGATAGTTAGAAGCAACCATCTCCCTGCCTCGTTGGTGGGGAGATGGCTGAATGGCAACACGTTGGCACAAAGATCAGAAGGACGCGGGTTCAATACTGGCTAGCACATAAGGTTGGCTCAGCCTTTCACTCCCTACACTCCCTATAGTCGGCGACTGTAAATGAGCAGTAAGATAGGTGGGCGCCTGGAAGGCTGCCAAACAGTTAAATTCGACTCCTGTTAAACTTGTTATCATATGTTATTACTATATCATGTAATCTTACTGAGTACTGGTCAGTTTGTATTTAATAAACGAGTATTATTTATTATTATTAGATAAGGCAAGATTAGCTACAATGCAAACTAGGGTAAGACAAGGTAAGGTAATATACTGAAGGTAAGATCAAGTGAAATAAAGTAAGATAAGGCTGGATGAGCTAAGGAAAGGCAAAGTACTATAGGAGAAATAAAAAATGAGCTGTATCTATAAGAAAAACCTAAGTACGGTAGCGTAAATGTAAAGGTAAATGTAAATGAAAATCTTTGACATTTCTCGGCGCCACACAAAAGCAGCGTCAGAGAGACCAGCTTATCACTGGCGCTATATCAAATCCGTAATAACCATGCGGCCTTGTCCGTTCCGGTGCCAGGTCAGAGTCCGGGGAGGTCAAGCCGAGGAGACAGCATGGTGCTACGGTGGTAATCGGTGATGATGGCGGTTGTGTAGTAGCGAAGGAATGGAATCAGGATAGGATAGCTTGAAGAGTTCGGTTTTCAGTCGTGTGTGGAAAGCAGCGGAGGAGTGTGCAAGCGGAGGAGTGGTTAAATTAACAGGCGAGATTGGAGGATGCGGAAACTGGCGGAGATCTTTTTGGCAGATCATTCCAAAGACCCGGTGCAGCATGGACTAAGCAGCGGTTGCAGAATTTCAGACAGGAGGAGACTGAAGGTCGAGATATAGAAAGATATGATGATGAGCGAATAGATCTTGGCGTTTGAATGGTGAATAGCTGGCGAATGAAGTGATTTGAGAACAGGGTTAGGTCCTATGTGGTGGTGTTTGGGAGTTTTGGTGACTGCGTGGGCTGAAGCATTCTGGACTGTTTATAGGCGTCTTATTTAAGAAGAGTCGATGTTTTAGAAAAGGTAAAACGTTAAGAGAAGGTAAGGCAAGGTAATTGCTTACGGTCGATTTCGGCTGACCAGCGTCGTCTCCTAGGAATGGCTGTCACGTTAAATTTGAGTCGTATTTACTGTGCATCGCTGTTGGTGCCTTTTATTGGTCGTATTAGACGCAGCGAAAACTACCCGGGACGCGTTTAATTAACTTACAATCTTACAGGCTAAGATAAGTGTATGCAAGGTACAGAAGAGTGAGGTCAAAATAATAAGGAATTAAAACAAGGTAAAAAAAAGGGACACGCAATGGGTAACCACTGATCAGATCTCGAGGCATGTATACGTAGTCATGAGGTAGTTAAAGATTCAAGCTGAGGCGGAGACAACAATATAGGAACAGAACACGGTTTATCACGTCCACGTCAGTTTTCGAGACAGCAAACATATGTACAAGGGTTCGAAACCCGTTGGCAGAGGTAAAAGGATGTCGTGTTAATAATCACAGACGAATGGACTGATAAACTGACAGAGATAGCGGCGAGAAAGAGAGCAGAAACGGAAAAGAAAGAGCTTAAATGGACGGGTAGAATGGTCATTCCCTTGGTAGGGAAAGCGGGAAAAGGAATGCTGGAAAGACAAACTGCGTTGAGAGAAAGAATTAGGTAGCAAATATCTAAGAGAAATTATCCACACACGGAGGGAGTTAAGAGAAAGACAATTTTGTTGGATGTTTCAACTTAGAGTTCTATTAATTATTTCTCGATTCAACTGTTATACGCTTAGCTTTCACGACTTCACAACCATGCAGTTTACAAAATGTAAATGTAAATATTTTCTCTATATTTAGCGACGGCATGGACTGGACCCTGCCCATTTTCCAGCGGATATATCGGATGAGATCCCTCACCACTGCTGCCCATGGGGGGGGAGCGATCTAAGGCCCCCCGTGTCCAGACCTGAAACAGGTAACATGAACTAGATGCTATGCGATTATGTTTACCCATTGCGTAGAAATAAAGACTCTAAACGATGACACATAGAGGGGCGAATTAAAATAATACCTAGCCAGACAAGGTTCCTGTATGAAGCAACAGTTGACCTTCGCAATAGAGCAACACGTTAATACGTTATGCTATAGGACATGGTGTTATATTTAGACTACGTTCGTTTGCGGTATATCAACAAAACAGTCTGCAACATTCACTGCGGATAGCGGTTGGGAGACTTTAGTATTCCATGGCAGTCGCATATTTAAAGCAGTGCCTGTTCGAATATCCAAAGGAATATCCTGCTGCAATATTCAAGTGAATACCTTGTTCGAATATCAGTAAAAATCCTATTGGAATATTCAAGGGGATACTCTGTTTGAATATTGAAAAAAAACATAGGCCCTATACCCTGTTTGAATATTGAATAAAATAACCTGATTGAAAATTCAAGAAATACCCAGTTTGAATATTCACGAAATTTCCGGTTGAATATTGAAAAAATACATGTAGGCCCTACCCTGATTGAATATTGAAGAAAATACCCTGTTTGAATTTTCATATCCTGCTGGAATATTCATTTATTTCTTTATTTATTTATTTATTTATTTATTCCGGATATTTCTATAGCGCCTCTCGAAGTCAACTACTACTCAGAGGCGCTCCCAACTACAGCATTTGATACTGTGCCGGAATTTTCACGCCTAAGCGCCACGAGCAATTGCGAGTGAAGGACTTGCCCAAGGTCCGTACGCAACGGCTAGAGTGGGATTCGAACCTGCAACCCTCCGGTCACAAGGCGCCGAACTTACCACTGAGCCGATAGCGCATTGGATAACATCTGGCGTAGAGTGCGAGAGGTACAGAGATCGAGTCCCATAGGCGGACATGCTTTGTAGGCTGCAATTTGCGCCGTGTATTGCAGGCTGTCTGTTCTGTTAGTAGTTAAGGTTTATCGCATAACATGTATATGTACAGCGCAGTGCGTTTGCAGGCGCTTAATTAAAGAATAAATATTATTATTTATATTATTATTAATACCCCTTTGGAATAATCGACTCCTATTAAATAACCTATTGGAATAATCGTAGGAATACGATATTTCGAATATGTTCGAGAATACTCTATTCGAATATTAGAGAGAATATTCCGCTAGAATATTCAAGGGAATACCCTGTTTTAAAATTAAAAATGCCATATTTGAATATTCAAGAAAATAACTTATGGGAATATTAAATGGGATATCCAATTCAAATATTGAAGACAATACCATGTTAGAATGTTCAAGAAAATATCCTGTTCGAATATTGAAGAAAAATATCCTATTGGAATATTCAAGAGAAAATCCTATTCAAAGATTTAAAATACCCTGTTCGAATATTTACGAAAACATCCTATTGGAATATTCAAGGAATATCGTATTAAAATTTTTAAAAGAATATCCTATTCAAAGATTTAAGAGAATACCCTGTTCGAATATTCAAGAAAACATCCTATTGGAATATTCAAGGGAATACCTATTACAATATTTAAGAGAATACCTGATTCGAATACCTTTTTGAATATTCAATAGAACATTCGAATATTGAAAGCTCTGTTAGATTATTCAGGGGCGACTATCCCCACCGAAGTCATTGGAGCAACTGCCCTTCCCCTCCCTCCACTTCCCCCTTTCCCTTCCTTCTCCCCATTAATGATGGCACATATACTGACAGATCTCCCGCCTCCCTTATTTTTTGGATGTTGGAAGGTTTCTATGAAGTAGACGCCCCTGCGAATATTCAAGAAAATACCCCATTCGAACATTAAATGAAATACCCTGTTCGAATATTCGAGGGAATAGCCTGTTCCAATATTCAGGAGAATACCCATTCGAATATTCAAGAAAATATTATCGAATAGGACAATAATATATATATTTATATCATCTATAATTATTAATTAGTCAGCAGAAAGATGAACTATATTAAATTTAGAACTTTTTGAATCATAATTTTTAATTATTTCCCAGGATTGGAGGAATGGCGTAAACCATTAACCCTGTTAAAAATTCTATTATCAGATATACTACTGAAAACGGTTGAGGTTCTTTTCGTTGTGTTTAAAATAGAACAACTTAAGTGTAATGATAAGTTAATTGTCTATGATATGTATCTAAATATCAGGCAGA